>JAVBJF010000033.1:600000-1200000 GCA_033439095.1 Pseudococcus viburni | reverse complement strand
AAAACGAAATTAAAGTTCGTTTATTTGAAATAAAAGCTCGCGTAATCGCTAACAATTGATAGTACGCAAAGAAGACTGTTTTGTTCTGCAATACATCAGTGTCAAAAAAAGGTTCGCCAATCGAGCCGATGAAAAATATATTTCATTTGAATAAAATACCTCCTCGACAAAGGCGGAATTGAATTTTTTAAATTAACTCTTTTTGCGGTCACTTGGCTAAAGGGTAATCGTATATTATACCGAGTTTACCCCACTATCGTCATCGATACCGCCAAAATAAGTTCAGAAATCAACGACCGAGGTACAATTCCACTGAAAAAATTCTCAGAAGGGCAAATCGATTCTTATATCTCGAGAAAAGAAAAAAAAAAGGTTCCACAAACATTTCGAAAAATCCTGTTGATTATTTTTTAAATTCTAACGATACGGTACCAACAGCTACTTGAAAAAATTGCAACAAACCGAATTCGCGGTGTCACAAGAGTGAAAAAATTTCACCAATTAACCTCTCTTCCCCCTTTCGTCCTCACTTTAACGACTTGTTTCAAACTATAACTTCCTCGTACGCCAACGCGCCAACGAAAAATAAAGAGGATACATTCGCGGTACCAATTTAAAGCTGTGGTTGGCAAAAAAAAAATATACACCAAAATACGTACGGTACCATGCCATGTATGTGTATTCGACAATACACCATACCGAACGTGGTACATTCGGTCGTTGTTTCTGACATATCTAATAACTGATACGTGAAATTTATAGGCGTATTTCTCATATCTATTACCGATATATATTTTACTTTATATGTGTATACCGCGGAGAACATTAAAAGTAGTAGCTCGACCATAGTAATAATATATTGGTCAATTTTTGAAAAATTACTAGTACCGCTGCATCTGACATAGTGGAGTGATTCTCTTCCCTACCCTTCGGCGCTTCTTTCTCGTAGGTAGGTATACAAAGTGCGATTGATTTTGACCTTTTCTTATTTCCTTTTCTCTCGTGGGTGCGTCTTTTTCGTATGTGCCAATTTTTTTTCTTGGTGCAGTTTAGAAATTATCGATTGCAAACGATCGAATCGTGATGGAATTTTTTTGAAAACCAATCTCGTACTAATCAAATATTTTTGTTCATTTCCAGAATTATGAATGATATTTGGTTTAAAAAAATAGAATGAGTGTAAAAAAAATTGTTCATGAATCATTACCTTCCATAAATTTTTCTCAAACAGCTGGATCATGCAAAAAATCAAACGATTCACCGGGGTCTAAAAAAAAATTCAGAACTTTTGTAGTACTTTTTCAGAACAGAAACACTCTCGAAAAAAAAATTAATTACTAGAAAAATTACTTCTAAGAATTATTTAAATAAAGCAGAAAAAATTACATTTTCCATCAAATTTGAAAAAAAAACGGAATTTTTCAGGTGTTTTTGAAAAATAAGCAAATAAAGCTCAGGTATAGAATTTTTCAAGAAAGCAAAATTTGCACAATTTTCAAAATACGGTGCTAATTTTCATCAATTGTTCTCCACTCTCGACCAAATTTTTAATTTCCAGAAAATTAAGTAAATTAAAAAAAATTGAAAGTTTCAACTTCTGATTTCTCTCTTCTGGTCTTTTCAACTAAATCAATACAATTTTCAAACAACCGATTTACAAACTGAACTATACTAAATAGTTCGAGAATGATTCTTATCGAAATTTAGAAATAACGAACAATTTATATGAATCATTCGAGATCAAATTCATGGTGAAATTGAAGTAACGCTTTTTAGAAAACCTCAAGACTAGAAAACTGGTCAAAAGTTAGAAAAAGATGGCACTGAATGAGCGAAACAAAGGAGGATGATTTTTCATTCAAATCAGCTGTTTCTGATTTTTTCTGCTCGAAATTCAATTTTCCTCAATTTTTTTCAGTTGAAAGATGCAAAATTTTACAATTTCTTTCTTTGAAAAAAATGTGCAAAATATCTACTTGAAAAAGGTTTTTTTTACTCAGATGAGATTTTTCCTTTTTTTCAATTTTCTCGTCTAACAAATTTTAAACATTCCTACGTATTTTTGTCCAAAAAAAAAAAAAAAAAAAGGTCCAATATATCTAACAAAAAATCTTCAATGAGAAAATCTCATCCCTTCTCTTTCGAATTCATCTTTGCAAAAGCTAAAATAATTCTGGTGTTTAGGTCTGCCAATTTTAAAAAAAAATTGAAAATGAACAAAATAGGTAGAAAAATTTTAAGTTCAATGAGAATGATTTTCAAAAAAATTTCATCTTCAACTCATACTTACAATAAAGATTGGGTTAATTGTTGAACTAGACCTATATGTAGTTCACACTCATTCAAAATAAGAAAAAATAAAAATAAATGAACGAGATGAAAAATTAAAAGTCTGATTTTTCACAATTTTTTTCATCACAAGGAGTAAGTAAATTGGAAAACATGAATTTTTACTGAAAAATCAAAAAATGCTGAACTTATTTAGTACTTTTCTTATAGGACATTTTCATCTTTTTCATCACTTGCACGACCTGTGAGACACCTTCATTTATAAATCAGTGAAAATTATCGAAAATCGCTGGAAACTAATCAAATTTCAGCACAGTCATAAATCAGTAAAAAGATTTCACTGGAAGCAAACAATGAAAAATTTCACTAAAAGCCACAATAAAGAAATTTACTGAAAGCAAACAATGAAAAAATTAACTGAAAGCAAACAGTGGAAAAATGGTTACTGAAACCTAACAGTAAAAAAATTTTACTAAAAGCAAACAGTAAAAAAATTCACTGAAAGCAAACAGTGAAAAAATTCACTGAAAGCAAACAGTAAAAAAAGTTTACTGAAAGTAAACAATGAAAAATGTTACTAAAAGCAACCAGGGAAAAATTAACTGAAGGTATTAAGAAAGGAAAATGGTTACTGAAAGCAAACAGTAAAAAATTTACTGAAAGCAAAAAGTGAAAAAAAATCACAAAAGCAAACCGAAAAAAAATTCACTGAAAGCCAACAGTGAAAAAATTTCATTCAAACCGAACAGGAAAATAATTTTACTGAAAGAAAACAGGGAAAAATTAACTGAAACCAAATGCTTAGTGGAAAATGGTTACTGAAAGCAAACAGTGAAAAAATCACTGAAAGAAAACAGTGAAAAAAATCACTGAAAGCAAACAGTAAAATTTGTTTACTGAAAGCAAACAGTGAAAAAATTAACTGAAAGCAAACAGTGGAAAATGATTACTGAAAGCTAACAGTGAAACATTTTTACTAAAAGTAAGCAGTAAAAAAATTCACTGAAAGCAAATAGCAAAAAAATTCACTGAAAGCAAACAATGAAAAAATTCTCTGAAAGCAAACAGTAAAAAATGTTTACGGAAAGCAAACAGTGAAAAAATGTCAGTAAAAGCAAACAGTAAAAAATTTACTGAAAGCAAACAGTGAAAAAATCACTGAAAGCGAACAGGAAAATAATTTCATTGAAAGCAAACAGGGAAAAATTTCACTGAAACCAAACAATGAAAAATTTTCACTTAAAGCAAACAGTGAAAAATTTCACTGAAAGCAACAGTGAAGAAATGTACTGAAAACAAACAGTGAAAAATTACTCGAAAATCAGAGAAAATTCACTGGAAAGACAGTAAAATCACTGAAATTCACTGAAAAATAAGTGAAATTATTTGAAAACTCAGAAGAAATTTGATAGAAATCAAATAATTTTGCTGATTTTTCCTATGCTGCAATTCTGACTCTTTATTAGTGATTTTTCACTGATTGAAAATTGATAGCAAATTTTTCTGACTAAAAATTAAATTTTGGCATTCAAAAGTGATTGATAAATAATCTCCTCTTTTCCACTCTCCAAAACTAAATAATTCTTGAAAAAAAAAACAGACATTAAAAATGAAATATAGTAATTTAAAAATAATTAAAACGAATTCACTTCAACACAACCTGTTCTCATTTTGCTAAAAATAGCAAAAATCGTCAAAAATGATTTCTTATTCGATCTAAAAATTGAAATGAAATAATACCAGTTTGCACACCCTAAAAAACTTGATATTTTCTGACATAATTTTTCAGCAGCAATCCTCATATGGATATAATTCATCATCGAACTACCGATCACAACTATTAAATGAATCGTTCGTAAAAGATTCCGAGTCCGAGTCATTCGACGTAAAAGATAAATTTTTCCAATTTTTCAATCCATCTATTCATTAAAAAAAAATTATTTTGAAAACAAACTAATCAAAATTTGAATTAATCGTTCGCAAAAACTTCCCATGATAAAATCTTCAATAAATGAATCGAGTTTTCGAGACCTTTACCTCCATTTTAATCAATTTTTAAACATCAAGTTTTCATAATTCCATCGCACTGAATTCTTTTTCAAAGATTGAAACACATTTATGACAAAAAATTAGGTTTCTTTTCTTCACTCGACGTAAACAATTCAACAATTTATTTACAAATGAAACAAATTGAAAAACACGCTGAAAATTCTCACACATGGTACTCTTTGAAGTTCGCTTTTTTTCACACAATCCACCAACTTCTCCACAAATTCGTTACGTTCCTTCTCAAACAATACGGCGAAAAAAACGCCCACAAGTAATTCCTCGCAATTCGTCCAACTAAAAACTTTCCCAGTCAAAGGTGCTGGGAGAAAAACTCTGGAGAATGCGATAATAACGCAACAGCTTCAAATACTGTCGGCAAATTTTTCACCGACACCTTAATATCGTTTCTCTCTAACATATTTGTAGAAATTCTTAAGTAAATCACTTTTTCGCAGACTCTCTTCAACAACTTTATTCATTTTTCAGTGCTGCATTCTTGTACGATTTCTTTGCAAAACTCGTTCGAGTTTTTCGAGCTTGGTATACTGTAAGTATATAAGTTAAGCACATTGTATTAACCGCATCGAAACATAGATTGGAATAGTTTCTGCAGTTTTGTAGGGAAATAAAAAGATTGCGAGAAAAATTTGCATGCGAAAATATGTAGAGAATATACCTATCTTCGTCGCGTTGAGAAAATCTTATTAAAACTTCTTAACACAAGTTTTACTCTATGGCTTTCATTTATTTTGAAATATTTTTGTCAAATTACTTGGTATTGGAATTTATACACAACGAAAGAGTATAAAGAACTACAGATGGTTTTATTTTTTCGTAGAGTTCATTTCATGTGCATAGGTGAAATTGGCGAAGTCGTAAAAAATTTCAATACCTACACCTTTGAATTTTCAATAATGAATTCATTTCTTATGATTTGCATTTTCTTGCCCTTCTACCTCGCTCTATCTTTTTCTACTATCTCATTCAACGAGAATAAAAGCTACGAGACAACGTGATAAATTCATGACTATTGACCTCGTAAAAAAATACAAAGTAGAAATTTGTACCTTGAACTTTCAGATGGCTCAAATGATACATACAGAGCTCTCTATAAACCAATTCAAAAACAAAACTTACTGAAAAAGCGTACTCTTTCTGAAATATCCTCAAATGAAGGCCATCGAAGCTACGAGACCGTAACGCTGCCACGAACGATTTTTAGAACCATTGATACTTCAACGTAAACTTTGATAGTTCAACTCGTATCCAGAAGGTGGCAGCCTGAAGTATATTTTTCAACATTCTTTTATAGGTACCTCTAAATTTCAACCGAAGTTGATTTTTAATTTCGAATCCCAAATTTTTGTAGCCAATTTCACTTAAAAATAAAACCAGAAAGTATTCTAATGACAAAAATATTACATTATTAGTTTCATAGGAAAGCAGCTTTATTGGATACCTAAGAAAAATATTTTCTCATTTATAAATCAGTGAAAATGATCGAAAATCGTTGAAAAACGGTCATAGAATTGCAGCATAGGAGAAAATCAGTGAAACAATTATCAATAAAAATAAATCAGTGAGAAAAATCACTGGAAAATCAGTGAAAATTCACTGAAAAGTCAGTAAAATTTATGAAATTAGCAGAAACATCAGTGAAAATCTTTGAAAAATCGGTAAAAATCTTTGAAAAATAAGCGAAAATTTGCTAAAAATCAGTGAATTTTGTTTTTTTTTCTGTGCTGCAATTCTGACTGTTTATCAATGACTTTTCGCTGATTCGGAATGAGAGAGTATGAAGGGAAAATGACAGTATTGAAAAATTACTCAAAAGAAAAACTCAATTAAATTCTCTTATTTTCGTTTTTTTTTTTTTTTTTTTGCAAATAGATGTATAATTTGTCCTCACTTCATACCACCTCTTATAGCCAGTCTCTCCCATGTCCCTCGGAATTTTATCCAAAATAGCAAAATTTCAAGATACCTAGATAAAAATGTTGAAGACAAATTATGATGAAAATATGTTATTCTTGATTTTAGGTCTGGTTTCACACTATTTCAATACTCTCTCATTTTGAATCAGTGAAAAGTCACTGATAAACAGTCAGAATTGTAGCACAGAAAAATCAGCACAATTTACTGATTTTCAACGAGTTTTCGCTAACTTTTCAAACATTTTCACTGATTTTCCAACAAATTTCATAAATTTTACTGATTTTTAAAGAATTTTCACTGATTTGTTTTCATTGAAAAATTTTTCACTGATTTTCTCCTGTGCTGCAATTCTGACTATTTCTGAGTGATTTTCGATAATTTCCACTGATATATAAATGAGAGAGTAGATATACGAAAGGAGGCCCTCATTTTCGATGGAAAATTTTTCTATCATCTTTTTCGATCCTCCTCATCTGTTTTAAAATTTTTGCATAAAAAATTATTTCCATCAAGTTCAAGCTCGTTCAACGAAATAAAAATGATGGCTAAATACCTTAAAATCATAGAAAAATCATTTGAAAATTTTTTGTTGGACACTGCTTAAATAAGAAACAGCTAAAAAAAAAACGATTTTTGGACGAGATTCGAGGTAAGGAATCTTCAAATTAAGTTGATTTACTTTCATTGCTTTTCAAAAAAAAAAAAAAAACAAGGGGAAAATCGACCAAAGTAGGTATCTAATTATTTAATAGATAAATCGTGAAAACAAATTTTGTAATTTTTACAGAAAATTTCACAGATTTTGGTTTGTCATCTCTTCCTCGCCCATCTCATTGCATTCTAATAAAAAATCAACGTGTATTAAAATTCAAAAAAAAAATTTCAATTGAAACCAAATAAATTCTTCCCCTTTCCCCCATCTCACACCAAAAAGGAATGAAGAAAAGTAGAAAAAAATTTAGTTAACTACCAAGAAAATCAACAAGAACAAAATTAATTAAAAGGAAAAAACTCAACATTTCCGATTTCAAAATCTTGTATCCGCAACGAAACGAGCAAATATTTTTTCTCAAATCAAGATTCTAATTTAATCCTAGTCATAAGATGGTACCCCCCCCCCCCCCCCCCCAAAAAAAACCTTCTATTTTGAAAATGAAAATCCAATATCATCCTGTTTTGAACATTTCATACTTTTTTAATACCTACTCAACTTTACAAGGATTCCTTATTTTTTCGCATTGTTTCTTCTTTTTTTTTGGGGGGGGGGGGGTAAATTTCTCGACTATCTGTGAATTTCTTGAGCAAAATATCAATCTTTTTCACAATACTTCGATCCTCAATCAAAGAATTCAACTGTCTTCAATTTCATCCGTCACATCAGACAACATAAATATCCAGCTGATTAAAAAATCATTAAAAATTGAAAAAAATGAATTGAAAAATGTTTCTCAAAAATATTTTACTACAATTGAAGAGCTCTTTTCCAAAATGGGTTGAGCCCAAAATTCGTACATGAGAAAAAGGACTTTCATCTAAAATTTTTTTACTGTCAAAAGCTGAAAAAAATTACACTTAAGCTCCTTTTCTCATATACGGTTTTTGCACTTGAGCCATTTTGGAAAAGAGCTCTTCAATTCTGTTCTATGAGAAAAAATTCAAAAAAAAAAATTGTCTTCATTCCTGCTCCATGAAAAACGCAAGATGGAAATTTTTGAATTTCCGACGACTTTTTAAACTTTTTAGATTAGCAATAGGTATTGAAACTTTAAAGCCCCCTTAATTCTGATCTGGTGAGTTGAACATTTTTCGGACATCGTTTCTTGCTAAAAAAATACTACTTTTTCAGAATTCAAGATCTTGCGATGCACCATGCTGCACCTCATGTAAAAGAGAAAATTGAAATTTATAAATTAATTTTTCGTAACCTTAAATATGTATAGGTAATTATTCAAACCCTGAAAATTAGGTGAACGATCTAAACACAGATTCTTGAATCTCAAATGCAAGTAGAGCCCCAAAAGCTAAAAAAAAACCGGAAATTTTTCTTTTGCAATAAATTATGAATTTCAGTCCCATTTTCCACGTCTTCATTTCAATAGCATAATTTTTCCCATTCAACAAAAATTCGAAAAAAACATCGTTAAGGAATCTCTTCAACCCTCAGCGGAAAAAAGAGCCCAAAATTTTCACACCACAGCTCAATCTACCTCTAAAAAATAGAAACTCGTGCCTAATCACAATCAACAATTCAACAATAACGATCGCCGAGGGGCAACACCTTCATAAATTTAAAAATTTACCTACCGAATACATATTTTTTCAATTACCGTACCGTAAAATATATCATTTATTAACGCAACATTTCATTTCGCGATGATACCGAAACGCATATGAAAATTTATCAAAACACCTTCGCGTCGTTGGCAGCAGCAACGTGAACGACTGGAAAAAAAACCTAGCCACCCTTAAATAAAATTTATATCAGTTCGAAATAATTTGCTCGGCAATATTTTTTTTTTTCAAAACGTGTTTAGAAACCCTATTACATGGGAGAGAAATTTTCGCATACGAAATAGGTATAGTACGAGGACGACGAGTGGATTTGATATGTATACCGCACAAATATCAGGTACGTAACACATAGGCGAAAAGAAGACCTACAGAGAACAGCCTATACAGATAACTCACTTTCGGTAAATTGCGTAAACGGGAAGGAAAAGTGAAAAGCGATCCATCTCAATTTTCGAAGCTCATTGAAATTTAGTCTCCCAAAGCGACCGCAGAATCGAACCGCGCTAAGCTATCTGCAGATTAATTTATTGGGCACTGGGGATTATCATGGTCACCGATTCGTAGTACGTGGTGGTATACTCTCTCTATATGCTTTATACCATACTCTGTACCCTGTGTAGTTACCAGCTAGACCTACTACACACGAATGGTGTTCTTCGATTCGTATATTTATCTTTACTCATCCGTATGCTGCATACTGCTGATGAATTTCACCGCTCAAACATTTACGAATTTGAAATGGTTCATCGAGTATGGCCGAGTACGTGTAGAATTACGTATAAATAACCATAGGTACCTATTTCCACGCACACGTGTGCTTCTATAATTGATTTAAGTGCATCTGCCTTCCTATCTTCTATTAATTTTCTCGCTTAAATTTTACTCAACTTTTTTGTGAAAAACATCGAACTGAAATCCAATTACATCACAAATCGCAAACTTTTGAAGTGAAATTCAATTATCATGCGAATAATTTAATTAAAAATGCTATAAATTGCAAGCTTTATCGATTTTCCTAGCAATTGGTACCCGAATTCTACAAAATGGGTAATTCAGAAACACCTACTTACACAGTAAAAACTTCGTCACTAAAATAAAAACGAATTGCCATTTCCCAAAGAATAAAATTATAACCTTAACCATTTAAATATGACAAATTATAAAATATGAGACAATTTTCCCTTCGTCATTTGGTATAAATTTGCTAAACCCGAGAGATTTTTATTTTGCTGGAATTCATTTACGAAACGATACATTTTGTTAATTAGCAACTAAACGAAGTTGAAAGTTTTTCCTTTCTTTTTGTTTTTTAAATCCCCTTTTTAATCTATCGCCGAAAAGATTCGAATAAAAGGTCCGAAGGAAAAAAAATCGAGAAGAGGAAAAATATACAGAAACGAATAAGAATACGACTTAAAATAGTCGCCGAATTACTTTTTTTTTCGTTTTGCTTGCTTCTTAGAACAAACGAATGTTTATCTGAGGGGTTTTGTAGTCCAATTAGAGTAATAGATGGCGATCAGATTGTTGTAGAATTTGTTCGAAGTTCTGAAAATTGTCTGAATGTAAAAATTGTTCCAAAATTTCCACAAAAAGTTCCCTATTATTTGATTAAATTCATAAAAATATTCTGAAATATCGAAAAAACTTGAAAATTAAAATTAATAAAATATAATATGTTCTGAATTTATTCAACAAAAATTGTAAATATCACCCAAAGTACTTACCACAAGATTGTTGAGAATATCATAAACATTTTCTAAACCATTATAAAAGTACATAAAATGGGAAATGCAGGCAGCATAGCAAAATTTTTGAAGAAAAAAGTAACTTTCAGTAACTTTTTTTGAGCAAAAAGTGACCAAAAAGTGGTCAAACAGTAACCAAAAGTAATCAAAAATTCAATTTTGTTGAGGGCAAATTTTTCTTTACAGTTTTCTAAGGGGGGAGGGGGAATTTTTTTGTAGTTTTCTGCAAACATTTCAAAGATGAATCAACTGAAAAGACGTGAATAATTTCATTCATTAAATTCCTTCTTCAGAACAACAAACAAACTAGCAAAAATAAATTTTTTAATTTTTTTCTTAAAGAATTTTGAAAAATAGCAATTTTTACGTGAAAATTTGAATTTTTGCCTGGAAGTGCGAAGAAAACGAGACTTTTGAGGGGAAAAAGTAACCAAAGTGACCTTTTAGACGTGAAAAGTAACCAAAAGGGACTGAAGTCGAAAAAAGTGACAAACACCCTAAAAAAGTGACCTGCTATGATGCCTAGAAATGACAAAAAATAGTAAAGATTATTGAAACATCCAAATATTTTTCGAAAGTTCAAAAAAATTAACAAAATGTCGAGAAAAAACTGTAGAAAAAAATTGTAAGAAATTGTTCACAAAATTTAAATTATTTACTTACCTAAAATGTATAGGTACCTAATAAAAATATTGAAAAATTGCGCTCAAAAAATAAAAATTAATTTTACAAATACCCAAAAAATAGTCAACAACAATAGAGGAGGGAGGGGGGAGGAGTTAGAAAAAAATCACCAAATTTCAGGTCATTTTAATAAAGGTACCTCGATCGTTTTATTCAGAAAGTCATCAAACTTGAGCAGAGCAGCGAGGAAGAAAAATTTATAGAAACTTTAAATTGAAATTATACCACTTTTTCCAAAATTTCTGTCGTCGTGGAGGGGATGCGATCAACTTTCCCCTTCAAATACGCCTCTGAATTTTACAAGATTTCAAAGATTTAAAAATATCTATTCAGAGACGGTCACGAATTTCAAGTTCAAGTTTATGACATTTCAAAATGATGATAAGTATTATTTTTCATGTTTTTTTTTTCAAGTTTTATGACGTTTTAGAGGATACTTTTTGTAATTTTTTATCACTTTTAAGGATTTTAATAAAATTTTTGATACGTTTGAGATGTTTTTACAAAAATCTTACATTTTGACAGATTTCAATTTAAGTTGTTTTTCACAATACTTCAAAAATTTTCACTTCATTTTCCATGATTTCCACAATTTTTATAATCTTTACCAAAATGAAATTTTAAAAATTGTCCTATATTGAATACGATTTTTACATCACTTCAAATCTCATTCACAAAACGTTCAACCATTTTCACAAGTTTTGAGTAAATTTTCGAGAAACCTATTTCGAAAAATTTTAACCTTTTGTTTTTTTTAATTATTCTTACAAAATTCTTACAATTTGCATAACGTTTAGGAGAGATTATTATGTTTTCTCCAATTCACATAATTTCTAAGAATTGATCCAAAATTTAAGTAATTTTCCCAACACTTCACATTAAATTCTCAAATACATAATTTTATAAATTTCAATTCGATCAGTCGATCCTTATAATATTTCATAAATTATGGAAACTTTTACAAAACGCAGGCATCATAGCAAAATTTTTTTCAACAAAAAGTGACAAAAAAATGACCAAAAATTCAATTTTTTTACAGTTTTCTGGGGGGGGGGGGCAATTTTTTGTAGTTTTCTGGAAACATTTCAAAGATAAATCAATTGAAAAGACGCGAATAATTTCATTTATTAAATTTCTTCGTCAAAACAACAAACAAACTAGCAAAAATTTATTATTTTATTTTTTTTATTGAAGAGTTTTGAAAAATAGCAATTTTTACGTGAAAATTTGAATTTTTGCCTGGAAGTGCGAAGAAAAATTGACTTTTGAGGGGAACAAAGTAACCAAAGTGACTTTCCAGACGTGAAAAGTAACCAAAAGTGACTGAGATCGAAAAAAGTGACCCGCTATAATGCCTGATTAAACTTTGAGAAATTTTCGTATTTCAACCATTTTTACACCATTTTTAATGGCCTCCATAAAATTTTCTGCAATTTAATGATTTTCAACAAATTTTATATAATTTATTTACAATGATTTTTATGACTTTTTCCACATTGAAATTTCAAGTTTCTTTTTTAATAGTTAATTACGATTATTTTTACAAAATAATGATTTTTCATACAGGTTGTTCCATGAATCGTCTACCAAACGTATTTTTTTGGATATAACCGGGTACTACTGAAAACATTGAGATGAACGTGTTGCCTATTTTAATGCTTCTAAAATCACGTCAAAAATTTTTTCCAACCATGGGAATGAATAGAACTATGAAAAATGAACAAATTTTCACTTTATGACTTTTTGCCCAATTTTAAACTTAAAGGGGCTATGAAAATAACTGTTCAAAAAAAATTCTTTAAAAAATTAACTAATCAAGAGAATGGATAGTACGTTAAAAACTGAAAAATGTTGTTCCGTAAACTTTTTGCCTAACACTGAAAATGAAGGGGCTACGAGTTACTCAAAATAAATGAGATTCGAAAATTTTTCAAAATTTCTCATTTTTCAATGACCCTTAACCCCTTTGTTTTTGATATTAGGCAAAAAGTCTACAGAAAAAAATTCTTCAGTTTTAAACGTACTATCCATTTCCTTGATCAATTCATTTTTTTTAAGAATTTTTTTTGAACAATTTTTCTTGTGGCCCCTTAATTTTAAAGATAGGCAAAAGGCCATAAAATGAAATTTTTGCAGTTTTCAAAGTTCTATATGGTTCTATCCATTCCCATGATTGAAAAAAATGTTAACGTGATTTTTTTTAGAAGCTGAACTTGCTCCTTCAATTTTTAAAATAGGCAACATGTTCATCTGAGGCTTTTTTAAATTTATGGTACTTGGTTGCATCAAAAAAAAAATCCAAATCAAGTGAGTAAAGTGAAAATTAATAAGAAAGCTGATCTGCACATTATTAATTTTTTAATTCGATGGATTTTTGAATACTTGTATTTTTTAATTTTTTGAGAAAAATAAGGTTTAGGCTGGAAATTTTCTGAAAAAAATATTGATTTTTCCAAGAGAAAATTGTTGGTACCTTGGTCAGAAAAATTTGAAAAAATTTCATTTCAGTTGAAAAGGACGGTTTCGACTATTTCTTTTTTGCACGTCAATTTGAAGCTGAATTCTTGACTTTTTATATTTTATTTCAAATGTGATTTATTTGACCCTCCATCATTTCATAAAATCTCATTTTTGAGGTGAAAATTAGCATTTTGAGAATAGAACTCTATCGTCAAGTTCCAATGTCTTATTCAGAAACTACAAAAATCATGGTTTGTAATTAGGCAACGTTTTTCAAAATATTTTTTCGCCAGAATTGCACATAAATACTCTCGCAGCCCAATAACACATCAATGATTGAACAAAAACAAAAAAATATGCCACCTACGTATCAATAACGAGGCAATTTTTATAAAATGATAAAATCCAGCATAATCCATCACTTACCATATTACTCCGGAAAATCACATTAGTCAGATCTTCTGGCGAACTTTTTCAAGCATTTTCCAAAAATATAACCTCTTCATTATCCTGCAACACACAAAAAAAAATTCAAATAAGTAGGCGGATCATAACTACACAAGATACATTATAATCTTTTAAAAAAACTTTCTCAATATTACACCAGGCAACTTCAGATGAAAAAATAATACTCTCTCAAATTATAATTACGTATACGCGGGTTTACTCTCAAAATAAGGAAAAAAATTAACTCCAGGTGCCTCCGCTGATTCCGCAGTCGTCGTCGCACAAACGTAATATTTTTTTATTCGTCGTAAAGCGAAATGAGAAAAAAAATCTCGACCGTAAAAAGTTTAGCTTTCGAGGTTGAAACGAAAACATTTTCCATAAAGTGTATCTATTCAGGTTCAGTTTGCGGCTAATTGTTACAGCCGAGTTCCATAAATTCGGTCGTTATAAAATAATATGTTCGTTACTTCGGCGGTGGTAAAGCATACGGGCAGGGTAAGCTGCGATCGGCGGTGTAACGTAAACTCGGCATAGCCGCCATACTGCGTTTCGAGATATTAAAAGGTGAAAAATGTAATTACTAAAGAGCTAAGACTAAATAAGAATAATGTTTATTGCCGCGATAAACTGAGATTTTACCTCTTGTAAAGAAACATAACCAAATGCTCGGACGAAAAAGACATCGGATGGTGAAATTTACCAAACGTAGGATATTCGATTGTTCCAAGGCGTCTGGTTCTTGGTACCTAATTCGCATTTCAACGCTGAAGGAATCTTTTTGAAATTCGGGGTGAAAAAGGGAAGCCAGGAGTAGTGTCCTGATCGTGAAAAAGTTTCCCTTCGTGTTCGAGTTCCAATGGGATGGTCTTGCAGCCAAATTCCGAATTCTTCGGAGTGAAAATTACATCTTATGGAGAGGATTTCGCGCAGCCTTACGCCCGCCGTACTTATTTTAACTCATGTCTACTCATTTTAAGGCTTTTATAGGTCCCCCGTTATACGGGATTAAGCCCTTATTACTTTTTTTCTCTCGCGCTCTACCACAAGGGAAAGATTACGCTCGAGAAGAAATCGGCGCTGCGTCGAAAAATTTCCTTCTATTTTTGTGATTTGTTTTGGTCCCTTTTTTAATTTCTTTTTTTTCTCCGTCCCACTCCGCGCGGTCGTATTGCTTCCTTTTTTTTCCCAACGTATAAATACGAGAACGTGTTACCAGGCGTTAAAGTTTTATAGGTGCGAATTTATTAATTTATTACGTTATCAAGATCTAAGTATAATGTCGCCAAACTATACGTAGAAGACAGTGGGGGTTAAACTGGTCTCAGACTGATGTTTGTTTTATCATTTCGTTTTTTCCCCCGGTAAATATACGAGACTAATTTAGCCATCGGGTAAACTTCGTAGCTACTGCTCTGAACGTCCTTAAATGGTTATTTGATCGAATGATTCGGGTGGGAAATATGTTTCCGGACGAACAAAACGTTTTCCTTAATTACTCGTCGTGAGCTTTTCGAGTGTTACGTCTGCCCGTCCCCCTTCGGCGGTGTCTTCTTTATTGCTCTTTCGGTAAGTTTCCTCGTTCACTCAAAATCTTAGCTGTGGTGTTAGATTACCTGCGGCGATGTTCACTGGATCTGTATTTCGATGCGAATGTGAAATATTACACGTGCGGGTGGACAGTCTCGACTTTTGTATTGAACGACATCATTCTGCTGCAATAATATCGCTGCTAATTGGAGCTAGAATACGATGAGAGTATGCTAGTGCGAATATCCCTTCGGCGAATTAAAGTACACGTACAGAATCGAGATGACGATAAGTCTATTTTTGCGTTTTTCTGAGGTTGAATGAGGGAGAGGGGGTGTGAAGTAATGTCTAAAACTCGATAAATACCCGCAATCATACTCAGTGACGTACCGAAGGCATTTTCCAGGGGGGGGGGGGAGAAGAGGTGAAAATCCCAACTCAAATTCTCAAAATTCCCAGCTACATATAGCTGATATCAGAATTCCAGAGGGGGGGAGGGGAGATTCAAATTTGCGAACCAATCCAATTTTTTTCAAACTTTTCCGGCTGATTTCTTAAAATTTACATGTAGGTACTGATTTTTCCACAAGTCGCGAGGTTTTTTGATTTTTTTTACTCGTTTTCATCATTTTTGCGAACTTTTGAAGTTTTTACAACCCATTACTATAAGACCCTTTTTGAAATAAGAAATCTGAATAAATTTTTCATTGGTTAGGTGCTCCAAATTATTATTTTTTAAATCTACAAGCAATGTCATTGTAGTTGAAAAAACATACGAAATAGTTTATTTGCCTTGAGCGAAGAAAGGGTGGAATTTCGAAGAAAAATTATAATTTTACATCAATAAAATTTTGTAATTTCAATGTAAAGAATAGGGAGATGGATTTGGCCCGAGTGAAGCGAGGGCGAAAATTTTAGAAAACCTCAAATTGAATGTGCAATAAAATAATGTTTTGGAAAAATAAACTTTAATGAAAACTCGACTGTTTCTACTTTGAAATGATTAAAGCAGAAATATATCATGGCCGAGCATAGCGAGGCCGAAGTTTTTGAAAAATTGGATTTTCAAATATCAAAAATAAGTTTTATGGAGAAGAAGAACAATGAAATTAATTGGAATAATTTTGAAGAAAAGTGCGAAAAAAATCTCTTTTAAATTACAAGTACAACTATAAAATTGTTTTGGTTGACGAGTGAAAATTTTTAAATTGCGAGGTAATTAATAATTTTTTTTCTAAAAAAGCATTTATTACAACGGTTTAATAATTCTTCGCTGGGAAAATGATCGATTTTCAGTTGGAAAAGGTTGGGAAAATGACTAATTTTCCCAACTAAAAAGTGAAAATTTTGTTGATTTTCGACTGTTGAAATAGGTAACCATTTTATTTATTCATTTTTCATTAAGAAAATAAATACTAATCGTCCCAACTGACATTTTTACTCATCACTTGGGAGAACGACCAATTTTGAGTTGGAAAAATAACCAATTTTGAGTTGTGAAAATTACCAATTTTGAATTGGGAAAATTACCAATTTTGAGTTGGGAAATTTACCATTTTCGAGTTGGGAAAATCACCAATTTTGAGTTGGAACAAGTGAAAATGTTGTTGATTTCCAACTTTTGAAATAACTATTTTATTTATTATTTTTCATCAAAAAAATTAATCCCAACTGTCCAATTTTTCCAATTGATGTGTTGAAATGTTCAATTTTCCCAACTCACAAGTAAAAAATTTCCTCAGGGGGGAATCTCCCCCCCCCTATCGGTACGTCACTGATCATACTATTCGTGTCGTTCCATTAGTCAATTATTTTTTATGAAGGATCAAATTTTGAAATTTTGAAATTCCTAGTCTAATGAAAAAGAATACCTCGTAACTTGAAAAAAAAAAAAACTTAAAATAAGTACACGCAAAAAAATAATAATAGAAAATATTAAAAAAATTAGTAAATTTTATTTTAAAAAATAATAACGGGGCACCATTCAAAAAGTTGGCAAAATTTAATCTACAAAATAATAATATTTTTTTTGAGTGTATATACCTACTTAATAACGATAAAAATTAAATGAAAAAAGATTTTGAATATACAATTTTTTTTTAGTTTAATTACCTATTCAACATTTCTAGAAAAAATTTTGACCTCCAACCCCCCTCCCTATCGGAGTTATGTCCATTTTATTGCATTATTTTCAAAAATTTTTGATTTTCATAAAAATGAACGAAATTTTTTGTTCTTTGGCACAAAGTTGCATCTCGTAGAGGTGTATTTATGATAATTTTTTCAACAATTTTGGTGCACTTTTTCAGGTTTTTTCGGATATTCAAAGCTTTCAATGGTAAAAAACACCGTATAAGCGAAGAGCGACCACCTTGAAAAAATAACTTAAAAATGTGTTTTTTATGTAGAATTTTGCTGTGTATTTGGTTTTTTCCATTTCTCTGAACTAAGGGCCGAAAATTGCAAAAAACTTTGCAAAAATGTTGTAATTTTAGCAGATTTTTCAAATTTTGAGCGTTTTATGCGGAAAAAATGGCTAAATGAAAATACTATTACCATATTCGTGTTCAGCGAACCAAAATACCCCAATAAACACCCTTTTTGCAATAGTTTTGCTTGCAGTTACAAAATTTACTTTTTTCATTGATCTTTCATGAGCCCCGTCACGCCAGCCCCCCCCATTTGGGGGAGGGGGGTGAAAATGGTGTCAATCGTTTGTGCTTCGTTTGTGCACGTTTGTGCACGCAATTTTTTCGTTTGTGCTTCCCCCCTTCATACCGTAATAAAAAATGGGTTTGGGGGGCTGGCGAGACGCAGCCCCCCCCAGTAGAGCAAATGAGCTCAAAATGGTGTCAATCGTTTGTGCTTCGTTTGTGCACGTTTGTGCACGCAATTTTTTCGTTTGTGCTCACCTCCTTCTGGGGGTCAAAATGGAGGGGGCTGGCGTGACGCAGCCCCCCCCAGTTGAGCAAATGAGCTCAAAATGGTGTCAATCGTTTGTGCTTCGTTTGTGCACGTTTGTGCACGCAATTTTTTCGTTTGTGCTTCCCTCCTTCTGGGGGTCAAAATGGAGGGGTCAGCCCCCCCCCACTTTGAGCAAATGAGCTGAAAATGGTGTCAATCGTTTGTGCTTCGTTTGTGCACGTTTGTGCACGCAAATTTTTCGTTTGTGCTCCCCTCCTTCCTGAGGTGAAAAGGGGTGGGGCTGAAGGGATGATACAACAGGCGGCCAAATCGCAAGAGTTGGAAGATTGAAATGCATGTTATTCGTTTGTGCTTTTCATGGTGAGGTTTGTGCACGTAAAAAACGAATCACATTCCCCCCCCCCTTCCTTCCTTACTACCCGATATATTGATATATTGACCCCCCCCTCCATTTAATCCTGTTTGAAAAGTCCTTATTTTGAAAAGCCAGTGCTCATTTCCTTCGGATCGCAGAAGTCAATTTTCTTAAAGGCTTTTTCAACTTACCAATATAACATCCAAATACATAAATGAGTTGAGTTTGAATAAATTCCGAGAAATTTTTTTATTCTCGTCTGTTTTATTCGTGTATTTCTACGTAGCTAGGTGCTTACATAAAAATATGTACATACGTCCGTGAATACCCTACTTCCCACCAGTGCGCCGTGGAAAATATAACGCTTGGGTACGGTGTCCATTAGAGTGGCCCGTAATTATACTTGGTGGAAAAAAAATGTTGTGATTTTTTTCAGGACACCCCTCCCCCCCACTAGTTTCGTGCCACTGAGTGATGCATGTTAACCCTTCCCTCAAAGTCCATTTTGAAAAATTAATGTAGCGCATCCTAGCTGATACTATTCCACTTCGGCCACGTGACAACGAAACGCTAAAAATACCCCTAGTGACCCAACGACTTAAAATTTACGCCAAAGGCATGGAAATGAAAATGGAATGTATTGGTTTGCGTCGTTCGATTCCTTATAAAATTTAGAGTCTGAAAAGCTATTTTTCTATTTTTTTTGGACCCCAGGGGGAAAAGTGCAAGGGTTTTACTAAGTGCGTCTGAAAAGAAAAAATTCCTCTCCTATTTGGGGGGGGGGGTTGAATTTGATAAAGAAATATCGGAAACGGACTCTCTGAGTGAAAAAAACGTAAATTTTGATACCACACTCGATTTTTATGAAAAATTTTCGATTCGGTACTTCCCTGACACCTCCCCAAAATGGGCCCATTTTCGGGCTTTTGATTGAGTAACATCGGAAGCGGATTTCACGGGTAAGGTTAGGTTAGGATAAATACGGGTCACTGTAATGGACACCCAATGACGTACCGATAGGGGGAGGGGGAGCTTCCCCCTTGAGGAAATTTTTTACTTGTGAGTTGGGAAAATTGAACATTTCAACACATCAGTTGAGAAAATTGAACTTAATTTTTTAGACTCAAAATGGTTAATTTCCCAACTCAAAATTGGTAATTTTGCCAAGGGATGAGTAAAAATATCAGTTAGGTCGATTGGGCCATTAGTATTTACTTTTTAAATAAAAATGAATAAATAAAATGGTTACCCATTTTTAAAGTCGGAAATCAACAAAATTTTCACTTGTTTGTTGGGATAATTAGCAATTTTCCCAACTTTTCCCAACTGAAAATTGATCATTTTCCCAGTCAAGAATTAGGCCGTCGCGTCGTAATTTATGTTTTTTTAGGAAAAAAATAACTAATTTGGTACCTTGTCATTTTAAAAATTTTCACTGGTCAACTAAAAAAATTGTATATGTTGTACTTGTAATTTAAAAGAGATTTTTTCGCATTTTTCTTCAAAGTTATTCCAATTAATTTCATTGTTCTTGTTCTTCTTAAAAGTTATTTTTGATATTTGAAAATACAATTTTTCAAAAGCTTTGGCCTCGCTACGCTCGGTGATGTTATATTTCTGCTTTAATAATTTTAAAGTAGAAGCAGCCGATTTTTGATTAAAGTTCATTTTTTCAAAACACTATTTTATTGCACATTTAATTCGAGGTTTTCTAAAATTTTCGCCCTCGCTTCACTCGGGCCAAATTCATCTCCCTATTCTTTATACATTGAAATTACAAAATTTTATTAATGCAAAATTATAATTTTTCTTCGAAATTTCTGACCTTTCTATGTACGCTCAAGGCAAATAAACTATTTCGTACATATGTTATTTCAAGTACAATGAGATTGCTTGTAGGTTTGAAAAAAATGAGAAATTTGGAGTAACTAATGAAAAATTTATTCAGATTTTTTATCTCAAAAATGGTCTTATGATGGATTGTAAAAACTTCAAAATCTCACAAAAATGATGAAAACGAATAAACAAAACCTCACGTGCTTTGGAAAAATTAGTACCTATGTAGGTACATGTACATAAATTTTAAGAAATCCGTCGGAAAAATTCGAAAAAAATTGGTTAGCAAATTTCAATCTCACTCCCTCCCCCGGAAGCCTGATATCGGCTATATGTAGTTGGGAATTTTTAAAATTTGATTTGGGATTTTCACCTCCCCCCCCCCTGGGAAGTGCCTTCGGTACGTCACTGTGGACACCGTACTCAAGCATTATATTTTCTACGGCGCACTGGTGGGAAGTAGGGTATTCACGGACGTATGTACATATTTTTATGTAAGCACCTAGCTACGTAGAAATACACGAATAAAACAGACGAGAATAAAAAAATTTCTCGGAATTTATTCAAACTCAACTCATTTATGTATTTGGATGTTATATTGGTAAGTTGAAAAAGCCTTTAAGAAAATTGACTTCTGCGATCCGAAGGAAATGAGCACTGGCTTTTCAAAATAAGGATTTTTCAAACAGGATTAAATGGAGGGGGGGTTGGTCAATATATCAATATATCGGGTAGTAAGGAAGGAAGGGGGGGGGGAATGTGATTCGTTTTTTACGTGCACAAACCTCACCATGAAAAGCACAAACGAATAACATGCATTTCAATCTTCCAACTCTTGCGATTTGGCCGCCTGTTGTATCATCCCTTCAGCCCCACCCCTTTTCACCTCAGGAAGGAGGGGAGCACAAACGAAAAATTTGCGTGCACAAACGTGCACAAACGAAGCACAAACGATTGACACCATTTTCAGCTCATTTGCTCAAAGTGGGGGGGGGGCTGACCCCTCCATTTTGACCCCCAGAAGGAGGGAAGCACAAACGAAAAAATTGCGTGCACAAACGTGCACAAACGAAGCACAAACGATTGACACCATTTTGAGCTCATTTGCTCAACTGGGGGGGGCTGCGTCACGCCAGCCCCCTCCATTTTGACCCCCAGAAGGAGGTGAGCACAAACGAAAAAATTGCGTGCACAAACGTGCACAAACGAAGCACAAACGATTGACACCATTTTGAGCTCATTTGCTCTACGGGGGGGGCTGCGTCTCGCCAGCCCCCCCAAACCCATTTTTTATTACGGTATGAAGGGGGGAAGCACAAACGAAAAAATTGCGTGCACAAACGTGCACAAACGAAGCACAAACGATTGACACCATTTTCACCCCCCTCCCCCAAATGGGGGGGCTGGCGTGACGGAGCTTCTTTCATGGTGAAAAAATTGAAAAAAGAAAATTTCGAGACTTGAGTAAAACAATCGCGAAAAGGGTGTAAATCGGGGTATTTTGACCTGCTGAACACGAAAATGAGAATGATTTTTTCATTAGGTCATTTCTCCTCTGAAAATTTGAAAAATTCAAGTTTGATTCAGGTCTTTCGAGCAATAAAGTTAGAAGACATAATAATTAATGCATCTTTGTTCTAAGATCGAAAATTAGTCAGAAATCGACATTTTTCCGATTTCAAATCTTTAGAGTCACATTACGTAGGCATACCAAATATTAAGGCACCACACTTTGAGCAACTACAGATCCAGTTCAAGTGGAGTGGTGGTGAAAAAATTTTTTACGCATCCTTTTCGTCTTTGACATTGAATCGTGCCAAAGGGTTACAATATTGTGCGACGAAAATTTTTCACATGCAGCAACATAGCAGATCGTGATCAAAAAAAATCCACGAGAACAAGAGCAAGGCATTGAAGATGACTTAATTTTTTTCAAATCGCTAATTTTCATTTCGGCATCTTGCGTTGCACAAGATTAATTAATTACGTATTACTGATAATCATGGGAGGAGGAAGGGGAAGAGGAGAAGAAAATGAATATGAAAAACACAGTAACCTTTTTTTTCGAGAATAAAGCATTCGAGACCATTAAATGTAAAAATATACGTATGAGAGTAAAATTTAGATTATATTAGTTGTGGCGGAGGGGGGGGGATAATAAATGAGATACCATCAAATGAAAAAACTAATCCCATATTCATGTTCACCGGGTCAAAATACCCCGATTTACACCCTTTTCGCGATTGTCTTGCTTAACGTCTCGAAATTTACTTTTTTCAATTTTTTCACCATGAAAAATCAGTGAAAAAAGTAAATTTTGTAACTGCAAGCAAAACTATTGCAGAAAGGGTGTTTATTGGGGTATTTTGGTCCGCTGAACACGAATATGGTATTAGTATTTTTATTTAGCCATTTTTCCCGCATAAAACGCTCAAAATTTGAAAAATCGACTAAAATTACAACATTTTTGCAAAGTTTTTTGCAATTTTCGGCCTCAGTTCAAAGAAATGGCCAAAACCAAATACGCAGCGAAATTCTACATTAAAAAACACATTTTTTAGTAATTTTTTCAAGATGGTCGCTCTTCGCTTATATGTTCGAATTTTTTGATAATCAATAAGATTTTTCGAATTTCTGTCAAATTTTAAAAGTCGTATTTGACAACACTGAAAAAAAGTTATGCCAAATCGTTACTCAAAAAGAAACAATTCAAAAAAGAAGAGAAAAAAAAAGAATAATTAAATAAATAAATATTCAAAAAAATTGAGTAAGTATGTTTATCATTTTTTTGAATTAATTTCTTTTCAATCTCCAATGATTTTTTAAAACGTTGAACCGAATTGAAAATCGTTTTCAATATTGAAGCAACGTGTAGAAGTATCGACCCTCATGAACTGTCCTTCGAGGATTTTGAACGAAATGTTGTCCAAATGTACGAGTAATAGACTTCTGTCTTAGTGCTATACCAATGAAATTTTGACGGTCAGTTTTCAATTCAGACATTTCAATGAAAATTCAAAGTTTTAATACCGGAAACGTTTTTAGACGAAAAATTGATCGTATCTTTAGGTTTCTCGAGTCAAAACAAACGAACTAAAAATATGAATAGCAGGTTTGAAGCTACAAAGCTTTTTATTATACCGAAATTTAATTATTGTGTAAGATTCTAATAAGTTATTTTCTCCTATCAGTAACTCATTTCGTTTATTTTGACTTTTCAGCTGTAATTTTTCGTATTTTAAAAAACGTTCAAACCTAAAACATGGTTGTCAAAATTTTGATGTGCAAAATTTAGGTCCTTGAGTAGGTATGTACTTGAAATTCCCAAAGAGACAGTTCACGACAAGACATTCAACAAAATTCTTTTACTGAATCAGATTTAAAGAGCATCATATAGCTAAATATTGACTTCGGATGTTTCGAAAGGAAATTTTCGATTCAGCATGGCATCGCAGACCCTCTTCAAACATCTCGAAATCACCATCTAAAAAATGGCGTCAATTAACTCGTAACCGCGTTCCGCAATCTGCGATAAAAGCTATATCGAAATTCCAAAAGTCGTAATAAAATACCGCCACGCCGAATTGCGAGCGAGGAAAAAAAATCCCTAATTCACGCCTCGCTCGCTCGGTTGGTCGTCGTAAACACACAATAATAAACCGATGCGATAACGAGATACGATGAGAACGGTCCGCACGGTGTAGATCATATTAAATGTAAATATAATGTTAAGCTTTCAAATACCATAAAACTTCATTAACCTAAAATGGTAGGGTAGATAGCGTTTATAATGATGTAAATTTCGTAGGCGGCAGCATCCGAGCGCAGACGAAACGGGAACAAAGGGGCTTTTAAGTTGCTAAACGCAGAAATGAAAAACCGACCATTGAAAGCAGCCCCGGATAATTTTGACAGTTTTCGAGGGGGGAATTTTACTTTAATAGATGAAATCATTGCCTCGTTATTTTTTACTTCATTTAGGGTCGAAAACACCACTTTCTACTTCGTTACTTTTTCCGCGCTCTTAATATCGCGCGTATACTTCGTTCGTAATAAGCCTCGGTATAAATCTGTATATTTTAGTCTGTATAAGTATGTATACCATACCTACGTATATTAGGTAGATACTTATTATATTATTATTGCATACGTAACCACGAGCTTTCCCGTTACTATTTTAGATAATTTTTATCGAGTGGTTTCTAAAATAACAAGAGGTATGTGAATGCACGACTTGGATTCAGATTCGAATAAGACACAGAGGCGTGACGAAGCAATATTTCTGGGGGGGTGAAGCTCAAATTTTCCCAACTATTTTCCGAGAAATTCCCAACTATTTTTCCTACTTCCCAAAAAAAATTCCCAACTAGGTAATTTTTATCGTGGCTGCCCAGGTGTTGTGAAAAAAAAAACAAATAAACACACTTGACAAAATTTCAAATTTCAACTTGAATGCAGCCTTGAGAGGCAGTGATATGGACAGAGACGAAACTTAGGCAAAAGTCTGAAGGGGTGAAAATAAAAGATTTGCTAGTTACATTTTCAAAAAAAGGGAACTTTTCATAAATTGCACGCAAGCCATTGCAATTTTTACCTTGTTTCAGTAAATAAAAAAATCTAGGTTAGACTAGGTAACATATGTATTGATAATTATTTTGTTAAGATTTCTACAGATTTAATAATGTGTTGAGCCCGAGCGAAGCGAGGGCAAATTTTTTTAGCGAAAATAGACTTTCAAAAATTGAAAATTCAACACACTTCTCTCATTGAGATTTTCCAAAATGTGACCAATACTTTCGAATTCTTCTCTATTCCTGCTTTCTGTTTTCAACATCGTGGTCACTGATATCACAACAAATAGAAAAACAATTTGCAAGATATGGAACGTAATATTTAACCCGAGCGAAGCGAGGGCAATTATTTTTTTTTGAAAAATGTATGATAAAATAAGCAAAAGAACCACTATTCTGAATTCCTTCTTAAAGATTTTTGAAAAGCGTGTCTTGAAAAAAAACAAAGGGGTTCAATAGTGATCATTTGGCGAAAAAGGGTGGCTTTAGTGACTAAGCGTGAAAATAGGGGACAGCCATTTAAAAGCTGATTTCTGTCTGAGGCCTGTAAAACCAATATGTAATAAATGAGAAGGAAATTTTTTTCCCCCTTCAAAAAGTATTCAATATTGTCTGAGATAGAAGATGAGAGTGTTCATATCATTGTAAGTAGCGAGGGCGAAAATTTTTGAAGAAATAGTATATACAAAAGCTGAATTTTTTTCATTTTTCAAATTAATAGGTGAAGTCCTCAACTCATACTTCTTAAGTAATTACATTGGTTTGCTTAGGTGTTGGTACATGCCCGAGCGAAGCGAGGGCTAAAATTTGAAAAGTTAGTGATTTTTAAAACAAAAATAATTATTTTTTCAATAGATTATTCTTTGAAAAATTTCTATTACTTCCATATAAAAAATTTGTGATTTTAAATGTTTTTTTAAACGAAATTTTAGCTATTTTACACAATTTGCAATCAACTTTTTCGATATTCTCAAGTTTTTTCAACGTTCCCAAGTAAGTACAACTTTTCAAAAACTTGGGAATTTTAACTTTTTAGGGATTGTGATTTTCTTAAATTTTTTCGACTTTCCAAAATTCAAACTGCGGAAAAGTTGGGACAAGTCCCAACTTTTCCCAATTTTCCCTTTTTTTTCCTGATTTTCCCAACTTTTCTCAACTTTGGAATCGTCTGGGGGGGTGACGCACCCCCCCCCCCCCCCGTTAGTCACGCCTCTGATAAGACATACTTAAATTCTGGATACAAGGAGTAAAATCATCTCAATAATTAAAAGAATGACCAACAGCTTCAGAATCTCACTCTCTCTTTGAGAATTTGCACTCCAGAAAGAAAAAGAACAATATAGGTATCTCTCATGAACTTCGAGCTCAAACTGGTTTGGTTTGAAAATTTCGGCTTTACTCAAGATCCAGAGATTTACAACAGCATCATAATTGCTTAAAAGTTATTGAATTATCATTAAAATGGAAAAAAGATATCAAAATTACTTAAAATATTTCAAAAATTTGTATCGATTTTGAAAAATGGCCCAATTGTTTCAAAAAGTTACTCAGAATATTCGAAAAATCTAGCAAAATACCAAAAAAAGCACTCAATTTTGAATATTTCATCAATTATTCAAAATGATTTTCTGCAGTTTCAATTTTTTGCACGAATTCTAAACAAAATCAATGAGAAATTGAAATACAATTCACATCGTAAAATGACATTTTAGAAATTTAGTTTGAAGAATTTTAAAGATGCTTTGGCAATTTTCAATTTTTTTCATATTTTAGTCAGGTTCATGATATTTAGTTACACTTTAAAAAATCATAAATGAAAAATAAATGAAAAGTGTTGAGAAAATGATAAATTTTATTCAGACAATGATAAATTTTATCCAAAAGATGATAAATTTTATCCAAAAAAATTAATTTTATCCAAAAAAATAATAGCGGGCACCATTCACAAAATTGGCAACATTTATTCTGAAAAATAATAATATTTATCGCAAAATTTGGTAAAATTTACTGCATCGAAATAAATTTTACCAAATTTTGCGATAAATATTATTATTTTTCAGAATAAATGTTGCCAATTTTGTGAATGGTGCCCCGTTATTATTTTTTTGGATAAAATTTATTTATTTGTTTTTTCAGTGTAATGAACATTTTTTATACGCAGCATTTTACAAAATTATGAGACATTTTAGAATTTTGAGCGGTTTTAATAAATTTTAATGAAAGTAGCACCATTTTTCCAACATTTTTAATCAATTTTATTGCATTTCAATCAATTTTTCCACAACGAAATTTCATATTTGAGTGCAATGTTTTTTAATGATAAATTGGCAATATTTTCGATATCTTACAATATCACAGATGTTGAACCATTTACAGTTTTCCAATCAATTTTTATAACATTTGTGAAAATTTTTCATAGGTTTTGAGTGATTTTTACAGTTCTGAGGAAAATTTAATTTTCATATTTCGAACAATAGATACCTACAATACATAGTAGGTACATACCAGATATTTTAGACAATTTTTCTGATACTCGTACTTTACCAACAAGGGAGGTATCCCAACTCAAAATGAAATTTTGAACAAAAATGAAAATAAATCAAAAGTAAAATTATCAAAAAAGAGCTCCATATTCAAAATTTCAGGTCCTCAAGGTCATTTCTCGAATTTTGGCTAATTTTTTAAATTCAAAAATTACTTCAACGCTCTGCAAAATATGAAAATTTGATCTAATCAACGGAAATATTTTCAATCTCCCGAATCGTTTGAACTTTGAAGGCGGTTTCGAGACGTTTCGAAGTCACCAAAAAAATTGAAATTTTCCATCGCTGGAGAAAAATGTTTGAATTTTTTCTAGAAAAATTTTCTACCAAAAAATATAGATTTCAACTCGAAGCTACGAATTTTGGAAAATTGTGTTTTAATCGATGAAATACTAGGTCACCAATATGGGTAATCCACAATTATAAATGCTAAAATTCATATGAATCATATTTTATATGGTCTTTTCTCCAGTGCTGGAAAATTCAAAAATTTTCTAGTGGCTCCCAAACCTCTAGAAACCGCTCCCAATCGATTTGGGAGGTCAAAAATAGGGTATATACCAAATTTCAGTTATTTTTGTTGATTTGATCAAATGTTTATATTACTTTACAGAGCGATGAGAGTCAAAGTGGAGTCAGGAGTCAAGGTCTGAAAGTGACTCCGGAGTCAAGGTGGAGTCAGGGGTCAAATATTCAATTTTTAAATTCCCCACCCCCTTCTAAGCCGGAGTCAGGAGTCAAGGTGGAGCCAAGGCGGAGTTAGGAGTCAGGGTGAAAGTTTGATTCCGGAGTCAAGGTGGAGTCAGGAGTCAACTTTTTGACTGACTCATATTCCCTGAGTTTTATGGATGTCTCATTGAATTTTAACCACCTATTTTTCCTTCTTTTTTTTCATCGAATCCTTATATTTTTCACTAGGTACTTAATTTCAATGATAGGTACTTTATCAACTTTAATAAAACTCTCTCATTTGAATTAATGAAAAGTCACTGACAAATAATCAGAATTGAAGCACAGAAAAAATCAGCAAAATCCTTTTTTAGCGAATTTTCAAAGAATTTCACTGATTTTTAGCAAATTTCAGAAAGGGCCTGGTAGGATAAGGGGGTCGAATCTGCCCTGGAAAGCTTTTCGATTGATTCCAAGGCCAAAAGGTGGACCCTATCGAGAAAAAATTTTGACAAAATTTTTGGACCCCCACCCGCCCCCTTTCCGAGATATAGGCAAAAACGTGTTTTTCGGGGTTTATTTTTTTTCTCGCGTTGTTTTCAAGATAAAAAGTTGAAATTTTTTCTGTGACTTCTTGTCAGTAGGGGGTATACACAGGAATTTTTTCAATTTTTTCCGATCACTTCTCTTCGAGTTATGCGGTTTTGAAATTTTCAAATCGCCATATCTCAAAAATGCGACTAGAGTCAATCACGAAATTTTTTTAAAATATGTATTTTTGTAGTAGGAATATACCATAAAAATTTCAGAATTTTTCAAGTGGTGGAACGTGGTCAAAAAAATTAAAAACCGCATTGGTATTGTGTAAAACGCGTGAAACATCTCGGGAGCGCGAAACACTACTCCACGGTGACGTGTGGAAAAAGCAACTTACGTTTCGCGTTCAAAACTACATGTACCTAATATGTGCAATTAATACGGACATTTCAGGTTTGAAAGTTTAATAAGCCCAGAAGGGTATTATTTTAACATCCATTAACTTCCCTAAAATCAGTGAGTATTTTGTACCCTCTTTTGGGAGGAGAGGGGTTCAAATTCTGGGGTTTTGGCTATAACTTACAAAATCACCCATTTTACGAAAAAAAAAAAGGTTGAAACAAGAATTGTAGAGCATTAGAAAAATGAGCAATGTTGCTATTCACAATTCTTCTTTAGGGCGTCAAGGAGCGGAGCTTTTATAATAATTTGACCTCTGTATCTAAATTGAGCTCCAAGAGGGGGGTTCAAATTTCATCAAATTTGGGCATTGGAATCGACAATGGTGGCGTTGGAGAATTTTTCCGAGTGATGATCGCAGTAATATTATGAGTGGGTATCATGGCTGCTCAGATAAAAAATTTACCCCCCCCCCCCGTATTTTCAACCAAATCACTCGTTCTGGTTTCTCATAAATCTTACCGGCACCAGTGTGAAATTCGGCAAAAAAATAGTAGGTACCTAACATAATTACTGAAATGGCATTTTTTGAGTCGGAAGCCTCGAAAGGTAACCAAAAAATTAGTTTTTTCTCCGCATCCAGTTAGGGTGCAGGGACAAATTATTATTAAAATCGAGTTCAGTTCCCACAAAAACCCTAGAAACCCACTTTTTCAACACTGTTTACTACTCTCTCATTTCGAATCGGTGAAAAATCACTGATAAACAGTCAGAATTGCAGCACAGGAAAAATCAGTGAAATTCACTGATTTTCAGTGATTTTTCACTGATTATTCAAAGAATTTCACAGATTTTTCAGTGAATTTCATAAATATCACTGAGTTTTCAGTGAATTTTCACTGATTTCCAGTGATTTTCTTTCACTGATTTTCTCCTGTGCTGCAATTCTGTCTGTTTCTCAGTGATTTTCGGTAATTTTCACTGATTTATAATTGAGAGAGTAATTTGACCCCTGCACCCTAACTGGATGCTGAAGTTTGAAATTTCAAAAGTGAAGGAGCTCTCATAGAATTAGTCTATATCGAGGAATATTTTTGATTTCTTGCAGGAGAGAAAAGAGGTAGATATGTATGTGTATTTTAATGAATTGTGAGAAATACATAAATGTAGAATTTTATTTTTAGACCAAAAAAAATCTGAACTGAACAAAAAAATTAATTTCTTAAAGTAATCAAACATTCAATATTTAAAAAAATAGAGGAATGATTTCTATAACTTATATTGAAGAAAAAACTGATTTTTTGGTTACCTTCCGAGGCTTCCGACTCAAAAAATGCCATTTCAGTAATTATGTTAGGTACTATTTTTTTGCCGAATTTCACACTGGTGCCGGTAAGATTTATGAGAAACCAGAACGAGTGATTTGGTTGAAAATACGGGGGGGGGGGGGTAAATTTTTTATCTGAGCAGCCATGATACCCACTCATAATATTACTGCGATCATCACTCGGAAAAATTCTCCAACGCCACCATTGTCGATTCCAATGTCCAAATTTGATGAAATTTGAACCCCCCTCTTGGAGCTCAATTTAGATACAGAGGTCAAATTATTATAAAAGCTCCGCTCCTTGACGCCCTAAAGAAGAATTGTGAATAGCAACATTGCTCATTTTTCTAATGCTCTACAATTCTTGTTTCAACCTTTTTTTTTTTTCGTAAAATGGGTGATTTTGTAAGTTATAGCCAAAACCCCAGAATTTGAACCCCTCTCCTCCCAAAAGAGGGTACAAAATACTCACTGATTTTAGGGAAGTTAATGGATGTTAAAATAATACCCTTCTGGGCTTATTAAACTTTCAAACCTGAAATGTCCGTATTAATTGCACATATTAGGTACATGTAGTTTTGAACGCGAAACGTAAGTTGCTTTTTCCACACGTCACCGTGGAGTAGTGTTTCGCGCTCCCGAGATGTTTCACGCGTTTTACACAATACCAATGCGGTTTTTAATTTTTTTGACCACGTTCCACCACTTGAAAAATTCTGAAATTTTTATGGTATATTCCTACTACAAAAATACATATTTTAAAAAAATTTCGTGATTGACTCTAGTCGCATTTTTGAGATATGGCGATTTGAAAATTTCAAAACCGCATAACTCGAAGAGAAGTGATCGGAAAAAATTGAAAAAATTCCTGTGTATACCCCCTACTGACAAGAAGTCACAGAAAAAATTTCAACTTTTTATCTTGAAAACAACGCGATAAAAAAAATAAACCCCGAAAAACACGTTTTTGCCTATATCTCGGAAAGGGGGCGGGGTGGGGGTCCAAAAATTTTGTCAAAATTTTTTCTCGATAGGGTCCACCTTTTGGCCTTGGAATCAATCGAAAAGCTTTCCAGGGCAGATTCGACCCCCTTATCCTACCAGGCCCTTTTACTCACTTTCCAGTGAATTTTCATTGATTTTCCAGTATTTTTTCACTGTTTGCTATCAGTGAAATTTTTTCATAGATTTATTACTGTGCAGCAATTCTGACTGTTTTCTAGCGATTTTCGATAATTTTCACCGATTTATAAGTGAGGGAGTACAATTTTACATGGTGCCCACTATATTTCAGAAATGATTTTCCCTGACTTTTCCAGGTTTTCCAGACCAATTTTTCGAATTTTTCCAGACCTTTTAAATATGATATTCGTTAACGGGGGGACGGGGAGGGGGGTAATTTTTCACATGATGTACTTACATCCCGAAATTTCTCATAAGAATGATATAAAATGCATGCGGTCAAACGATTATTTTTTCCGAATTCACTAGATACTTTTTACGAGATTTTTAGATGTTCCTCTTCGAGCCAAAAAAAATATTCAAATTCAATTCTGAAAATTTTTGAGCCCACCTAACTCCCCCTCACCACAAAAATTTGAATATTTGAATTGATTACATACAGAAAAATGTCAAATTAAAAAGGAAATACCAAGTATTCCAACGCAAAATTAAGTTTGAAAAATGAAAGAAATTATGCCAGGATGTCTACCAGATCAAGCAAATGAAAATTCGGATTTTTCCGGGCTAAAAATTTAAAAATTTCTTCACATTTTATCCCCCCCCCCCCCTCATGAAAAACACATGCCTCAAATTCATAAATTCACGCAATCCTCTGCCATTTTTTAGTACCTAAGTAGTAAGTACCAATAAATAAAAAAGTCAATGAGGAGGTAAAATATAAATTATTTTATGGAAACATAGAAATGTGATAAGCCCGAGCGAAGCGAGGGCGAAAATTTTTGTGAAAAAATATCTTCAAAAGATGAAAATTCACCACTTTTCTCTCATTCATATTTTTCAAAAAATGGCCAATAATTTTGAATTCTGTAAGTTCTATTCCCGCTCCTTTTGTTTCAACATCGTGGTGAAGGGCATCATGGCATTTCTATCTCATTACAGCTCAGTAAAAAGTAAGTTTCCAAAAAACTTGAGATTTTAAATAAATTTTGCAGAAAGAAAGAGTTCAAAGTATCCCGAGCGTAGCGAGGAGAAATTTTTTTTGAATAAATACATGCATTTTCAGTATCAATTTTATTGTATGTACATTACGGTCAACAAAAAATTACGAATAAAAAATCAGATAAAAGATGTAATAATCCGGCCCGAGCGGAGCGAGGGCGAAATTTTTTGAAAAATTTATAATAAAATAAGCAAAGAAACACTTTTCTGAATGATTCATCTTTTTTTTTGAATTTTCGAAAAATTCCAGAGAAAATTCCAAAATTCCCTGACTTTTCCAGACCACCAAAATTCCCTGACTTTTCCCGGTTTTCCAGAGAATGGACACCATGTTTTAAAATGAAAATTTCTTCTAATTCAACAATTTGGAAAATTTTATCACCTATAATGCACTTGACAATTTATGCGATTTTTTGGATATCTATCACTATTTTACCCCAAGACTTTTTTAATACTTGATGCAGGCAAAAAATGCGACAATTCGAACAATTTTCCTAATCTATGTCAAAATACTCATATCTTGGAATATTTGAATCAAAATTCAAAAAATATCTCAACAAATTCAACTCCATCAATTAATCCGAAAAGTTGAATTTGAAGCAATCCTTTCATAAAAATACTCCAATAGAAAACACAATTTCACAAAAAGGTACGTATATATTACAGCTGTGTACAGAAATCCAAAAGGTACAATTATCCAAATGATACATCTCGCTTATCCTCCCCCCTCGCCCAATCTCGGGGACATTTTCACGCCATTCGAATTCTCTCATTTCACCTACACGTTGAAAATAATTACAAAAGGGCAATTGCAAAGAAAACTACATTTTGGAACATACGCGAAGGGAAGCTCACCAACAAAAACAACATCGACGACAACCATAGAGAGAATGGCAGTAACAAACTGCGAAAAGGCCTTTCATACTGGCAACACGTCCACCACACAGACACGAAAGAAAATACTCCAACTCAGGTAGGTATCGTTACGCTATTAAAAATGTAATCCGACAAATACATACATTTTCAGTATTACGTGAAAGCACATCGCCAAACAATACGCCGAACAAAAGGCCCTACAGAGAGAAGACAGGAGGGTGCACACAAACGAAAAAAAAAAAAAAAACTAAAGAAATGCAATCCTCTACACGCAATTTACTAATGGCTCTCCGGAATCAAACACCGATGTAGGTTATGTCACCCAACAAACATAAAAACAAAGCCGTTATAAATATCGCCGAGTTTATAAAGATAAAACGTTTTTCGTGAACTTTGGCATTCTGATGCTTTTCCAGCTACGTACTCGTTTTATACTGCAGACGTCGGTAGGTAGATGGAGATACTACGACGATGATATTTTAATCTTAAAAATGTCTTTTAACCTTTGGTCCGGGTACAATTCACGACGAACAATACCTGAACGAGGCGAGCATTTTAAATACACACGCTACGTTCGCATTAACACATTACAAAATCGTCGGGAAAAATGGGAACAGTTCAATGAGAGAAAAAAATACGTACAACGCACCGCTGGAATAACAAACCTGCTTTTTGTGCTATAACAATGCCATCCATACATAACGTAACTCTCGCGTCTTGTCTGTTTGAATTTTCAACAACCAAAAGCTGCCGGAAAAACCGCCAACACCAGAGAAGCCGACTCATGTGTCTTCCCAATCCCATTTTATTCTCGGGATCATTCCGTCGATGCGCTCGAGCTGGTTTCCAAATTACGTGTGCTTCGATAATTAGCCAGCTACCTTTTTTACGTTTTTTTTTCTCCTTTTATATTCGTGTGCTCGTCCCTCGACTTCAGTGCACCCTCGTAAGAGCTGATCGTGTTGACTTAGTCACCGGCAACAGATTCGTTTACAATGGTAAAGGTAAACTGGAGTATCTTCTTTCGGTCGCAGGTAGGTACATTGGACTGGATGAAATTTGATTCTACGCAGGATTACAAACACCTTCTACAATTTACACGGTGTCATATTCGCCAATACAACTGGTTTTCCACTTGACAAGGCTGAAACACTGTTCGACATGGATTTATCGGCGTCCAGATCTTGTATTCCTTATTTCGGATTAAGGAGATGAAATGTTTGTAATGGTTTAATTTATTACGTATGTTTGATCGCGGAAGCATTAAAGAGACGGTGTTGGTGCTGGAATATTGACGCGAATTATCGAATCGAATCAAAACAGTGATATAATCTAATCAGCTGGTAAACGAGCAGTATTTAGGGTGTGCGTTGTGCTGGATTATTTGATTTGAGAGGGTTTATTAACCAACGAGTACACATATCAATTGTAAATAAACAACGACGTCCTGAGGAGATGAACAGATTCAAATTATTTTCAAATTTGTTCCTTGAAATTGCCATGAAATTTTCAAATCAGAATTTCCAGATTACAAGGAAATTAAAAAAAATATGTTTTTATCCATAAAAATTCCTCTTGGTTAATTTTATTTTTCTCGTAATCCATAGGTTTATTCCATGTCAATTCTAGCAGGTTTTGAGCTTGGGTCTTCGGATTGCGCTCAAAATTTTTTTGCGGGTTCCCTTCGATGGTCTAATGAAGGAATCACCGTCATTTTGATCCTAATCCTCTAAACCAAAAAAAGTAGGATGAATTGGGGGTCATTGTAAGGCATGGGGGCGTTAGATCGGAAAAGTAAGTTAATGATCGAGCTCAGTACTCTCAAATTAGTAAAGCAAATATTTTCGAACTCAGTGCTTCCCAAAACCTAACAATCGACATGTCACACGTTATTTTTCATTTTTTTTAAATTTTGACCTTATCAAGGGGGTTGATAGAAGTTCAGTGGGGTCGGATGGAAAAACTGAGAACATATTCGAACTCAGTCCCTTCGAATTAGTAGAAATCGATGTGCTACTTCATTTTTGAATTTTTTTTTGAATTTTGACCAAAATTGAGGAACTCTGTCCCCCCTAGGGGTGTTGAGATCCCATCTTGCAAAGTAATCAGTTGAAAAATACTTTAAAAGTTTTCCTAAGAGTAATTTTTTCAGATTTTTAAATGGTAGCCCTTAGCTTTTGTAATTATCATGAAAGTTGAGATTTCATCACAAAAGCTCAGTTTTGAACTTTTCAAAATGTGATTACCAGTTTTGAATCTCCTTTCAAATCTCTACAAAACTGTATCAACAGATTTATTTTTGACTGAACCAATCTGGAGATATTAGCCTTCAAAGTTGATCCGTTTTGCAAAAAAATTCAATTGTGCAAAAATTACAGGGGGCACCCCTCCCCCCACTGAAGGATTAGGATCAAAATGACGGTGATTCTTTCATTAGACCATCGAGGGGAACCCGCAAAAAAAATTGAGCGCAATCCGAAGACCCAAGCTCAAAACCTGCTAGAATTGCCATTTTCAACAAAAGTACAACTTTCGAGACCCCCCCCCTTCTCTTCAAGATTCATTTCTCCTCCAATGAAGATGAATATTTGGAATTGAACCGTTAAATGGTAAATCATGGATGCACCCAACCAACGGGGTACTCAAGAAGTTCGAGACCCCTCTTTCTTGAATCGGTGAAATAAAGAGCCTTTCCGGATAAGGGTCAAAAACGGCCCCGACCCAAAATTGGTCAAAACTGACCCAAAATGTTACTCCTAGCCTAAAACCATCCCAAAAATTTGTTTGACCCCTCAGACCCTCCCCTTCCGGAATTATCGCACCCCCAATGTCGAAAATTTAACTCGCGATATCTCTGGAAGGGGTGAATGAAAAATTTTGAAATTTTCACAGATTATACATCTTGTCGAGGAGTAAGGTCATTTGGGGTAATTGTAAACATGGGGTAATTGTAAACAAGTTGTGCTGTAAATACTTAAATGCATCTAGCGATCTGGAGTTGCCAAAAATAAAAACTTTGAATAATTGGTCTTACTATAATAAAAAACTTCGGGTTCTTGGTGACAGCTGCGATGAAAAATTTCGCGATGAAAAAAACATGATATCAAATTTCGATTTTCACACAATTTACGTAATCTTCAAAATTCGAGAAAAAATCGAAAAAAGTAAAAAAGATGGTGTTTGATGCATTAATTTAGTTCTACGGACATTCAAAAATTATGAAATTCAATTCTTATGATTTTTGAAGCTGAGAAATTAATTTTCTGCAGCATTTACAAATACCCATCAAATTTTTCAGGTGTGGGGTAATTGTAAACACGTGTTATTTAAATGGGATTCACAAATTTGAACACAAAATATCTTTTTTTTTTGTTTTGATTTTTTTTTACAAGTTAGTTTTTCTACGGGTTTAAATATTTAATCTGTATAATTTTTTTCCAAATTATGCAAAAAAATCTCGAGTGATACGTTTTTTATGGGGCACAATGTATGCATTTACATTTACCCCATCATTGTGGGGTAAATGTAAATATTCTTGTCCAATTGTAAACGAAGTCCATAATTTCGGAATGAATATTCGAATCGATGAAAACAAACCGCCATCTTACTCCTCATACATTCATTGATACATGGTAAAAATTTCAATCACTTTGCTTTCTTACTTACAGAGTAAAACGAAAAAGAGTATCACAAAATCGGTTCAATTTTCCGAAAAATTTACAATTACCCCAATTGACCTTATACATGAGAATTTTTTGAAAATTTTCGGTTCAAATTTTTTCAATTTTTTTGCATGTTGAAATTTTCAAAAAAAATTTCAAAAAAATTTTGGGGGTGCCATGGCTGGAAATTTTTTTATTACTTCCGTTATGTGGTCATGCATCACATATATTTTTTTCAGATTCCAAAACTTGGTGCAACATGGTCAAAAAAAATCAAAACCAAAAAAAAAACGTGTTTTTCACCACTTTTTACAATTAACAAGAGAGGTATCTCAACTGTAAGGAAAATTTTGTGGCGAAACAAAAATAAATTAAAAGTACATCATAAAAGATGCCCATTTCCAAAATTTCAAGTGCTGTAATGCATTTCTCGAATTTTGTCGAATTTTTAAAATTTCAAAATCACTTCATCGCCCTATAAATCATGAAAATTTGATCTAATCCCAACGAAAAAAGCTAAAATTCAGTATATACCCTATTTATCACCTCCCGAATCGATTGGAAGCAGTTTCGAGACGTTTCGAAGCCTAAAGAAAATTTCTGATTTTCCCAACGCTGCGGAGAAAATCTCACACAAATGGCACATATGAACTTCAGCCTCTATAATCGCGAAGTAAGTACCCATATTGGTGACCTATTTGATCGATTAAAATACGATTTTTCGGAATTCGTAACTTGCGAGTTCAAATTCATATTTTTCAGCTGAAAATTGTCGCTTTGTGCTAATTATCTTATTTTTGGCTGAAAATTTTTCCTGAAAAAGTTTGCAAAAAAAAAAAGATTTCAAGAAAGCAAAATTATTTCAGACAAAGTAATGATTGCACATTAGGGTGGCCCTTATTTATACTTGGTGGAAAAAAAATGTTGGAATTGTTTTCGGGACCCCCTTAGTTTGGTGCCACTACATGAGAAAATAACGTACAAAAAATTTCAGCCCAATCGATGCATGTTAACCCGTCCCTCAAAGCCCATTTTGAAAATTTGATGGAGCGCGCCCGAGCTGATAATAGAAAGGCCAAATCGAAAACTTTTCATAAGAATCGAGTGTTGTATCAAAATTCACGTTTTATTTCGACACCCCACTTCATATTTATGTAGAATTTTCAATTCGGGTCCTCCTCAACACCTCTCCAATGAGCATATTTTGGGATTTTGATGAAAGTAACATCGGAAACGAATTCTCTGAGTAAAAAACGTAAATTTCGATACCACACTCGATTCTTATGAAAAGTTTTTGATTTGGCTTTTCCTGACACCTCCCCAATGGGCCCAATGCCCATTTTGAGGGTTTTGATAAAGAAATTTCGGAAACTGACTCTCTGGGTAAAAAAAAAACGTGAATTTTGATACCACACTCGATTTTTGTGAAAAGTTTTTATTTTAGCCTTTCCCTGACACCCCCCCCCCTGGGCCCATTTTGGGGGTTTTGATAAAGTAAAATCGAAAGCGGATTTCGCGAGACAAAAATGTGAATTTTGATACCGCACTCAATTTTTCGAAACATTTTTCCACCCCCTCCCCCTCCTCCTCCCCCACTTTGGGTACTGGTGGTAGTTCGAAATCAAAATGACCCCAAAACTGGGTTCGGATGCTCTGAATAACCCCTAGAATTAAATTTTTATTCTTTCCCCTCGAAAAATGCGTTTGAAAAATTTTTATCAAATAATTTGATTTTTTCTTTTCAGTTGCACTTTGTAAAACCCTAGCGCTTTTCCCCCCGGGAGCGCAAAAAAATTAAAAATTAGCTTTTCCGATTCCAAATTTTATAAGGAATCGAATGCCGCAAACTAGAACATTCTATCTTCATTTCCATGCCTTTGGCGTGAATTTTAAGTCGCCGGGTCACTAGGGGTATTTTAAGCGTTTCGTTACCGCGTGGCCGTAGTGGAATATTATCAGCTCGGGCGCGCTCCATCAATTTTTCAAAATGGGCTTTGAGGGACGGGTTAACATGCATCGATTGGGCTGAAATTTTTTGTACGTTATTTTCTCATGTAGTGGCACCAAACTAAGGGGGTCCCGAAAACAATTCCAACATTTTTTTTCCACCAAGTATAAATAAGGGCCACCCTAATGTGCAATCATTACTTTGTCTGAAATAATTTTGCTTTCTTGAAATCTTTTTTTTTTGCAGACTTTTTCAGGAAAAATTTTCAGCCAAAAATAAGATAATTAGCACAAAGCGACAATTTTCAGCTGAAAAATATGAATTTGAACTCGCAAGTTACGAATTCCGAAAAATCGTATTTTAATCGATCAAATAGGTCACCAATATGGGTACTTCGCGATTATAGAGGCTGAAGTTCATATGTGCCATTTGTATGAGATTTTCTCCGCAGCGTTGGGAAAATCAGAAATTTTCTTTAGGCTTCGGACCAATTTTGGGTCGGGGGCCGTTTTTGACCCTTATCCGGAAAGCCTCTTTACCTATGTTTCCTTCATTTTTTTTTTTTTTTTTGAACATATGCAATGTTCTGGTGATATTCTCTCTTTTCTCATTATCTTGATATTTCACCAACCACAAAATCTCCACCGATTCTCCATTCATTACCAGACGATAATGCTTCGAAGCAATGAAAAAAGCAAATAGAACGTAGAACAATCGAAATCGTTCAATTTGCATTACCACCTAAATAATTATACCATTGTTTGAAAAAAAACACTCGAACAAGAACAAATCGAACTGTGATTCGTTCGGTAATTAAAAACCGATCGAAATGGCTCGACAATCGTATACCACGCGTCCCCTTCAAATAAATATTTGTTAATTCAAATTTCAAAATCTCGTTCATAATAAGTCATAAACGAGGCACCGAAGCGTGAAACCAAATAAAAAGGACAATTTGCCGGTCCGCTAGATCCAGCGGAGTGACGCGCGAACGCGTCTATATCGTTTCACTGCCTACAGTGCCTACCTATGCAATAGTCCAAATGCATGTGCAAAAACAAACCAGCAGTACTTCAATTACCAAGTTATAAAAAAACGTTCAGAGGAAGAATGACAAAGACAGACGTATCTGGCATCGGATGAGATGATTAAAGAAACATAAATATTTTGCTTGGTGTATTTTTTATTTCATCGATAAGGGTTAATAAGTTAGTATATTTAAGGGGTGCTTAAGTTGGACAGATGGTGAAGTACTTTATTCGGCTGATCGTAGCAAAGCAACAGCAGGGGACTGTGTGGCCGTAGAATGAGGGATCTTTACGATATTACACATTATTTTGTACCAAGTAGGCTACGTTATGTACGATACAAGCCACTACAGAGTGTACCGATAGACTATACGTGCGCTAATAGGGAGTGATAATGATGAATAGAGAAGAGCATCGCGAAATGAAGAGATATCCTGGTATAGGAAGACGACAGACGAGGGTGGCGGTGGCGCTGGTGGTTAGGGTAACCATGACGATGCTGGGGCTTCTATATAACTAATGTTAACTCATCCATTTAATCCATCTATTAAACAAAAATCATTCTGTTTAACATTTTCGAGTGTACGCGCCACGATGTATTTTACCCTCTTTCCCCACAGCACAATAGATATCCCTGCTAACCCCTTTGTTCTAATGTACGCACTTTCATGTGATCTGCGTATACCTCGATAGATGATTTCCAGCTTTATAACCGTGATTGCAGTGATGTCGAATAATAAACGGACCATTTTCGTTGCAGGGGCTATTCGAGCTGCTTGGTAAAGGCGCCTCATCCGATTGTCGTTTGGTGGCGCAATACTAAGCCGATTGATGTAGCAATTTTTATCACAAATGATTACCGTACGATACCATTTTGTTAATTGAAATTATCGCTCGATAGGGGCATTTTATGTGTGAGTCTCAGACTGGCCTTTAACTGCTATAAATTTTTAATCAGTCATGTCATATTAAGTGTTGGGTGATTATCAATCGATTATTAAAATAATCGATCTTTCTTCCACCTTTCCATTTTTTGAAGGAAAATTGGACGAAAGTTTGAAAAAATAAGAACAGTGCGAATGTTTTGAAGAAAATTCAAAAATATAGGAGCTTTGACCTAAAAAAAATCATGTTTTGGAAAATATTTTTCATCTTTTTTTTTGGAAATTTCTTCAAAATTCTTCAACATGTGAAATTCCTCAAGAAATTCCTTAGTATTTTTCAGGAACTTTAAAATCCTCGAGCTTTAAGGTATTTTCCTTAATTATAAGGAACTCGTTGAAAAATTTCACGTTTTGAAGAATTATTAAGGAATTTCGAAGAAAATATGAAAAAGTATCATAGCAAATAACATGCACTTTTTAGGCCAAAGCCCCCATTTTTTCAAATTTTTGTCCAATTTTGGCCCAAAAAATGAAAAAATTCTCTATAAACTTCCAAAATTCAAAGTATGCCCCTTATTCTCAATCCTCAATGGCACTATAAATTCTCGCCTACACTGAAAAAAATTAGAAATGAAAAATAAATAAAAAATGTTTTAAAAAATGATAAATTTAATCCAAAAAAATAATAACGGGGCACTATTCACAAAATTGACAAAATTTATTCTAAAAAAAAGATAATAATATTTACCGCGAAATTTGGTAAAATTTATTGCATAAAAATAAATTTTACCCGATTTCGCAATAAATCTTATTTTTTCAGAATAAATTTTTCCAATTTTGTAAATGGTGTTCCGTTATTATTTTTTGGATAAAATTTAAATTTATTATTTGAGTACAGTTTTTCCATACTGAGCTAACTTCAAAAACCGTGCATGAGGAAAGGGCCTTAGGTGCCATTTTTTTCGAGGAGGACCATAGGTGTATTTTTTTCAGCTAAGGCCCTTTCCTCATGCACGGTTTTTGAAGTTAGCTCAGTTTGGAAAAACGGTACTCATTCGTTTTTTCAGGGTACCTTCTTCGTAAAAATTTGTAAAGATCTCTAAAAACGTATAGAAGAAGGACATGCAACCTAATTTGAAGTAAAAATAGTTCAATTTTTACGTTTTTATTTCATTTTTTGCAAAATTAGGTGACAGGTAACTTCATAAGTGACGTCATTTGTGAAAAAAAAAGGTTTAGGAATTTTAAAGGAATTTTTACAAGAGGATTTTCGCAGTTTTAAAGAATTTTCAAAATTTCAGTTGGAAACGATGGCACTAAGAAAAAATCGTTTGAGGTTTTCTACTGCGATTATAATCGATTAATCGATTATTTTTTCATCGATTTTGCCCAAATAAGAATTTCACCTCGAAATAATTCAATCCTGATTTTTTTCGTGGTTTTCGTGTAAAATAATTCATTAATCAAAATATCTACTTACTAAAATGTCCATTCCAAAGGGACAGCAGCTACCCACAGAAGCAGAGACGAAACTTGGGCAAAACACCGGGGGGGGGGGTGTAAATTAAAAAAATTATGACTAACATTATTTTTAAAAAATAAAGTTTTCAGCCATGGTTCGTACTGAAAAAAAATTCGTGCCTACTTTTTTCGAGCTACTTTGTTGACTTACAAAAAAACTAACACAAGATTATTCCGACCGGAAGTAAAATTTTGATCTGGGAAAAAATAATTTGAAAGTACACCATAAAAAACCCCACATCCAAAATTTCAAGTGCAAAAGTTCATTTGGCAAATTTTGGCAAATTTTCAAAATTTCAAAATTACCTGATCACCCTCTAAAAAATATGGAAATTTGATGTAATTAACGAAAAAAGGAAATATCAGCTTTTTTCGTTGATTGGATCAAATTTTCATATTTTACAGGGCGATCAGGTAATTTTGAAACTTCTAAAATTTGTCAGAATTCGAAAAATGAGCTTCAACTCCTATTATTTTGGATATGAGGTTCTTTTTTGATGTACTTTTGATTTATTTTTATTTCGGCTCAAAATTTTTCTTTCAGTTGGTGATCTCCCTTGTTAATGACGAAAATTGGCAAAAAAGTATTAAAATTTTTCAAACATCCAAAAAAAAGGCCTACAAACTGTAAATTATTTTAATGAATTATCAATTTTTTTAGGTTTTCATTATTTTTTCAGTAATTTAATCAATTTTAGTTTGATTGTAACTTTGTCCAACTTTTTAAAGACCCGATTTTTTTGGAAATTTTTAGAAATTTTTATACAAAATCGTTAAATATTTCCATAAATTTTCGATAACTTTTGCGTCAGGTAATTTCAATAAATTTTGAGTGCGATATTTTTAAGAAATTACATACACAATTTTTCAATTGATTTAAATAATTTTTTGACTGTTTTGTACTTTTACATTCATTTTTATAATTTCCATGAAATTATTCAAAATTTTTATAAAAGTTGGACAATTTTCTTAGTTTTTGAAAGTTTTTCATTTTTTTCCATAAAATTTTTCAATAATTACATGCATTTTAGATTATTTTTACGTAATTTTTTACAATTTTTTTGAATTTTGACGACATTTTAGACTATTTTTATGATCTACTTCAGAAATTTTTACATAATTTTCAAAAATGTTTGTGCAATTTCGAAACAACTTTACGACATTATTTTTTCATCTTTTGGAAATCCATTCCTTTAATTTTTACAATGAACGATTTTCATGAAATTTTGCTAGTTTTGTAAAGTTTGAACCTTTATTACATTGTATTCAAGGTTGGACCGAACAGAGCACAGCGAGGCCGAGTTGTCTCACAATAGCAAAATATATTTTATTCGAAAAAATTAGATTCAAGCTGATAATTTTTGATAGCCTTTTTAGAAAACTCTTTTCAAGTTTGAAAAATGAATTCCAAGTCAGAAAAATCAAAAAAAAAATTAGCCCCCCCCCCAAAAAAAAGTTATGAACATTTTATGAGTCAATTACACTAAATTTCCAGTGCTTTGAATGCTTTCCAAGATTTTTTGGAGGGAGAGGGGGGAGGAGGAAGCAAAACATCACATTTAGAGATTTCTTCAATTATTTCATCTTGGTAGGTAAAGTGTTTCCGATTATGATCTATTTTCAAAGTAGGTACTTGTGATATTGAAGTGAACCATGAAGATTTAGGTATACAAGTAACGAGTAAAATGTACCTACTAAGAACGTATATAGGTGGTAATAAAGGTATAGTACTGGTTGGTATCGTTCTATTAATTAAAAAAAGTATATAGAAGAAGAAGCGAGCGGAAAAAAGCAAACATAAAAGATCTGGTTTGGAAAAAAAAGAGAGAGCATAGATTCTTTTATATACAACATACCACAACGAGGAGAGAAAAAAATAAGAGGAGAATAAAAGGAGCTCGAGTAAAAAAAAAAAGGTAATAATAACTGTCACACGTAATTCCGTTTTTTAGACTATTTTAAACTTTCATTTTAAAAAAAGCGAAGCATAAAATGTTTTTTGCCTTAGGCTTTCTTTCTTTTCAATTCGCCAAAGGTTAGCATACTGCGTTTTAATTAGAACTTTTCTTTTAAGTTCCAATTTCAGTGTTACAATTAACTTCCACTTGCCTCGTTGTTGTTGTTGCTGGTTTTTTCCTTTTATTTTTCATCTTCGTCTAGCTTGGTTGTAGATGTATCGTCGACGTCGTTGCATAATCGTTCGGTATTTATTAGGAATGGCTTTTGCGCTCTTTGTTGTGTCTGTGGTGTATTTTTTCAAGCTTTTTTTATACGTGTATTACGTACTATTAGCTGGAGTGATGGAAAAAAAAGAGGAAAGGAAGTACCGAGAGAACGATTTTTCGGTTGGTGATTAGAAATTAATGCGAGAATCTGTTCTAGGGCAATTTTTTTTCAATCGAAAGATATGGCCATTTTTCAAATAGAAGATGATAAGTATATTTAATTGAGTTATGATTTGCATAATTTGAATTTTTTTCCATGAGAAAATATATTGTAACTGATGTTTTTTTTTTTCAAATTCTCCCCAATTTCGTAATGACGATTTAGTCCAGTCATATCAGAAAAAAAAATCTAATCCCAAAATAATTCAATCCAGATTTTTTTCCTGGTGTTTTTCACTTGTAATGGTCCTCTTATCAACATATTAAAACGTCCAACTTGAGAGCCAGTTGCTGCCTCTATTAGGAGAAGAAAAAATGTACCCTGAAAACAGGTTTAAAACGCCTTCATACCCGAAGTTTTATCAGTGAGGTCTAATTTTTTTATGCACACTTGTATAGGGCATTCAAAAAAATTCACAGTAAAAATTTCAGATCCTGCTGTTAATTTTATGAAAAAAGTCATTAAATATGTAGACATCGAGAAAAGAGGAATAAAACTTGAAATTTTGAAAATTTTTATGTTTGGTATCGAAAAGTAGTTTTTTCAGAACTTCTATAATACGATTCTGATATTGTTGTCTTCAAAAACGCAAAAGGGGCAACTCAACTTTATAGTTTTGATTATTTCAAAAAATATTGTGACTGCTTGAGAAATTTCAAGTTGTTCACTATTAATTTTTAGCCAAAGAAGTGGAGTTTTTGTAAAATTGAAGCTTATTCCTGATAGAATATTGCATGTAAAACATGATTACTAAACCATTTTCAAATTTTAAGGCTTATTGGAGAAGATATTCATGGAAACCCGGGTTTCAGAGTGCATTTTTTCCTCTCCTGGACAGAGACGAAACAATGGGGGGGGAGGGGTCCACCTTCACCCAAATCTGCAAGTTTTTAAAAATACAGTAGGCAAATTTTGTTGCAAATGAGCGAATTTTCAAAAATTTACCCATTTACAACAAAATTTGTCGATTTTCTCAAAAATGCGAAAAATTTTGTTACAAACTGGAAATGAAGTTAGTAAAGTCAGACTTCCATTGAGATTTTTTCAAACACCAATTTTTTGGTAAAATGTGTTCAGAAAATAGGTATTATTCTTATTATAAAAGGGATTTCAAAGATCTAAGTCCAAATTTTTTTCTAATTTCTGAGTTCAAATTTTTTCAACTTTAATAAAAATTTCTTTCAATTATTATGTATTAGTCAGAAGAAATTTAAAAAATATGAATTTAAAAAAAAATTCAAATCAAAGTTAGAAAAATTTTGAGAAAATTTTAATTAAAAAATTTTACAGTTGAAAAAATTTTAGTAGGTATAAAAAATGTTTCGAACTTGGATTTCTTCAAATTTTCTTCAAATTCATTCTTTTTCAAATTTCTTTCAACTCGATACTGCCTGAATTTTTGAAAAAAGTTTTCAACTTACGTTTTTCAAAACTTCTTTTTAACTCAATAAGTAATCAGAAGAGATTTTAAAAAGTAGTAAAAATTGAAAAAAATCGAAGCTGGGAAAATTTTGAGAAAATTTTAGTGATGAAAATGTGATTTGAGAAATGAAATTGTAGCCAATTCGGGATTTTTGGACCGAAGGCGAGGATTTGAATGGAGGATCAGTTTCATTACCGTTCACGGTTCGAACATCATCCTTCACTATACTCTTCCACGTTATGGAAAATAACAACTTTCGATGACACGAGAGAAGACGTAAGCCTATTATTTTGTATGGTTTTCTGATAAATTCGTATAAAAAAGATTTTTAAAATTGTTTATTTTTTTTGAATTTTCTGTCTTCCTTAGAAGTTTTTCTTTCAAAATCATCGCAGCAAACTGGCACAAGAAAACACGAAAAAAAAACACAAAAAAGTTCACTATGCAGCACCAATTCGCGAAAAAAGCACGAAATATTGTAAAAATCTTCGGGAAAAAAACGAAATTTTGTAATGAAACTTCGAAACGTACGAAATTCTTACTCCAAAGGAATGGATATTTTGCAAACACCAAAAAATTATTAAAAAATGAATTATTTTCTCTCTGAAAATCACAATTTTTCGAATCTAAGCTCTCGCTTAGCTAGGACATAAGATAGTTTTTCAAAAGCTTCATACGTCCGAGTGAAAGGAAAGCAAAAAACTGCTTTTCACCTGCTTTTCAAGAATGAAATATTGGTTGAAAATGAAGAAATTTCAGTTTTTGGATGCCATTTTCTTAGAAAATGTTCGCTCTCGCATTCTCAAAATAATTGTTTGAACTTATTTTCTTTCCATTCCAGAAAACTGAATATTTTGAAGCAGAAAAAATGTGTTATCATTTATTAGGGGTCTGTTTGAAAATTTTTCTATTTTTTTAAGGAAGGGGAGGTCATTAAGGAATTTAATAATTTTTAAAGTCTAAAAAATCGAAGCCCTGGGACTAAAATGGTCTAAGTGTCACTTTTTTCAAAAATGAGATTTTTATGGTTTTGAATTCAGTGAATCAAGCTGCATCGATTAAAATATAAAAAAAACGTAAATTTAATTAATTTAAACCTAAAAAAGTGTTTAAAATTTGCAAAGTCCATAACCGCAATGCAAATTTTGTTACGTTTTTTGGCTTTCTTATAAAAAAAATCAATTTGGCACTTGGACCATTTTAGAACTAGGGCGTCGAAATAGCACGAATTTTTGTTTTTTGATTTGAGTTTGACTAATCAGCAAATTTTTCTTTTTAATACCAGTACCAGTATTGTCAAATTTTTCATTTTGACTCCACGAGATTTTTGCCCACATTTCATCTCTGTCCAAAATATTTATACAATGAATTTTTTTACCAAATCTAGTAAGTAGTACTAAGTATGAAAATTTCAAAGCAAAAAAAAAATTAAAAATTGCATGAAAATTCTAAATTAACTCAGCAGATACTCAATTTCATACAAATCGCAAAAATATCAACTCCCAACACCAACTCGAAAAAATTTCCAAACAGTAATTCGTTCACCACCTCGAAGACCTCCAAACGCCATATTTGACTCATACCCACGATAAACTGCCAAATGGTCGCCATTCCAGCAACAGCTTTCGAGCAAACTTTATTCAAACGGATCCGTGTACTTTTATAATCATAACCTACACGCACGTTCGTTTAAAATTTACCTACTAGCGGTGAAATAAACGATGATAAGGTTATCGGTGTTCTCTTTCCTTTTTGGCATTATTTATTCAATTAAATGGAGCCCATCGTGCGCGCCCGAAACATGTTCACCGACGATCACAACTTCAGATATAGCAATATTTTAATCGCGTAATCGTATTTTTTGTATTTCGATTCGCGGAATTAGGTGAGCGTAACACGCGTCGTCCACTACATACCCGAATGCCCATCTACCCGGCGTATAAACTGGAAGCAATTTTAATTAATGTAAACGATACGCCCGCTCTAACATATCCCCCCACTTTCCATTGTCATCCGTTCATATAATTCAAAGCTATGGAAAAAAAGCGTGTGTGCCACAAGCATGGCAAACTCAACCAAGTAAAAAAAAAAGAGGAGGTGAAATGTACCTATTGCGAGAAAGGCGTGCGCAAACGTTGCCACCAAAGTGCCTGCGTATTTTCTCGCAATTTTACACGCTGCCTTGAATTGCAGAGAAGGAGGAGTATAGGCGACGATAATTAACAATTTTATTTGGTTAGTTGTTGTAGCAGTTAATGCGTGTAAAAAGACGAGTCCGAGGGTGGCCAGTGGCCAGTCCACCATTACGATTAGGCCAGAGTCAAGTAGCGTATTTCCGGCGACTTTGGCGTCGTCGGCGGCTGGACGACGAGAGAAAGAGGCGATAACGTGAAAATGAGTGCGTGTTTGCGTGCAATGCGCATTCGTTATATTATGTTACAAGGTACAACGATTATGTGGATTGGGGGGCTGCTGGGGTCGTCCATTGGATGGCAGCGTATAGCAATGCTCCCCCGCTGTTCTTCCATAACACAGCGCCAATAATCGTAATGAAATGCGCGCTGTCAGTAAGGATGATTATAAACGGGTTGGTCGCGTGACACGCAAGTATCACTTCAATTTGATAAGTTATTTCCGTTGTTACACTCGCGTTGATGCCTGAGTATCGTAGTGTACGTGTATGCAGCGTTGTGGCGTTGGGTATTCTTTGTTGATTCTGGTCAACGACGTCGTCCTCGAGATGGCTATTTTGTCCGCCCACAATTGCGTTCTGCATTATCATACGATAGTGAGAGAATCTACGGGCAAATAGTTTAACCAACAGCGTCCTTAGACCGAAGGTTGGGTCTTATGGAGGATTCGTGTTGGAATTGTCAACAATACCAGTATCCGAGAGAATTTGCCAAACTGCTGGAGAAGACGTTGGAAAGAATACTCTACTATATCATTTAAGAATACACGCAATCAGAATTACAGCGAAGGAAGAAATCGGCGAAAAATTATATTAAAATGAAATATTCGAGGAAAGTCACTGAAACAGCAATGGCAATTACTGAAAAATTCTTGTCATTCATTGAAAATTACTCATTCAGTAGCATAGAAAGATCAGCGAAAAAACTAATTGAAAAATTTGAAGAAAAATTGTACAAAATGGAAATCAGTAAAAAAAAATCCTTAAAAATAGTAAAAATCACTAAAAATAATTGAAAATTGGTTTGAAAGTAGTGAAAGCCACTAAAATAAATAGTAAGTAATCTCTGAACTAATAGTGAAAACCACTAAAATAAATAGTGAAAAATCACTTGAATAAATGATGCAAATCATTAAAAATAAACAGTGAAAATCACGAAAAAAAATAGTGAAAACACTAAAATAAATAGTAGATAATCATTGAAATAATAGTGAAAATCACTTTGAAAAATAGTGAAAAATCACTATAAAAATAGCGAAGAATCACCTTAGAAATAGTGAAAAATAACTTGAAAAATAGTGAAAAATAACTTGAAAAATAGTGAAAAATCACTTGCAAAAGATAAAAATCACTAAAAAATGAACAGTGAAATTTGCTAAAAAAATAGTGAAAATCGTTTAAATTTTTTTTTAGTAAAAATCACTAGAATAAATAGTGAAAATCACTAAAATTGATTGTGAGAATTACTAAAATCGATAGTGAAAATCACTAAAAACAATAGTGAAAAATCAACAAAATTGAAAGTGAAAATCACTATAAAAAAAATTAAAATTGCTTTTAAAATAGCGAAAGTCACTAAAAAAAATGGTGGGAAATCACTAGAATAAATAGTGAAAGATCATTTGAATAAATGATGAAAATCACTAAAAAATAAAAAGTGAAAATCACTAGAATAAATAGTAAATAATCACTGAACTAATAGTGAAAATGACAAAAAATAGTGAAAAATCACTTGCAAAAGATGAAAATCACTAAAAAATAAACCGCGAAAATCGCTAAAAAAAATAGTGAAAATCGCCAAGATAAATGATGAAAAATACTAAAAACAATAGTGAAAATCACTAAAAACAATAGTGAAAATCACTAAAAACAATAGTGAAAATTACTAAAATAAAATTAGTGAAAATCACTGAAATAAAATTAAAAATTGCTTTAAAAATAGCGAAAACCACAAGTAAATTTTTTTTGGAAAATCACTAAAATAGATGGTGGAAATCACTAAAATAAATAGTGAAAAATACTAAAAAAAAAATATTAAAAGTTGCTTTCAAGAATGGTGAAAGTCACTAAAATAATTTGTAAAAATCACTAAAATAAATAGTGAAAATCACTAAAAAAAATTGTAAGAATCACTAAAAAAAAATGGTGAAAATCGCCACAAAGATAATTATAATGAGATTTCGTGATTTTTGGAGAGAAAGAACGACAAATTACATTTTTGGCCTCAATTCAATCACGTCGAATGTATGGTACATAATATGCAGGAACGACTTGCTTATACCTATGCCACAATTCAGAATTAAAGAAAATAACTCACCAATTTTTACCATGATTTCTTTCACCAGTCTAAATAATAAAATTCGACACTCACCTGAAACATAGAAACAAAATAATAATCGATTAATTCACGGTAGTAGGTATATAATAATGTACTTCTAAAATTATGGATAAATAAAGTTATCGTATTTCAAGTTAATAAAAATTAAAAAATTTGGAAAATTGTTACGTTTTTGCGTAACATTTAACCGCCGCGCCTCTTTTCGTATACTGGTTTAAAGGGAATTTCAAGTACTTTTTTCACCCCCCCCCCTCCCCACCGTATACGCTATGAAATTTCAAGTAATTTTCTAGCAGTTTTATTCTGATATTACTTATTGTCGAGTAAAAAATTAAACACAAATTGATGAGCAAAATAAAAACATTCAAGGGTACCTAAAACAAATTCTTGAAATCAACAGGGAAGATTTTAGCAGGACCTTCCAAACTCATTTTGCAAAAATTTTTCGCAGAACTTTGAGAGAACATAATATTCTCCTTCCAATTCTCCAATATTTTTTCAATTGATAAATTTTAATCGTTTTCTAATTGTCTCCTCTTCCTGCTTTAAAGGATGTATTCCAATTCGTCTATGAATTTGATCCTGACGAAACCAGGATAAAGATTTTACGAAATGAAAAGTTCAAACATCAAAATTCAACGCGAATGACGAGAAAGAGACATTTTCAAAAAGCATACATCTTAAACATAAACAGACATTTGGGTATCCATATATAAATTTATCAAAATTCCGAACCTCAGAAGAAAAAATAATTTGGCCTCAGCGAAGCTAGAGCAAAAATGTATAAAAACTGAAATATTAAATATACTTAAGTAAGCAAAAAAGAGCTGAGCATGAATCATTTATCACGCGTAAATATTCTAGAAGAGTTTTGGGTAAGTACAAAATTCATCAACTCTTAACAAAGTTTAAGAATTTGATCTCACCCAATAAAGGTGACTATAGTGCAGGGTGTCTACTGGAATCCAAAACGCAAAATTCGTACTATTTTTGTACCTTTTTCGTACTTGGATAGAAAAATTTCGTACTACGTAAATTTGAATCGCGATTATAAAATCACAGAAACTATCCTCCACCCCCTCCCCTTCAATGAAGCCCAGTAAATTTCAAACTGATGCAATGCAATTTTTAAAAATACCAATTATTATATACAAAAATTTTTGCACCTAAAGAATTTTGAAACCTAAAATTTTATTCTTTTTTCCAAAATTTCAATCGCCAAGAGAAAATTGAAACTTTGTAATCTCCTTCCTATAAAATACTTATCTGCCCATTCATAAGGAAACGAAATACTACAACTTTTTTACCTTCCCTTTCAATTCATCTTTTGTAGTGATAGTGTATGTGTGCGATGTGCCCCAGCGAAGCGAGGACAACTTTTTTTTCGAAAGAGAATTCTGGCCATCAAAATGTTCATTTTATCAATCAGCTCATTATCGAGTTTAGAAATTTTTTCTGAAAAATACATATTTTGAATGTGAAGATAATCATTTTTTTAAATATCTCTTTTTGACACAAAATTTCTCTCAATTTGTTCAAAGGGAGTTTATTAAGCACGAGCGAAGCGAGGGCGAAATTTTTTTCAAAAGGCAATTTCGACCGAAAAAACTTTATTTTTTGTCAATAATTTGCTTCCTTAAAATTTCGTACTAATTTAGTAAATTTCGTGCAATTTTTAGGGGTTTTCGTACTTTTTATGATCATTTTCAAATTTCGTGCCTTTTTCATATTTTTGTACGATTTTCGCACCAGTAAGGGTAAGGTACCCCATTATCGCCTACTGCCCAATGTCGACCACCTCGTCCATCTCCGGCGCTATGGGCGATAGCGAGCCGAAAATTTTTTTTCATATTCTTTATCGAAAATCCGGAAAAATAAGATCACTCCGACATCCTAAAAGCCAAAACTCGCGGAGAAAAATAGAAAAGAAGAATTCGGAAGACCAAAACTTTTTTTAGCAATTGCTTGCACGCCTTGGAATTCTTTCTTGAAATTATTGAATTAAATGTTTCTAATATTTTTGTAATTGAAAAAGTTCAAAGTTTCTGATGTAATTATCACATTTTAATAATTACAACTTTAAGTTAGAAAAAAAATCACTCAAAGTTCATTTTTATGGTGTGCCCCATTATCGACCACCTATAAATCTTATGTAATTTGTTGTTTTTAAGCGATTTTGTTTTTTTCAATTTTCTCGAATTTTGGTCGTAGGGTTGTCATTTTGATCTCAAATTGTTCATCTGTGAAAGAGGAACACGAAAAAAATGTTTTCCAGTAGATTTCGTTCATACCGGACAAAATCAGTCGGTGGTCGATATTAGGAACCCAAAATTTCGACCTCGCATTTTGACATGTCTCAGAAAAAAATTCCTAAAAAATACTAAATTTTTTCGGATGACCACGCAGCTTTCCAAAATTGTAGGCGAAGGATGTAGGTATCCATTAAGCCATCAATCACATTTCCAACTCTTATACTTTTGAAATGGCGAAGCCTCAAAAAAAAGTGGTCGATAATGGGGTACCTTACCCTTAGACACCCTGACATTGGTAATTCCAGATCGAAAAATCAATATTGAAAAAGTCGAATAATAATTTTCAAAATAAAAAAAAAAAAATACGGAAGCCCTGCGTCATGCTTATAAGCGAAGCCTCAGCGAAGCGAGAGAGGAAATTTTTTATAAAAATTTATAGTTGAAACCCCAATAAAGGCAGAAAAATTCAAGAGGAAAATGTTACAAATTCATAATTAATGTTATAAAATTATCAAAATCTATGCGATTTTCATGTTTGGCATGCCAGAAAATCCCTTTTTTTCATTAAAAAAAAAAAATTAGAAGAGATCTTGTTAATTATAGTGCATAGGTATTTTATTCAAAACCACCCTCTTCTCAATAATACGCGAGTCTAAGTTACCCACTTGCGGAGAAGATTTTACTCCGAAATGAGCAAAATTCGCTCCGTGGAAATTACGGGTATTTTACACATGATTACTTAGTCTATACTAGAGCTGAAAGCGAGGCAGTCATTTTATACCGCCTGACCGCCTCGCGCAAAAGCGAGGCAGTCAGGATACCGTAACCGCATTTGTTATACCGCGCCTGACCGCTTAAACCGGTTTTTGAAAAAGCGAGGCGATCAAGTACCGCGGTATACCGCCTGACCGCCTGATGTTACTACAGTTTCATATCAACATGAATACATGAATACGTGTTTAGGGATGACTCATCCCGTTAAATAATATGAGCGGTAAGCGGTTATGACCGCCTACCGCCTTTCATTCAAAACGGTATATACCGTTTTGAACCGTACCGCATTTTAGCGAGGCAGTCGACGGTATACCGCGGTATATAACTGCCTCGCTTTCAGCTCTGGTCTATACTCACACGAAGGACGATTTCTGTCCGTGAGATAAATTTTTCTCAATATTTTTTCAACTTCAAAATTTCTCTGTTAAAATTTTTTCAAACTTCAAATTTTTTCGACAAAATTTTTATCAACTCCAATTTTTTTTACCCCAAATTTTTTCGAAATGTTTTTTCAACTTATTTCTTTTCTATAATATTATTCAACTCCTATTTTTTTTTTTTTAATTTCACACTTCGAATTTCTCTCCCAAAATGTTTATCAGCTCAAAAATTTTTCCAAACGTTTTTTCTACCACCTAAAATTTTTTTCTACACGTTTTTTCAATAACAATTTTTTCAGACTTCAAATTTTTCTCACAAAACTGAATGAGCCGTATTTTTCTCTCAAAATTTTTACCAACTCTTAAATTTTTTAGTCCAATTTTCTCAAAATTTTCATCAACACTTCAAATTTTTTATAAAAATTTCTGTCAAGTCAACATTTTTTTCTTACAGCTTTTTTAAATGGTACATTTTTCAACTCAGTTTTTTCAAATAAATTATAAGTACTTATTTTTAATAAATTTTAAAATTCGAATATTTTTCTTGGTAATTTTTTTCAAGTCTGAATTTTTTCTCAGTTCTTTTTCTCGACATACTTTTAAACTCTGAAATTTTACTTACTTACTTTCCAAACATTTTTCAACTCAAAATTTTTCCAAACACTAATTTTTTTCAACTCCAAACAATCGAGCATGAACAGTTTTTTTTTTTGAAAACAAAAACTTTCCGATTCCAGGTATCCAGGTTGACAGTGGAAAAGAAAACAGAGAAGATACTGAAAATATTACGAACGTAATTTGAAAAAATTTGAGGTGTATAAACTATAAAGTAATAATGTTTTGTGAAAAAAAATTGAAATTAGGAGAAATTTTAAACAAAATTGAAATTGAAAAAAGTTTTAAAAAAATTTGTGTTGAAAAAAAAGTTTGGAAAAATGAAGCGTCCGTTTAAAAAACAACCATAGTCCAAAATCTGTATATGAGAAAAGGGACATAAGTGTACTAAGAAATAGTAACACCTGGGTCCGTTTTCTCATATACAGATTTTGGACTATGGTGTTTTTTTTAAACGGACGCTTCAAATATTTGGAGACCAATAAAGTTTTGAGAGAAAAATTCAGTCTGAAATTTTTTTAAAAAGACATTTGAAAAAAAATCAAAAAATAAGTACTTATAATTTATTTGAAAAAACTGAGTTGAAAAATGTACCATTTAAAAAAGTTGTAAGAAAAAAATGTTGACTTGACAGAAATTTTTATAAAAAATTTGAAGTGTTGATGAAAATTTTGAGAAAATTGGACTAAAAAATTTAAGAGTTAGTAAAAATTTTGAGAGAAAAATACGGCTCATTCAGTTTTTTGAGAAAAATTTGAAGTCTGAAAAAATTGTAATTGAAAAAACGTGTAGAAAAAAATTTTAGGTGGTAGAAAAAACGTTTGGAAAAATTTTTGAGCTGATAAACATTTTGAGAGAGAAATTCGAAGTGTGAAATTTAAAAAAAAAAATAGGAGTTGAATAATATTATAGAAAAAAATAAGTTGAAAAAACATTTCGAAAAAATTTGGGGTAAAAAAAATTGGAGTTGATGAAAATTTTGTCGAAAAAATTTGAAGTTTGAAACAATTTTAACAGAGAAATTTTGAAGTTGAAAAAATATTGAGAAAAATTTATCTCACGGACAGAAATCGTCCTTCGTGTGAGTATAGACTAAGTAATCATGTGTAAAATACCCGTAATTTCCACGGAGCGAATTTTGCTCATTTCGGAGTAAAATCTTCTCCGTAAGTGGGTAACTTAGACTCGCGTCTCAAAAATAGCTTTCACCCCCTAAAAAGTTCTCTACATACCACATACCCAATAGCTAATTATCCCGAATCTCTCTCATCTCCTCCCCTTCAATTCCACTAAATAAGCCCCTCGACACTTCGAGACAACCAAAAACACTATTTTATTCCCCCATCATCGTCATCGCCACAGGATCACTTTCGATCCTCCACAATTAAGACATTTCCAATTTGAATAATCGTTCGATTAATCCACCGTTAGATACAACATACTTACAAACGTCAAATGCCATAAGCATATCATATGCTTTCGTTCACTTAGGCCTATACGAATACCCTTATACATGCTCATCTAGCTGTACACATCATAGGTACACCTAATCCAACCACAAAGGCAATACATCCTACTTTGTATTCACACAGATGTTACCATCGCGTACAAACGCACCCACACCTCACCCTGACCATCTCACCACACAACAGTATCCGATACACGAATAGGCCCACAGCTAGGTCCATATAGAAATTCTACGTGGCGATAATGATACGTTACAGGTAGCTGAAAACCTAAGCGTCGAATTGATTTTAGCGGCGGATAATTAATGGTTTGTTTTACCTTAAAGGCCATACACGTATAGAATAACTTATTAAATAAACAAGCCGTCCGTCGTCACCGCTCACGCCAATTATGGGGCGTACACGCTTCTTGAAAATCAATTATACGCGTAAAGGTTGTTGATTGATCACTCCGCGCGCACACTTCGTCCGAATGCATTAGGCAGCGAAAAATAAAAATATACGGACTAAAAATCAACATAGTAATCGAGATAAGGTAGTTTTTTTCATTTCGGGAGCCAGCTGTTGGCGGACGCGTGTCCTACGTCTTCTGCCTTCAATTGTGGGTACGTGGACGGCAAGGTATGCACCTATTATTAAATCTTCCACTTAAATTCTCGTTTTTAGACTCTCGAGTAATTAATTTTTATCTTATTATTATCCCTTGGACGCCCTCTTTGGTCGTTATTAATTAACAATGTTGCAATAGAATACTCCTACGAGTATTTTTGGCCTAGGCCTAGAAAAGGAACAGGAAAAAAGGTCTGGTCGTAACATTCTAATCCCCCTTTATCTGTTCTAGACATTTTCAAACCCAGGTACTGACCAACTCGATAAATTCCAGTGGAATTTGGCTACCAAAATTAAACCGGTCGCGATATCGAGTCACATCAAAGAGGGTACATTTTAATCGCAGGAGACGTTTGACAGACTGATATAATCATTTAGTGATTATTTATTCGATTTTTATCTTGGCCCTGGGCTCGTGCGGTTTTCGATACGGATACGCGTGTTTCCAAGTCTGGACGCACCTCATTATGTAAATTCGGCCGTCATCGCCGGTTTCTATCGTACAACTTATTATAATTTAATAAAATGTCTATTTGGTTGGAACTTGGGTAACCGATGAAAAGTCTAGTCAACGTGTATGTCTTAATTTTATAAATTCTTGAGTTTTTTTTCATAAAGGTAGGTAGGTTTTCAGGAAACAGCCACTAAAACGAAGGATAATGTTGTCGTGGGTCATATCATCGTCATATGAAACCACCACAATATCGTGGAATAGCTAGAGAACTTAATCAGGCAGACTACTTTTGGTTAAAAAAATACAATTTCCACCGCAATTAATTTAATTCGTCTAGTTTTTGGTCGAATTTCAACTCACAGCGTCTTCATTAAGCATACGATGGATTATCGTGTCCGCGTGTTCAGCGTTTAACGTTTTAATCGAGCGAGGTGCAAGTGTGGTTTTTATATATTTATTTGTATTTTATATTTTATTTAAACATAATTTTTTGATCGTGATAAGATACGCGGACAAGTTTTACAGATAGACGAATTTTCGCCACGCCATAATATTGTTTAAGTGCACGCCACGAGTGAGCTTTTCGCTCGTTTGCGTAAACTTTCTTTCAGATGGTAATTTTTGATGAATAATTCGAATAGATTTGATTCTGAGAGGAAATCGAGGCAAGAAAATGTTCCTTTGCTTCCTGAATTGTTAATTTAAATGTTCGAGAATAATCGTATCAAAATCTGATAATTTCAACATAAAATTGGAAGAGAAATTTAAATGAAAAAATAAAATTAGGGAAAAAAGGCTATTAATCAGAAATCATGAAACATAAGACGGCTCGATAAGAATTCTGGAAAATTTTTTCGTTTTTTCAAACATTTTCTCGACCAGAATTAAGTATAAACAATTAACCGTCAACCCAAAAACATTTACCTACTCATCAATAATGAAAAACACGAAGTTTTTTTTGAAAAGGAAACCATTTCATTTATATGAATGTGCTTTCTAGATCCTGAATTAGAAAAAGTTGATGTTTGAAAAAAAGGCCATAACTTCATAAGTTTACAAAATAATTTTTTTTCAATATCATCAAAAAAATTTTTCATAAAAATCGGCTCATACAAAAACAATTCCAATATACTTACATAATATGCATTTTTCCGGAAAGCAAAAAATAGATTCACTTTGATGTAAAGTGTTTCCTTCGCAAATAATTTACTCTCTCAATTATAAATCAGTGAAAATTATAGAAAACCAGTGAAAATTTTTTTACTGAAAAGAAATCAGGGAGAAAAATCACTGGAAAATCAGTGAAATTTCACTGAAAATTCAGTAGAATTTACGAAATTTCCTGAAAAATCAGTGAATTTTTTTTTTAAATCAGCGAAAATTCGCTGGAAATCAGTGAATTTTGCTGATTTTTCATTTGCTGCAATTTTGACTATTTATCAGTGACTTTTCACTGATTCAGAATGAGAGAGTACTTTGATTTAAAAATGGACTTGAACTTTTGAAGTGAGCTGCAAAAATCGTTTTCGATTTTTTTGTCTTCATCCCATAGAAAATTGATTGAAAAATCCAAAAAATTGGTTTTATCCTATCCTCAAAAATGTAATCTCTTATTTTGAAATAGTGAAATATCACTGATAAATAGTAGGAAAAATCAGTGAAATTCTTTGATTTTCAGCAATTTCACTGATCTTTCAAAAAAATTCACTTATTTTTCAGCAAATTTCAGAAATTTCACTGACTTTTTAGTGAATTTTCACTGATTTTCCAGCAATTTTTTCACTGTTTTCTTTCAGTGAAATTGTTTTTACTGAATTATTACTACGATAAAATTCTAGTAGTTTTCCAGTGATTTTCGATAATTTTCACTGATTTATGAATAAGAGAGTACTCAATTTTTTTTGTAGCATTTTCAATAGGAATTTGAAGCATTCGGTTTGAAAATCATATCATACCTCAAGAACTTCAAAAATGGGCCTGAACCTCAAAAATTTGGAAAATTTGAAAAAAGAAATCAAAATTTTATTCCTTTTTGGAATTTAGAGACTTTTTAGAGAGGACAATACGGTCCCTAAACTAATTTTTCCGAATTTCTGGTAAAATTTGAAAGATTTTCGAAAGTTGAATTTTTTAGTTAGCCATCTTTCTTCAAACTTCGTATGTGTGAAACTAATAACATCTCGAAGTAAAACCTGAATATTTTTTAAACAATACTTCAACATTTTAATGCACAGTCAAGTAACATTTCAATTTCTACAAAATGTTCGGTCTTTTTTTCTGAAAAAGCTTTGCCCCACCCAGAAAAATTTCCTATTTTTTTTGTTGACAATGAAAGTATTAAATAATTATTAATTGGCATCATTTGTTGGCTTAACAAAGCAGTGTCAATCAAGCAGCGAATTCACACTGAGAGTGAAATTCGTGGAATTCGTTTCAGAAAGGTTGTTACAACTGCATCTTGATTGTTGAAGACTTTTCATTTTTAAAATTTTGCCAACTTTCTGAAATGTCGGAATTATCCTATGGTTCTTCAAAATAGTATGAAAATTTGATCTGATTAAGATAAAGAGCAGAAAAGAGGGGTAAACCCCATTTTCTATCTTACAAATCGATTGGAAGAGCTTTTGAGATGATAAAGAGTCTTCAGAAAAATGACCAAGGTTTTGATGAGGGGGGGGGGGTCAAACCACCGAATGACGGGAGGTCAAACATTGAAAATTTTGGCAACATTTTGAAAGAAAAAAACAAGTTGTCACTACTGTATTTGACCTCGATGATTTTGAAAAATTTTGGGTTTTTCGACTCCGTAATGTGAATAAACCAATGAATAAATTCATGTATCTATTCATCTAATTCTACTAAATCGTTGAATCGAAGAAAAAAATATATTCTCAAATTTTGAAAGATGTGAGTAGGATTTTTTTAAAATCATTTTTCTAGCATGACCAAAAAAAATAATGATTTTTGGTTTTTTCTTAAGAATATGATTGTCTATTTATCTAAAATGAAAAAATGATTGCCTCAAAAATGATTCGGTCTTTGTAAAAACAAAAAAAAAACAATTAGAAAAAAATAGTGATGGGCGATTATTAAATCGATTATCAAAATAATCGATTAATCAACGTAAAAAATAATCGCATATTCGATTATTTTATTTTTGTCCAATTTTGACCCAATAAATGAAAAAATTCTCTAAAAATTTCTAAAATTCAAGTTATGCCCCTCTTCAATCCCAAATGGCGCTCAAAATTTGTAAGGATCTCTGAGAAACGTGTAATTTAAAAAAAAAAATAGTTCAATTTTTACGTTTTCATTTCATTTTTTTCAGAATTGTTAAAAAAAGGTCAAGGATTTTTGACCAAGAAGATTTTAGCAATTTTAAGGAATTTTTGAATTTTTTTGGCAGCGCTGGCGCTAAAATAAAGGAAAAATCGTTCGAATTTTCCACTGCAATTATAATCGATTAATCGAAGGGTCGATTACTGTTTCCATCGATTAATCGATTGTCGATTATTTTTAAAAAATCGATTTTGCCCAACACTAGAAAAAAAGAATCTCCCAAAAATTTGATAATTTGAACAAAATCTCCGATTTTCAGCTTTTAAAGTTAATTTTTTATTTTTAGAAAACTTCTACGGTTTCAACATTTCAATAATTTTCAACAAATCGAAAAATCAATTTCAATGGTTTGAAAGTTGGTGCAAGGAAACTTTTAGATGTGCTCTTCCATGTTATTTTTTTTCGGATCTCACTTGCGAAACTGGATTTAATTTTCATGACATTTTACATTAATAGATTAGATAAGTACCTAAACCTATCCATTCATTAGTTGAAACGAAATTTTAAGGTGTTTCCAGAATCTTTTTCTTCTTAAAAAAATTCTGTAGAATGAATTCGAAAAATGAAATGTTTGAATTGTCAAATAATGCAACTGTAAGATTTTCATGAAAAAAATCGTAATTTTTGAAATTTTTGAACAACTTATGATTTTTTTATCAACATTTGTGATTTTTAGTCAAAATTTATGACTTTTGAATTTTTGTGACAAATGAAATATCTCGATAAGCTTCGATCTTTCCATGATTAATTCAGATGATTCAGAAATAATTTGTCATTCATTTCCTTTTTTCAATTTTATTGATGATTTCAGGTACCTAATAAAAAAAAAAAAGTAATTATATCAACCTTTTTCTCGTGAAATTTAGGCCTGAAAATAAGAATAGAGCAAAGGCAAAAATAAACTAAATCAAATATTTATCACAAAAATACAATTTTTTTATTGCATAAGGTCAATTTGAATTTTTCATCTACAATTTTTCTTTCTTTTATGGACACACTATCAAATCGCACGTAATATCATCTGAAAAAGTATATCTGTCAACATATATCAGCGAATATCGGCCTCGTAGCCTGTGGAAAGTTACCCAGGCAAAACATTCGCAACGATATCGTACAATATAGGAATTCTCCGGAGACGAAATGCCACACCAACCGTGGCCTATACAGTCATAGATACAATAACTATGAACTAGGTATATCGAGGATGGATACCAATAAGTATACGATGGGCTCGATCGACAAATAAAGAAAAAAAGTGGAAAAGAAAAGAAGATATTGCTATATACCCATCCAGCTTTGCGGGCGTTTGCAAGAGCAAAATAGAAAAGTACTGAGAGAAATCACCAACACCATCTCAATATAATAGTGCGAGCAAAATAAAACAGATAAATCTTTTACGCGTACGTTTTCAATATACTTTATACAATATAGTATATACGAGGCGACAACGAGCAAGCTGTACGATCTGGAGTTGAAAAATGGTCGGCGGGGGAGTGTGCGGCGGAATCGTACAGTAAAACGCACCGCGATGAGACTCAAAAACGCGTCAAATTGTAAACGATTTTTTGAGCAATAATAGAAAGATTGAGTCGATAGCGAATCTGCGCTCGGTGATTGGCTGAAATTATTTTCAGCTATAATCTTCTCCCCTATTCCCATTCCAATATCCCTTTTTCTTTACGACTATAGTTTCCGTTGCTTTTATTGAAGAAAAAAGACATTTCGCTTTTCTCGTCGCCATTTTCCAAGACCTCTTTTCTTTTCTTTCCCATTTTTTATTTGACACTTTAATATATATTGCAAACGGCGAAGTACGGATATTAAGTTTTGCCGCAGCGACGGCGGCGACGGCGGAGTGCGCGCGCTTTCTTTATCCTTTTTCACGCAGACCTCGTCCCTTCGCGGCGTTGAGTTTTCATTCGTTTTGCTCTCGTTTTCTCAAGGTACTTCCCATCTCTGCGGTGTGTTTATCGAAGGACGACGACTTGTACGGTGAGGGTGCGATAATGTCGTATACGATGAAAAAAATATGCTCAACAGTCTCGCGTGCAAATCCGCACAGATAAGCGAACGAAGAAGAAACGAGGAGAAAATGACAAGAATTTACCATTATGATGAAAGATTGGTTATTTTGGAGCGGAAATGTATTTTGAAATTACCTTTTCTCTTCCCTTCTCTCATTTGTCTTAAGAAAGTAGCAAAAAGACGAATAAACGTAAAAATTTATACAAGAAATACAAAACTCGCGCGAATCGTCGCTCTTACTCCTTTTCCCCAATTCCTATATCTTTTCGTTACCCTAAAATGAATGAACAACCTTTTTCAGTCCTTTGAAACACTGTCAACAGAAGCTTTCGAATGAGCCGAAATTTGGCTCACTCGTCCCGTCACACTTCAGACATGAATTTTGAGCTGCCAAACTTCATTTTTTTTTATTTTTGGAAAATTTTTGAAATCGACCCTCCCCCCCCCCCATTGATTTCGACCGTTTTCGAGTCATTAGCCTCTAGCAAACATTCACTGTTCTTCAGCACACTGGAACTACTCTCTGATAGTCAGAATTGCAGCACAGGAAAAATCAGCAAAATTCACTGAAATTTTGCTGATTTTTCAAAGATTTTCACTGATTTAGGGTGTCTAACAAAAGAGCATTTCCTGTTAAGATGGTGAAATCGGCCCTTGAACCGATCAGGACAAAAATCTCCCAAAATTTTGGTATTGATGTAAAACCACCCCAAAAAAAATTTCAGCCACCTACCCCCACCCACAACCGAGTTATGGGGCCATTAATGCTCGAAATTCAATAATTTCCATCTCCGAAAGAGGTGGTCCAAAATTTTTGAAATTTTCACAGATTATAGACATTATGTAGTAGTATATGTGAAATTTTTTTCAAAAAAATTTTCCTAGATTTTCCGGGGGTTTCCGTGGTTTGAAAATGTCAAAAATTCGTCAAAAAGGGGAGAGGGGAGCCAAAATTTTTTTCTCCCCAAAATTTTGTGACACTCTTAGGTACAACATATATTTTTTTGGAAACTTAAAAATGGGTGCAACATGGATTAAAAAAATGAAATCCAAAAAAAACACATTAAAATTCCGGGCTCCCCTCAGTCCCCTCTCCGTTTTTTTGACGAATTTTTAACATTTTCAAACCACGGAAAACCCCGGAAAATCTAGGAAATTTTTTCGGAAAAAATTTCACCTATACTACTACATAATGTTTATAATCTGTGAAAATTTCAAAATTTTTGGACCACCCTTTCCGGAGATAGAAATTATTGAATTTCGAGCATGGCCCCATAACTCGGTTGCGGGTGAGGGTAGGGGTTGAAATTTGTTTGGGGATGGTTTTACATCAATAACAAAATTTTGGGCGATTTTTGTCCTGATCGGTTCAAGGGCCGATTTCACCATCTCAACAGGAAATGCTCTTTGTTGAGCAAAAAAGCTCGACTTAGCTTGACCTTTTGCATGACTTTTCCGAGCAATCCCCCCCAAAGTTATAAGTCTGTACCCCACTACCCCCTCCCCCCATCTATACATTTGGGTGCTTGTAGCTATTTATAGAAAATTTTAATTTTAAGAAACACATTAAATCCAAAATATGTAATTTTTAATGGCTATATTTTTGAAAAAAGCTTGACTTATCAGGACAGCTTGACCTGTTAGACACTCTGTGATTTTTCAGCGAATTTCATAAATTTCACTGACTTTTCAGTGAATTTTCACTGATTTCCCTGTGATTTTTCTCACTGATTTGTTTTCAGTAAAAAAATCACTGATTTTCTGCTGTGCTGCAATTCTGACTGTTTCTCAATGATTTTTTCATAATTTTCACTGATTTATAATTGAGAGAGTACTCCGCGGAAGACGTTATAATCAATTTGAGCAGGTGAAAATTTGATAATTTCGAAATGTCGATATTCCGAATCGAAAAATACGACCCATGAATCCAAGAGAAAAGGTTGAAAAGTGTACTTTTCTACAAATAGGATCTCTTACCCCAAAAAAATTTCAAAAACCTCGCATTTCGGTAGCAACGAGCTTGAAATTTCACCTGCTGCACAAAATTGACCCCCCTCCCCAAGATTATAACCATTTTCAAATCGATCTGGAACCTGCAGAAAAAGTTGATTTTTCAGCAAACTGGAAATTGTTCCAGAAGGCACAATAATCAACTATAGCAGCTCAAATTTTAGTTCTTCTGAGGTATCGATGATATACCTTCTCTTTCAGTAAGCCAAATTTCGACTTAATTGGAAAGTAAGGATTGTAAATGTTCCCTTGTTGGAAAATTGTAAGTCCGTGAAACGTGAAAAAAAGTAATTGCACCTAAAAAATCACCAAAAAGTTATCTTTTGATTAAAAATTCCCAGGAAAGAGGAAAATGTTGAAATTATTAATTTTTTTCATAAAATTATTAAAATTCTTCACACTTGATTATTTTAAGAATTCAACCACACTAAGGCAAGGTGTCTCACACACTATTTCCTCTTCAAAACGTTGAAAAAAAAAAATGTAAGTAGGTATATTGGATCTTCAACTTTCGTGGCATTCAAAAATTCAAGATATGTAACAAATTCTAAATTTAATTAAGAGAAAATTTGCAAAAAAATTTCCATTAACTTGGAGCGGAATTTTGAAAAAAAAAACGATATTTTTATAAAAAATGAACTAAAATTTATTACTGTTTCACAAAATTTTGAAGACTCGAATAGGTAAAACTGGACACCTATTAAAAGGAATTAGAGAAGTATAAAATATAAACACCCCATTTAAATATATTGTTTCAATAATTCATCAAATTTTCGATTAAATTAGTAAATTTTCTGAAAATTAAATTAAATTTTTGAAAAAATATTCAACTTGAAAATCCTTAAGAATAATTGAAAATTTGCAAAGTTTTTCGACTTATAAAAAAATTACATTACACTTGTTTTAAAAAAATTCAGTGAAACATGTAATCATACTTTCAAATCAGGTCAGAAAGTCTGCGAGAAATTACAAAAATCTGATCGATTTTTCCTCCAAAAAAATAGCTAGAAAATAAATTCTTAAAATTGTGATAAAATCCATAACTTGAAAAAAATCTCAGTTTTTTTTTATTCTTCATCGACTTTTGCAACACCATCGGCAAAATATTTCCATCCCTCACCTCCTCCCATTGTAACATCCGTCCTCACAAAAATTGAAATAATCTAGATGTTTTGCAGACCTGCTTAAATTCTTGAAAAAATTTCGTCCATAAAATAAAAAATAAACATTAAAAATAAAAAAAGTTTTCAATGAAAAATGCAGGACTGTTTTAGCACTAGAAAATGTGGCATATCAAAAGGGGCTAAATTGAATGATAAGACAGAGAGAATAGTTGTCTTTTCCTTCTGGGAAGTTCCTGTGTCAAGTATGAAAAATATGAGAGGAAAAATTCGGCGTCGCGTCGGTCAGAAATGCCCCCCCCCCCCCCCCATAATACTACAAACATAAGTTCATCGTTGCACTGAAAAAACAAATAAATAAATTTTATCCAAAAAATAATAACGGGGCACCATTCACAAAATTGGAAACATTTATTCTGAAAAAATAATATTTATCGCGAAATTTGGTAAAATTAATTACTTACATCGAGATAAATTTCACCAAATTTCACGATAATTTTTTTTTTTTCAGAATAAATTTTGTCAATTTTGTGAATGGTGCCTCGTTATTATTTGTTTTGGATAAAATTTATTATTTTTGTAACACGTTTCGTATATTTTTTATTTTTTTTCAGTGTGGATAATTCATGATTCCCAATCGAAATGTGGGATTATTCAAGGAGCAGGGAGGTAGGTATTATGCTTTAAAGATAAGTTTAACATCCAACAAATGCACATAGAAAATTTTTTTAAAATCTCAAAATACATCCTTCTACAAAAAATCAAAATAATATGAAAATCAAAAACCCTAAATTTTTGAAAAAATTCAGTTCGATTGTCAATTTTTGAAAAAATTATGAATTTATCAAGTTTTATTTTCGATTCGATGTGATTTTGTCAGAGGAATTTTGTAATGTAAATCAAACTTTCCATTCATTTTTCAACTCTTGATGCAAATCGGAATTAATAATGGAAGATGCAGACCAATTCGAAGGACAAATATTAGATGGAGGATGAAAAGAAGTGCGAAGGAGAAGATCAAAGCTGGACAAAGAATACATCGTACGTGCGTACTTTGTACTCGTCGTACATTCGGAGTAAAAAATATAAAGAAATACTAAACATTCCGTCGGTATCTCAAGAAACGGGGGAAAAATAACGAAAACAGCACCAAAAAAAACCAACAACAACAACATCGACGACGATAAAAAGCAGAATGCGAAAAGGTAATTTCACCATAAAAAAATCATTTCAAGCGAAACAGCACGAGCCAGCGAACGAACGAACGAAACGAGCGGGTAGTTGATTTTACGAAGCGAAGCACTTAAAAAAGTAAAAAAGACGATTAAAGTTAGTAAATAGAGCGAGAGAGGGAGACGACTCAGTAAAAAAAAAAGTTAGCCTATTGTCGAAAGAACGAAAAGATTAAACTTTGCCAGAAGACCAACAACGTTCTAATACACAACAATAAAACGAAAAAGAGAGACAGCGAAATACGAAATCGAAAACGATGATTCTTTTCTCTTTTTTTTTGCAGCCTTGTGTTGCTTTACTGCATAATACAAGTAAGTATACACAAACGATTCGCAGGAACGGTGCGGGCAACGGGGGCGAGATAAAAATTAAATAAGAATGATTTCCATGCGATGCGAGAAGGGTTTTGCGCTGATAAAAGACGTATTCCCTGTGCTTTTTTGCCCCTTCGTTTCGGCTCCCTACGACTCCCTGCGACCCCCCGATCGTCGATGTTTTTTGTGTATTGGAGAACGATGTTTGTCATTATGTAAAAGGCTTCTTCTTGTACATCGCCGAACGATTAAACGGTTTTTTCTAATCAGGCTTAATTGGTTTTTGAAGACTGTAGGCGTATTGATGGGTATCCTCTTTTTGGTAGCTGGTGCTGGATCACGATGCCACAGAAGGACGTATAGGGCGTGTTTATTGACGCGTGCATCATTCAGCTTTGGATTTTTCTTTTGATTTTAATGTGTGATGGAAAAGAAACGAGTAGAAAAGGGGTACTTGAGAGTGATGATATTCTAATGCGATGGATCTGCAGATGGGTATTTTTGGAAGGAGCTCGCATAAATAATAGGAAGTCTTGGAAGTTCGAAGTTATCGAGATTATCAGTCACAGCGGTTTACGGAATATGTACCTACGAGTCAACGAAAGACCGAATCAATTGTTCAATTCTGTTTGAAAAAAGATGACGTATTTACTTTTTTTCCGAGTTCGAATATTTTCAAAATTATTTTTGAGTTTAAATGTTTTTGTTTTTTTTTTTTTTCAATTCTACATATTTTTTTCAACTCTACATATTTCTTCTCAAGTTTTTTCAACACTCAAAATTTTTTCAACCAGCAATTATCTCAGACTGTCCGACTTTTTAAATTTTACACATTTTTTACATTTTTTCAACATTTTTTTAGCCTTGAAGTTTTTCTTCAATTTTTTCCAACTTTGAAAATTTTCTCAAATATTTTCTGCAATCATTTTTCAACTGTAAAAATGTTTCTCAGTTTTTTCAATCTCTCAAATTGTTTTTAAAATTTTGGAATTTAAAAACATCTTTAAGGAATATAAAATTTTAAATTGGTAAAAATTTTGAAAATGTTTTAAATAGAGGAAATTTTTGAGATGAAAAAAAAATACAAAACATAAGATTGAAAATAATGTGAGAAAATTTCAGGTTGGAAAAAACGTTGGTCTTGAAAGATGGTTTGAGACAAAGTTAAAAATTTCGAGGGAAAATTGAAAATTTTTGAGAAGATAATGAACATTTTGAGAAAAAGTTGAGAATTTTGATAAAAATTGAATTTACTGATAAAAATCAAGAATTTAAATAAAACCCGAGAATTTTAATAGAAAAAATTGAGAATTTTGACAAAAATTGACAATTCTGATAAAAATTGCGAATTTTGATGGAAATTGAAAATTTTGGTAAAAACTGAAAAAGGAACCTACCCAAGGTCTGACCCGCCACTAACAAAAATTTTGTTACAGAGCATCACATCAAACTTCCACAGGCAAAATTTTAGCTCCTGAAGTTGACTACGGGTAGATTGAGTTATAAGAGTTTGAATTTCGAGAAATTGTTCAATACTAAACGCCATAAGTTGCGGAGTTATTTCAATTTTTCTATCATCACATATCAGGTAGGTACGAGTGAAAATTCACCTCCGAGGCCCATATGGCCTATACCGAGGGTAGTTCGTGGTATAAAATTTATCCCCTAAATGACATATGAGAACGAGTTATTTAGATTTTGTAATTTTTTCGGTACCTATACTAAGAGGTTTTTTATAGTTCAAACCCCCTTAATTCCTCCCAAGTCAACTTTAGGGGCTGGAAGCTGGGATTCTGACTGCAGAAGTTTCTTGTGACGCTCACCAAGCCAGTAAAAAAATTATGGTTTTGGCGTGTCAGACCTCGGGAAACTCCCTTGTGAAAATTGAGAATTCTGATGAAAATTGAAAATTCTGATGAAAATTGAATTTTGGTGAGAATTGAAAAATCTGATGAGAATTGAAAATTCTGATGAAAATTGAGAATTTTGATAAAAATTGAAAATTTTAATAAAAATTGAAAACTTTGATGAAAATTGAAAATTTTGATGAGAATTGAGAATTCTGATGAAAATTGAGAATTCTGATGAAAATTGAGAATTCTGATGAAAATTAAAAATTCTGATACAAATTGAGAATTCTGATAAAAATTGAGCATTTTCTTATAAAAATTGAGAATTCTGATGAAAATTGAAAATTCTGATGAAAATTGAATATAACTACTAATAAGAACTGAAAATTCTGATAAAAATTGAGAATTTTGATAAAAATTGAAAATTTTAATGAGAATTGAGAATTCTGATAAAAATTGAAAATTCTGATAAAAATTGAGAATTCTGATGAGAATCGAGAATTTTGATGAAAATTGAGAATTCTGATGAAAATTGAGAATTATGATGAAAATTAAAAATTCTGATACAAATTGAGAATTCCGATGAAAATTGAGAATTTTCTTATAAAAATTGAGAATTCTGATGAAAATTGAATATACTAATGAGAATTGAAAATTCTGATAAAAATTGAGAATTTTCTGATGAAAATTGAGAATTCTGATAAAAATTAAGAATTCAGATGAAAATTTTGATGAAAATTGAATTCTGGTGAGAATTGAAAAATCTGTTGAGAATTGAAAATTCTGATGAAAATTGAGAATTTTGATAAAAATTGAAAATTTTAATGAAAATTGAAAATTTTGATGAGAATTGAGAATTCTGATGAAAATTGAGAATTCTGATGAAAATTTAAAATTCGGATGAAAATTGAATATACTAATGAGAATTGAAAATTCTGATAAAAATTGAAAACTTTGATGAAAATTGAAAATTTTGATGAGAATTGAGAATTCTGATAAAAATTAAGAATTCTGATGAAAATTAAAAATTCAGATAAAAATTGAAAATTCAGATAAAAATTGAAAATTCAGATGAAAATTGAAAATTCAGATAAAAATTGAAAATTTTGATAAAAACTGAGAATTTTGATAAAAATTGAGAATTTTAATAAAAATTGAAAATTTTGAAAAAGATTGAGAATATCAAAAAAAATTAGAGGAAACAAATTTTAAAAAAAATTGAAATAAATCTGAGAAAATTTCAGATCAAGAAAATTGAGGAAACATTTTAGACTTAGATCGAATTTTAGGGAAAAAATTCAATTGAAAAAAAAATGACGAGAAAGAAATTTCGAGTTAATATACTTATTTGAAAAAAAATACTAATTGAAGATTTTGAAACATCTAGAAAAACATTTGAGTTGAAAAAAAGAATATAAAAAATGTTTGGATTTTGAAAAAACCTAGAGACAAAATGATAGCATTGGAAAAATTCAGAGTTGAAAAAAAATGAGAAAGCTTAAACTTGGAAAAGACAGTGAAAATTATTATACTCAGGAAAAAAAAAACAGAAATGCACATTCTGCGTCGAATCTTGACCCAAGAAAAAAGAACGAATTTTGTTCGAATTTTCGGTCACACTTCCATAAACGTTGTGACTAAAGGCAATCAAAAATAAACTTTGATTAGAAAGGAAGGAGGGAGATGGAGTGATATTTTTTCATAGAAAGATCTCCTAATCCAAAAAAAAATCGAGTCATCGACCTACGATTAAACCGATACCGCCAAATAAATCCAATCAAAAAACAACCCCACTTTTTCGTTCATTCAAAAGATTAAAAATTTCGGCGATGGGGGTTTTGAAAAAAAGTCGTCATTTGGACAAGAAATTTATTAGAATTACTCTGATACATACTTTGTACTGCGGACGAGACGCGAAAAAGAGACAGAGAAAGAGCACCGCGAGTTTATCAGTATAAAGTAACATCTGCTGTTTTAGTTAATTAACTAATAGATACAATATTATTACTGTTATTATTGTTAAAACGAAGCTCATTCGCGCGGACCCATTAGTACCAGCTCGCTAGGTATATACCTACAATTTGCCACCGGGGCGAGGCGAAGGGAGGCTTTAATATTAGTGAGAAAGAGAAAAGCTGTAAGCCTAATAGTTACTTCCAAGCTATTAGCGCTAATTGACGAATATGGTCCTCCCGCAGGGATATTTTATAGCGTCTATTTCGTCCTGTGTTATATACAGGTTAGAATGTATTATCATCGCATAACCGGAGTTAATGCGAACGATGTACGCGCGCTACCTTTGCCACCAACCTCCCCACGTACATCTTGTCCTCTATAAACTGTATAGGTAGATATATAGATACCATATACTAACTGGCGTATAAAGGATTGCGTGATGTTTGAAATTTACGTAGGTACTACGAACGTAACTAAATGCGCGCAAAACGAGGCGTTTATTTCGCCCGTATCATTGGCGGTGTTTTAATTTTCCCATCGTTTTGAGCGAAACGGAGAAGGACGGGGAGTGAAGAGGAGCAGAAACGAAAACTAACGTAATGCGTGTAAAACGTGTGGTAGTTTCAAGCAGCGTTATGGAATGAAAAAGGATTAAAAGTTAATCGTGTTTGTAATATCGATGATGATTTTTGTCGAGTTGGTAGACTCAGAATGTCGAAATTTTGAGAATTTATTAGAGATGGAGACAAAATTTGATCGAGAGTCTGAACTCTGAAGGGCTAAAAATGATTTTTTTTTCAATTTTCAAAGAAAATAGAAAATTTGTCAATCCGAGGTCCACCCCCCCCCCCCAATCACTATTGTATTGTTTCATCTCTGATAAAGAAATGTGTTAATTTGGATGTTTTGAAAAAAGGTCATTAAGAATCGTTTTTTTCAAAGCCTATGACCCCAAAGCAACCGAATGTCACCAGATTCTAAAAATTCTGACGTTTTCCTGCACTGAAAAAACAAATAAATAAATTTTATTCAAAATAATAATAATGCGGCACCATTTACAAAATTGGCAAAATTTATTCTGAGAAAAAAATATTTATCGCGAAATTGGGTAACATTTATTTTGATACAACAAATTTTACCAAATTTCGCGATAAATATTATTTTTTTGGATAAAATTTATTGTTTTTGAATAAAATTAAATTTATCATTTTTTAACACTTTTTATTTATTTTTCATTCTTTTCAGGGTGTTGAATAAAATCTTTTTGAAGTCGATCGGCTCCAAAGGGGAGGGAGAGTTTTAAAAAAGTCACATCATTTTTTCCGTGAGTTTTTTAAAAATTCATTTCGGAAAAATTTAAGTACCTGAAATTTTTTTCCATCTAGAACATTATTATAATTGTAACCTATACTTAACAGATCCTGAAGATTTCAAAACAATTTGAAAGATTTTTCCCCCTTGGTGAAATTTTTTGCTGGTATGGTTTTTCAGATTTTGCAAAATTTGAACAGAATTAGGAGTGGGAGTGTTATTTTAGCATTTCCTTTCGAGTCTTCTGATAAATCGGATTAAAAATTTTTCTTGACTTATATTCACCCGGACACTGAAAATATACCAAAATTTCACTTCACTCTCTTACACCATGTGACATACCGTTTGTAATGTTTTCAAGGACGCTCAGTTCGAATTTCAATTTAGTTTTTGGATCTTATCCCAGGCCTGTGCAGAGGAGGGAAGGAGATTTTCTCACAGCTCTGTTTTTTTGGAGAGAGGGGGGGCTAAAAAATGGTGTCTTTACCAATAAGGCTCTCAAAAAAAAATTTGGTTCAAGTATTCCAGATGTGTACTCTCTCATTTCTGAATCAGTGAAATTTATCAAAAATCACTGAAAAACAGTCAGAATTGCAGCACAGTAATAAATCAGTGAACGAAAATTACTGGAAATCAGTGAAAATTCACTGAAAACTCAGTGATATTTATGGAGTTTACTGAAAAATCTGCAAAATTTTTTGAATGATCAGAGAAAAATCACTGAAAATCAGTGAAGTTCACTGATTTTCCCTGTACTGCAATTCTGATTGTTTATCAGTGATTTCTCACTGATTCGGAATGAGAGAGTACATTTTGAATCAGTGAAAATAATCAGAATTGCAGCACAAGGAAAATCAGTGAAATTCTTAGATTTTTAGCGGATTTTCGCTGATTTTTCAAAGGATTACATTGATTTGTTTCAATTTCAAGGATTTTATTGACTTTTTAGTGAATTTTCACTGATTTTCTGGCAATTTTTTTCACAGTTTTTTTTTTCAGTAAATTTTTTCACTGATTTATTATTATTACTGTGCAGCAGTTCTGACTGTTTTTCGGTGGTTTTCGAAAATTTTCACTGATTTATTAATGAGAGAGTAATTAAGAGCCCTTTTTTTGCTCTTACTTTTTTTCCCCTTGGACGTCAATTTTCTCTGCAAGGTCCTATTTGAACCCCTTAGTCTCCGTTATATCATCTCATTTTGACCTTCACTCGAGAGTATGGGGGGGAGGGGTCTAAGGGGTCAAATCCAAAAACGGAGCTGAAATATTCGAATTCTGCGCCTTTGTTTTTTAGCAATTTTTAAAATTAGAAAAAAGAAAAAAGCATAAATACTATGGTGGCTCTTATTTTCGAAATTCGAAATTTGCGGATGCTATCCCCCCCCCAAAAAAAATGGTTACCCACTATGAAAAAATGATATTCTGAAAATTTCGACCAAATTGATGAATGTTAATCCGTGTCTGAAACACATTGAAGTTCGAAACTAGCATAGCACGTCCCTTCATCGCTACCACCACTGAGCCGCGTGGTGTTGGTTCGTTACGTCGCAGAAAACTTCGTAGGATGAAGTAAAAAAAAATCCTCGGATTTCAACCAAATGCACAGAAGTGGTACATCTCGGGTTGAAAGCCTCCAAAAAAAAATGTCAGTCCTCTAACTCAACAGGAGGTGGAATTAAGGGTTTCCAAATTCTGTCATTATTTGAAGAAATCGGAGTTAGGTAGTACTTGAGAATCTCGAAATGTTATGCACGAATTCGCCTAGAGCAGTCAAAACGTGTAGTTTGAGTTTTTACATCATAAAAAAATTCTTAAATAACACTTTTTAGGGTGTAGGGGACAAAATCCCACTTAAAAAAAACAGAATTTGGAACCCCCTAATTTCACACCCTGTTTAGCTGATGACTGGAATTTTTTTTTGGGGGGGGGCGAACGTAAGACCTACTGACAGTTGTATCCGGATGCCCATTTATAGGTATAAATACACTTTCAAAGTTTGAAAAAAATGAAGAAATATTAGTTTCGATAGAAAATTAACGTCAGCGTTGTTTTTTTCGTCAAATTTATTTTAAAAAAATAATTATATTTATTTAAATTATAAAAAAAATTTGACGCCATGTCACTACAATTGTTTTCCTGTATACTAGGTTTTTTTGCAGGGGCGTTTGTGGGCCTAGTTTGCGTTTTACACAAAAAAGTGAAGAGAGCTATTTTGTAGCAAATTTAACGTAGATTAATATATTGTAAGTACATGACTAATTTTTTGAAAAATTACGTTTTTCCCTAGTTATAAGCAAAAAACTTATTTTTGGGAGGTTCGACCCCCCCCTCCTCCTCCCGGGTTTCCGGCACCCCTTGGTGACCAGGAAGTCTTACCATATGGCTTCATATAGTGTCCTGAATCAATTAAGCCCAAAAAACCTTGGATCGAAATTATTCCTGTACTTTTGTCTAATTGCACTGGGCTATTATTAAAATAAAATAAATCAATGGTCTCAATTCGACTTCAAGTCTGATAGAGATTTTTCACCAAAAAGTGTACAATTTTCGTACTTCACATCTGAAAATCTCACTCACCAAATTACCTACCTTTCGTTCGATAGGTGCCAAATGCTCAAAACAATCAACATTTTTCACTCCACCTTGAACCCAGATTAAAAAATCCACTTCAACCTTGCGTCCGCCAAATTACAACCTACATTCCCGAATTCCTCACCTCGTACACATCGAATCAGACATCGCCTACCCTTATTCAACTCAACGTACCTAATAGGCGCGTTGAAAAAAAAAAAAACATCCTCGACATTCGAAACCTATTGTAAAATCGGCTTTACGAAAATTGGATTTGTTTGGTGTTTAATTTTCAATAAAAACAGTTTATGTGGCACTTTTTATACAACTACGACGACGTTTTAGATTTCAACTCATCATCACCTTATGAGGGGGATAATATGCTGTATATAATGAGATTTATAAACATATAAGTTCAGGAAGTTTATTTTTAAAAGGTTTTGAATTACTTTAATAATCGCGACTGGTCTCTCCTCCTCTACAGCTTGCTCTTTCCTTCTTTTTTTTTTTTATTGTGCTAACAAACATACCAAACGTGGATATGGACTGGAGATAGACTACGAAGGTATAGTCTGCAGAGTGGGTATTCATTTATGCGATTTATTAACCCAGCAGCAGCTTCGTCGAGTTCCATTCCGGCGAATTATTCCATTATTGGCGTCATTATTCGCGTAATTAAATACGAATTCGAGTACTGTACGCGACCTTTTATTTTAAACTCATTAACATGTCCTATTTATCGCGCTTTTGCTCCCCCTCGAACGACGATTGTCTAAAGCAGGTCGCAGAAGTACCTTTATAGCAATTAAAATACGTCCTGAGTGGTGCTACCGACAGTGCTTATTTATATCGCGATGTGAAGTGTTGAATTTCAAACGGACGAGTTTGCGACGATCAACGTACATTATAAAACAAGGTGCCATCAGTAAGTAGACTTAAAAGGGTTCGTAATCTGTGCTCTGCTGAAAATCCTACGCATCGAAAGAAGATTTCCTCTCAATTATGAAAAGGCAGCCATATCTTTGCATAAAATAAACACTATGATGATTCGAATCCTATATAAACTTTCCTATATCGGCGTTTAAATTAACCATAGGTGCCCCAATGGAAGTGCTCAGGGGGCTCGAGTCCTCTCCTTCAGCTCGCCAAGGAGATTTTTCATCATAAGAATATCAAACAGAAGTGCATTTTTTTGCTTTTCAAAAATACCTTTTTAAAAAAAGGGTACCCCCGGTTAAGATAGGTGAATCGGTCTAAGAGCTACATTTTGAAACTAACCATCAGACATTATCAAGGGCTCAGAAAAATAATTTTCGGGTGCATTTTCCACCTCTCACCTCACTCCGTTTCACCCCCTCCCCCATATCGATTTTTCTTCAAAAAATCACATTTTGGAACCTAATGAACCGAAAATTTTGAAAATGTGGTATACTCGGGAAGTGGTAAACAACTTTTAAGAATTTTTCAGCAAAATGTGATTTTTTGAAGAAAAATTGATATTTGGGGAGAGGGTGAAACGGAGTGAGGTGGGAGGTGGAAAATGCACCCGAAAATTATTTTTTTGAATCCTTAAATAATGTCTGGTGGTTAGTTTCAAAAAGTAGCTCTTAGACCGATTCACCTATCTTGACGGGGGGGGGGGGGCTTTCGCCTATGCTACGCTCAGTGAGTATTTTACCAATTTATATTCTTTGAACAAACATTACTTACTCTCCAAATCTGAATCAGTTAAATTTGATGAAATTTGGCTTTTTTGAATCAGGAAAATGAATTTAACTGAAAATCGGTGATTTTTCTCCACAACCTTGCACTAAAAAATTCTGTTTTTTCTGACTAATTGGGAATTGAAGGGAGAAATCAGTGATTTTTGACTAAAAGACCTATGAAAAATCGCCGATTTTCAGCGAAATTTATCTCACCGATTTAAAATGGCAGAATTTTACTAAATTTGACTGATTCGGGTTTAGAGAGTATACTGATTATTTGTTTCAAAAATCGCACAAATATTTAAATTTTTCTTTAGTCTTGTAATTTATACGTACATGTGAGGGAACCCGAGGCAGGATTCACCATGAGACAGAACGCAAATCGGCCGACCTATCTTCTTCTGTGATGTGGTTGAAAAAAATTTGCTACGTGATTGGTGGGTTGGTAACATTACAACTCAGAACAGAAAAAGTCTCAGCTCTGACTGATATTCTTGCGATATTTTTTCCAGAATATCAAATTTTTGCTTTAATTTTCAGATAAAATATCAAAAATTTGTTGAAAAAAATCGCAAAATCAACTAAGGCAGCAGAAATTATCATTACTTACAAGGTTTTAGAACTCTTTTTCCAAAAATTATACTCTTATTTAAATTTGTGGCATCCACCTCAAATATACTTGAGTAAATTTGATTAAAAAATCATGATTTTTAATCGTGTCTTTACTGTTTGCATCTTGCTCCATGACATTTTGCATCTCGCCCCACTAATGGGGCGGTGAAAAAAATTCAAGAAATTTGGCAGGCTTGAGGTAGGCACTAAAATGAATTTTTTTTCAGCGAGATGAAAAATGAATTAAATGTTTTTACTTCAATTTGTTGCAAAAATCAGGCGATTTGGACAATTTAAATAGATTTTGCAGACCGTTTTTAGTCAAGGTTGGTGCATCTTGTCCCAGGTAGATACCCTGACTACCTAAGCCACTGAAATAATAGATTACTAAATTATTTAATTTTTTTCTCGAATTCTCAGCCCTTCCCTCGAATAATTTGTGGGTGTGTTTATGAAATTAACCTTTTGAAGAAAATCTAACATAATCACTGGGATGAGGGGAAAAAACAGGTTTCTTGGATTTTGGCAAAAATTGGTAAAGAGGTTCACTCTGAGTAGAGGACCTCTCGAAAAAATTTTGAGCCCCTCAGCCAGAAGAGGGACAGAGCTGGGAAGCCTCAAAGTGGGGTCATATTTGAAAAAACCCACAGTTTTTTGCTCTTTTGAGTAGTACTACCCTGTCACTCACTTCTCTGAACCATTGACCTCAAAATTGGATACCATTTTTTGCTCTCTACTAGGAAGTTGAAAAATTGTAGATCATGAATTTGAGAAATTTGTGATTTTCACCAATTTCATATCGCTCAGTAAAACACCCCAAAATCGAGTCGATTATTTTTTTTTTGACCATCTAGAATAAATCAAACTGGATTTGATTGACGCAATTTTTAGAAAATTTCAGTTGACAGCATTGCTAAGAAAAAAATTCAAAAAATATAATTTAAAATTTGAATGGCAAAAAAAAAATTTAGCTCACTTTTCAACTTACTGGATAAACAACGTGAATTTTATTAAAATTGTGTAAATCGAAACGCAGCTGGAAGCACTACCATAAAAAATTTTGGAAAAATTTCATCAAAAATTATTCAAGGTGACCGAAAAATAGTTCCCAGAAAATGGTTCTACTCAGAAAACTCAAAGACAGAATTTTTTTGAAAATGACTCCACTTTGAGGCCTCTTAGCTCTGTCTCCTTCTGGGCTGAGGAGCTTAAAAAAATTTTGAGAGACTTTCCACTCAAAGTAAACTATCTCGTCAATTTTCGTCAAAATCCAAATGGTTTTTTTTTCGTTCACCCCTTAATAATCTGCACTCTTCATACTGGACACGCAATAGACCACGGGCAAAAAAGTCACCGCATAGAGACCCATTGTTAAATACTTATTCGATCCTAAATAGAAAATTAAAACGTTACCGTTCCCTCATCCCCCTCACCACTCAGTGCAGTCATTAAAAACCTCGCACGCATTTGTATTTTAGTGCGGAAAATTAAGAGACATTTGAAGCCTTATATAGGACACGGTACACGAACAGAAAAAAATAATAATAATAGTTCGGCAATAATACCAAAGAATAGAATATACGGGGTATGTTTTTGATTCGTATTACACAAAAGGCCATTAATTTCCCTCGCCAAGTCTCCTAGTAAAACGGTGTAGATCTGCTTGCTTTTTTTCTTCCTTTTTTTTGAACCATTGTCGCTGTTACCCGTTTGTGCAATCGTCGAATTCAAACTACCATACAAATTTTGAACGCGCAACTTGACAGTTCTTTTATTTAGGTTGTTTGCTTGGTGTTTGGAATGGGCGGATTCCTATATGACATATCAACTAGCTAAAAGTAACACCATACTTGTCAAGTTTGTTAATACTCGCTCACTCACACATACCGAGTCCGCCGCAGCTAAATATGGTATTATTTAGAGAGGAAAAGAGAGCCGAAAAAACCTTCGGGGCTCGTCTCGCCGTGTCATTTGTGCCGCCATAAACAGCGCCGGATAAAGGTACGAAGTATATAGGTAGGTATTTTCACGGGGATAATTTCGCGTATATTGGAACTAAAGGACGTAGGTGTTCTTTTTCATTATTTATTTGTTTTTGTTTTCCCCTCATTTATTACTTTCAACAGCGATGTCACAATTGGAAAGGAAGCGAAAACGAGTGACCAGGAGATTACGTATTGGAGGATTGTTTGGCGAAAGAGAAGCGAAGTGATGAAATCAGCAGAGTAATTAGTTTCATAATAAATTACTTTTTTGATAATTTGATTTTCTATTTAATAAACTACAAATTTTGAAACAAAATATAATTTTTCTTTATGAAAATGTGATCGATTTACTAAATTTAAAAAACAGCAAAATATTGAAAATTCTTGTTTTTCGTAGTAAAATTATTAAAATGCTGGCTATTTTCAGGTTTTTTATTTCGTCAAAAGTAAAATTTTCGCCAATTTCAGGTTTTTCTTTTTCTCTTGCTAGTGGAAATCTTGAAATCAGGAGCCCAAAATACATAAGAATATCCCATTTGAGGGTGTCCAATCGATTGGCCATTCGAGTTTTCGTATGATTTTTTAAAAAAATTTTCTTGAAAAAAAATAAAAATTTTTATTCCATACGCGTAAATAAAAGAGAAAAGTATTGAGAATTTTTAAAACTTTTTAATGAAATTTTATGATTTTTTCATGACCTATTTTCCTTCAAATTTCACGAAAAGTCGCAAAAGTTTACCAAAATTCACTAAGAACGACTCAAGTGACAAAATCACAGGCAAAATACCGAATGCTTACGAGCAATGAATTGAATGATCTGGCAGTATAACTAAATGAAAATGACCTCGATTTTTTTTGTGTGTAGGTAATGTATGCATAAAAACGTTCTCAAAAGTTTTGACATCCACGTTTCTTTTCCTTCGTGATATTATGAAAATTGTGACCGAGGACCATCATATTTTTCGGTCGAGATGGCAAATTTCTCTGACTACCCCATATCATCAAAATTATGAATATTTTTTTCTTTGTCCAGATTTTTTCATATTTTTTTTGAAATTAATTAATTTTTAGAACGAATTTTTCAGAAAAAACCTACCTCCAACTTTTTGAACAGAGCCATGATCATGAATTTCCATCAGAATTATGACTTTTCTTTGTCAATAAATTTTGTCCCAAAAATCACCCAACACTTTTTTTATTTTTTGTTTCTGGGATGATTTTTGAGATGAAAATCAATCTCATACTCCATCCCACTGTTTTTCCAAGCTTTAAGACTAGGGTGCTTTTTGAGGTGAATTTGATGATTTTTAGGACGAAAAGTAATCTCATAAATCATCACATGATGGTTTTTCCGAGCATTTGAGGCTGGGACGAACTTGGGATGAAACCCAAAAATCATTCCATGATTTTTCCGAGCATTTGAAACTGGGATCATTTTTGGGAGAAAGTCAACACGATTTTTCTGAGCCTTAGAGGCTGGGATGATTTTTGAGATGAATATCAATCTCACAAATCATTCAAATTATCACACGATTTTTCCGAGCTTTTGAGACTGGGATGATTTTTCGGATTAATATTTATCATAAGTATCCCAGGATTTTTGGATTTTTCTGAGCATCGGAGGCTGGGATAAACTTGGGATGAATTTTCATCGCAAAAATCATCCCACGATTTTTCTGAGAATTTGAGGCTGGGATAATTTTTGGGTTGAATATCAATCTCACAAATTATCCCACGATTTTTCCTAGCATTTGGGTGTTTTCATACCAAAAATTATCCCATGGTTTTTTCGAGCTTTCAGAGCTCGGATGATTTTTGGGATCCCACGATTTTTCCGAGCATTTGAGGCTGGGATACTTTTTGGGATGAATATCAATCTCACAAATTATCTCACAATTTTTTCCGAGCTTTTGAGGTGGGGATATTTTCCGAGGCTCGGATGATTTTTGGGATATAAATCAATTTTACAAATGATCTCATGATTTCTTCGAGCTTTTGAGGCTGGGATGATTTTTGGGTTGAATATCAATCTCATAGATCATCGCACGATTTTTCCTAGCATTTGAGTATTTTCATCCCAAAAATTATCCCATGATTTTCCCGAGCTTTTGAGGCTGGGATAATTTTTGGGATGAATATCAATCTCACAAATTATCTCACAATTTTTTCCGAGTTTTTGAGGTGGGGATATTTTCCGAGGCTGGAATGATTTTTGGAATAAAAATCGATTTCACAAATGATCTCATGATTTCTTCGAGCTATTGAGGCTGGGATGATTTTTGGGTTGAATATCAATCTCACAGATCATCGCACGATTTTTCCTAGCATTTGAGTATTTTCATCCCAAAAATTATCCCATGATTTTCCCGAGCTTTTGAGGCTGGGATAATTTTTGGGATGAATTTCAAGCTGACAAATTATCCCACGATTTTTCCGAGTTTTTTCGACGGGGATGATTTTTCGGATGAAATTTCATCCTAAAAATCATCCCACCCTTGTTTTGAGACTTCAAAGGTGAAATGACTTATGGGATGAAAATCAATCCCAAACATCATCCCACGCTTTTTTGATCTTTCATAGGTGAGTTAATCCCAAAAATCATCCCTCGCTTTATTCGAACTTTCGAGGCTGGGATGATTTTTGGGATGAAAATCAACCTCGCAAATCATCCCATGATTTTTCAACTTGGACCGGATTTTTCACCGGAAACGTCTTTTCATGGTTCTTATTTTTCAGAAACTCAATTATTAGTGACCTTTTCATGCTTTTTTGTCCGAATAACTGTAACTTTTCCCGATTCGTAATTAATAAATCTCGCATTTTTTATTAAAAATCGACCCCCTAATGTTAAAACCGTGTAAGTGCCACTTTTTCCAAAATTGAGGTTTTTATAATTTTGGATTCAGCGAATATGCTAAAAATCATGCGACTTTTTTTAGAAATTTTGTCATACGACTATTTTAACAATTCTATCGCCTCTCCCCGAGCCATTTCCGAGTTATCCAATTATTGCTGAATTATTCATTTGGAAAATTCAATAATGAATAAAATTCCAGAATTTCGCCAAAAAATGAAAAAAAAATTCCACACAATAATTATGATACGGAATTATTCTTTGCAATACCTCTGCTTCCTCTTCATCCAAACAAATTGTTTTCCTAAAAAGGTTCTGCGATCTCTTTTCATTTGGGGAAATATGGAGCAAAAAAATTTCACCTTTAGTCGTTACATGAAAAGCTTTTTACGAAATCATTTGCGGAAAACCCTGAGACACGCCGCGCCGCATCTCGAAAAGAATATTGTTAACTTCGTCGATAAAAATAACCAGTCTTGTTTATAATGGAATCGCTTAATCAGCCAATTCGCTGTAGGGTTTTCCACCGCACTACTCGCATGCTCGACTACCGCACGGCGCCGTTTTTCATCCGCCTATACTATTCGATAGACATCGTATTGTTTCGCTTTTACTGCAGGCTAGGGCTGGGACGGGTATTCGGGTATCTACATCTCTCGTGTTCGCTCATTTGACTTTTACATTGCCATTTTTTCGCCATATTGAGCTGTGGGTAGGAATCACGAAGGTACGCCAAAACTTTCCGTTCTCGTTTAACGTTCAGATATAACAGTATTCTAACTACCTCATCCAACTATAGGATACATTAAATACCCCAGCAGAGTATAAAGTATTAATTCTATCTTTCTCTCTCGCCGGCGTAAATCTCCGGATTTTACCTTCATCCCTCCATCTGCGAACAGTACACGGTTCAAGAGAGTATTGTGTTTGTGTGGTACCTATCTACCTACTGTTCGCAGTTTGTAAAGTTTGTAAATACGAATCGCTCGAGGTTATCGTTTAAATAACATGCTTAATTAGTTCTCTCGCCGCAGCTACCAGGCCGACGCTTCAGCCCGGTCTGGTATCGTAAGCTGCTGCATTCGTCGAAATCGCTACCAATAAATTTTCTATCTCTGTTTTAATTGAAATTACGTCGGACGATTTTTTTTTTGCTGTTGGGTTTTTTCTGCAGGCACGATTAAAGGGATTCTTTTCAGTGTATTAGATGTATCCATTATCCCATCAAAAAATGAAACGATTATTTCTCACGCAGATTTTTTCCAATTATTTTTAAGAAAAAAAAGAACCTTGATTTTTTTGGTTCAAATTAGGTAATTCAAAAGAACAGTACGCTGAAAAAATTTACATTCTTAAATATCAATTTAACGTGATTTTCAAAGGGTTGAGAACTCAAAATTTAAAAATAGGAAGGTTCAACTTTAAATGAGAAGAAAATTTCTCAGGAATCAGGCTGATGAAGATGAAAGCTCAACATTTTGAAATCTTTTGTCAGGATTGATACAGAAATCAAAAACCAAGAAATCTTGTGAGTTTTTGACCCAATCTCTCGATGAAGTTATTATACCCTGAGGGCTCCCTTTCACCCCTTTAGAGCCAAAAAAATAATTTCGACAATTTGAGATAAATAAAATATCACCACTTACATGTAAATTAAATCTTAAAAGTCGTGCTTTTCTATACAGTGCTATTCTCCTAAAGAATTTATTCCTCCTCTCCACAAAAGAAATAATTTCAAAAATTTTAAACCTGTACATTTGAAGTGTCTACACGATCTCAAAAATAAAAATGCTTGCTATTTTCTGAAGTTTTCTTGCTATATTTTCATGACATTTTTCTTACTTCAAATCCTCCTCCCCCTCCCAAAAAATTCCTTTTTTTATCCTTCGATTGAAAAATTATTAAAAATTTTGATTTTTTCTGAGTTTCTTGTCATTAAGGTAAAATTATTGCCAATTTCTGTTTTTTTACTTTTTTCTTGCCAGTAGACACGTTAATTTAGGCACTAACTTAAATTAAGAACTGAGAAGTCGTGCTTTTCCAGTGCTATTTCCTCAATGAATTCATTCTCTGATCCCTCCTGTCTCCCTAAATAAGTTGGGCGATTTTGAAAAAAGAAAGTACCTAGCTAACCTCTCAAAAAAATCGAGAATTTTTCAATGAAGAATATCTTCTATAGATTTTGATAAAAATTTCGTTTTTTTTGAATTTTTATTGAAAATTTGCACCAAGTTCGAGTTTTTGAGCTACCTTTTCCATATTCTAAGGTATCTAACAAATTTTTTTTCATCAGATTTTTTACAACAGGATGTCCACTATTTCTCAGAAATGATTTTCCCTGACTTTTCCAGGTTTTCCAGACCAATTTTTCGAAATTTTCCAGTTTAAATATACTATTCCTGAAAGATGGAGAAGGGGTGGTTTTTTCGCGTAATGAAATTGTACAAAAGAACGATTTAAAATGCATAATGTCCAACAATTTTTTTTTTCAAAAATCATTACTTCTTATGAGATTTTTAGGTGCTTCCTTTTCCGGTCACAAAAACGACTTGAATTCAATTCTGAAAATTTTTGACGTCACCTCCCTCTCAACTCGGAAAAAAAATTTCAAATAAGAAGGAAAAACTTCAGTGTGAACCTAATCGTGATACTAAAAGTTCGGATATTTCCAGTCTGAAAATTCAAAAATTTCTTCACAATTCATGTTCCTCTCTCCTCTCTCAAAAAAACAAGTACCTCAAATTCATAAATTTTATGAAAGTCCCTAATACAATCTTTTTGTCTTGTCCCAGTAAATAATAGATCGATGAGGAGTAAAATATCAATATTATTTTGATGAGATGTACAAATGCGATGAGCCCAAGTGAAGCAAGGGCGAAAATTTTTGCAAAAAAAGACCTTCAAAACTTGAAAATTCATCACTTCACACTCCCAGTAAAGTTTCCCAAAATGTGGCCAAAACAATACAAATTCTCTTCCATTCCCTTCCCTTCTTTTTCAAAATCGTGATCAGGGGTAACATGGTACTCCTTTCTCATTACATTAATTCCCTGACTTTTCCAGAGTCAAAATTCCCTGACTATTTCCAGTTTTCCCAGTTTTCCAGAAAATGGACACCTGTATAAAATTTTTTCTGACACATAGGTAAACAATACCTCTTAACTCTACCCCTTTTCTCTCTCCAAAAAAATAATTTCTGTCAATTATTCAGGAAAAAAAATAATTATTGAAAAATCTTCAATAAATATTTGAAAAAAATTATTTATTTTTTGAAAATTTTTTCCATTTTATATTTTGATTTTTGAAAATCAATTTCAACTGGTTTAATGACTTTATGATTTTTCACGATTTTCATGGTCAATATTCCTGAAATGATGGCTTTTATGGTTTTTCAATAAATGATTCTGTGACCTCTAATGTCGCTAAATTATGGTTTTTGGCATCAAAAATGCGTTTTCCAAAATACGAATAACTATACTTCCACAACACTACTTTAAAAAAATTCCATCACCACCACGGCTCATAAGTGACATAGAATTTAAAAAAATAACACTTCAATTCAACTTGATTTTCGCATCTCTCACGGGATCTCTCACCCTTTGAATCAGAGGGGGTAATGTACCGCCCTTTTCCGCATTTCTTGGCGCCGCCCCAAGAGATATAAACCAAAGGAATCGTTTACGATTTTAAAAAAAAGACCCTCGAAATATTATTAAACTCGTATAAGTATTAAGTACCCTTTTGAAGGGTGTGTTATTTAAACACACGCGAAATAAGAGTATAAAATTCAAGGGTCGGAGGGTCAACGAAAGTAAAAAAATCAGTGCAACGATTATTTTATTACGCGCACATTTCAACAGAACGCATTCAGTCTCATATGATAGAAATGTCATTTGTTGGTTCGTGAATTTCACCAATTTTGGAGGATTTTTTCATATCACTGAAAAAACAATTTTCTTTTCCTTGATAGGGGAAAAAAAAGCAAAATTTAGGTAATTTTCACTAAAATCATAAGTATTTTTAATGATAATTTTTTTGAAAAATTATATCTGAAATTCATTTCACTCTAAAAATGATTAAAACGAATTCCACCAATCGATGCTTTTCAATTTAGACAATTCGTCTAAACTTGAAAATCCCACCAACGGAGGAAAAAAAACTACCTTCGAGTAATTTGTAATTACATATAATTCAGCTAGAATATTACAAGAATGTAAAATGCAATAAAGTTTATTTACATGGTAACTTCAACATAAAAAGATAAAAGAAAAACAAAAACAAAAGAGGAAAAATGAGTAGAGAAAAAAAACAAAGCGACGATCAACGTAAAAAAAATTAAAATTTCGCGATACAATACAATCAAGCGATGAGTTACCTTTTTACTCGATTTTTTTTAAAAAAATTCAATCTTGTTAAATCGATATTCTATATAGACCTTAATTCGTAATTAAATTACACCGTTAATTACACGTTTCGAGAGTCGAAGGTGAAAAAAATAGGATAGAAAAATATAACGAGAAAGTTTTCAAAATCGACGATATAAGATGACCTTCAAAACAACCTCTCCCTCCCACCCTCCTTTTCATTTCCGACAATTCGAAAACATTTTAAACCTTAGATTTGCAATAGAATTTAGTTTTGAGAGAACATTTTCAAATTCAACGAATAAAAAAAAATATCCCAAATAATTCGTCGTGGGTTGAAAAATTTATATGATGGGGAGGAGAGGGACAGGATGTCGCAACGAATAGTACGAACGTACCCATTGGATTACGAATCTGCGCAATCGTCGTGTAATTTCCGGAAATTACGTTTACGTACTTGGCTTTCCATCGTCTGCGAATGCGTTGTAACGCCAACATTTCGACGCCAAGTCTGACTTATTTCAAATTTGAATTCAACCACTCCAGAAGAAAGGAGAAAAAATTTGAAAAACACATTAAATATTTTGAATTTTGAAGAAATATTGCTTTTGAAAATTTCAAATGAAGAAATACAAACCAATACCTACCGTTTACTTTTTATAAAAAAAAAACTTTCAAAAAAATGGGAATAACAATACATTTTTTTTATAAATGATGCTTTTTTATTTCAACTTTATCCAAAATAATCACTGATTTGTGGCTCCTACAATTTTCAAGGTATCTAGTTTTTTTATTGAAGAATTTTCAAATATCAAAAAAACATGTGAAAAAAATTCCAAAATTTATGTATTTGGAACAGGAGGGAGGGGCAGGTTCAGAACTAAATTTACACATTAGTTTACATATTTTAGTAAAAAAAGGGGGGATTCGAAAGTGAATAATATTCTCTATGATAAAAGAATCAAAAATAAAATATTTTCATCTGAGCTTGTACAAAAGACAGGGGTGGCAAGGTAACAATTTCATACCTCGTGATAATTAGTTAGAAAATGAGGTAAATTTTTAGATATTTTGAATCAATTTTGGTTACGTTTGGCTCAAGGTCAAATCAAACTTAGATAATTCCTCTCCCTATAATAATGATGAAATGCCTTTTTAAAAGGAAAAATTAAATTTGAATCCACAGTGATCCACGATTGATAACTTTTTTTGGGGAAATTTTCACCTTGAAATGGAAAAATAAGAAAATTGTGATGTAAGATGAAAAAATAAAAAAATTCATTTTGATAGAAAATTTTCAATATTTCATTCCACCAATTTGCCAAATTTTAGACGAAAGTTGTTCATTTTTTTTAAATTAGAAAAATGAAAACAGAAATTTCTCAGTTATCATTTGGCATTTTAGGATTTTCATTTTCATTTAATATTTTTGAAATCTTCACTCTCCTTCCTTGAAAAAATTCACTCAAATCGACACTGCTTTTCATAGCATGGTCAAAGTCTATGAGAAATGAAAAAAATAAATTGAAGAAAATGCCAATTTCATTCACGTTCTTCTTTGAAAAAACTACTCTTCACACTGCTACGTTAACTTTCGAGCTCAAAGGCGTCGTCAAGGGGGGGGGATGTCCGGAGAGGCAGGCCCCCGGAAAAATTCTGTCCCCCCAAAAAAATTATGTTGTATTTATAAATTTAGATTACACTTACCTAGATCAAATAGGGATTTTCAAAGCATTAAATCATGAAAAAAAATGTCTTTTTAGGACATTAAAAATTCAATTTTTTCAAAGCTTCACCCTCGCAGGCATCAACACAGATTTTGGGGGAAAATAGTGACTTTAGTGACTTTTAATGAGGCAAAAGTGACCTATTTTTCGAAAAAAGTGACCAATTTTTCAATTTTTTTCATAACTCAAACTGTATTTCTCTCTGCGATAGTGCTGAAAAAACTTCTCTATTTTTAATTTTTTTTATTAATAAATCTTTGTCAAAGAATCAATCAACAAGGCTGGTGAACTAGTAAGAAGGTAAAAAAAAGATTTGATAGGACCTTTTTTTTTTTGGCATCAGTATTTTTTTTAAATCTTATGCAAGAGCGGTAGACCATTTAAACGAAAACAGTGACCAATAGTGACCTTTTGGCAAAAAAAGTGACTTTTAGTGACCAATCTTGAAAATAGGGGACAAGTCACTAAACAAGGTGACTCTGTTTAAAGCCTGCCCTCGCTTCGCTCGGGCATGAACAAAATTACAATTCTATAATCAACCTGAGACGAAAGTTCGAAAGAAGGCTCCCTTTTTACCCCCTTCCCTTTGAAATCCTTCTCGTACCTAATTCAAATCTTCATACCCTTTTTGTACCTTCTCAAAAAAAAGCTTCCAACGCCATGTACATTTTTAGCAGGTGAAAAAAGTCAGCCCCTCTTTTCCACTTCGAAAAAGCAAAAAAAATTGTCCAACACACGGTCCCTTTTGTACCCCCCCCCCCCCATTTTCGATTCTGACGACGCCACTGTTCGAGCTATTCTGAAATTTTTGAAGCTGAATTTTCTTGAAATTGAACTTCAGAACAAATTTTGTTTTCAATGATTTTATTTGAAGTAAAATTTGTTCATTGCAGTTTTCAATTCCCCTTTTTTTGAATGACTGTAAAAATGAGATAATTTAAGAAGGGAATTCGCTACCTATTAAATTCAAGGTTCTACGTACCTACACACAAAATGAAAAATTACAAATCACAAATTCGATATTTCTGTCCATTTCAGAGATTCAGAATTCATCCCCAATCATTCAGATGAAATAATTTCAAATTTTAACCTAGATACTTTCTTCTTTCCACAATTTACCAAATTAGATTTCATTTGTCTCTCGAAATACTTTTAACCTTTCACTTCGTCATTTTGAGCTGACATCAGCTTCTGTCCTCGTACCCTCCTACTCGTCACAGCATTAATAAAAAATCCCGCCAGGTTTCGAATCCTGAACAAATGAAAATAATCAACCACAAGAAGGAAACTTATACGCGTAAGAAAGATCGCGTTAAAATTCGTAGGAGAAAAAAACACAAACGCGAATTTTTACACCAGACTAGGTAACGGTGCTCTCGACGTGACCGGACTCGACGGTAGAGTTTTCGGTATCGAAGGAGACGGATTACTATTCACAGTATGATGATAATACAGGGAAGGATACGCAGGTGTGGACGCCTGCGACGTAATACTGGCAGAAGACGGTATCGTATCGACGCCGCTCAGATGATGATGATGGTGCAAACCGGCGGCAGCCGATTCGTGGTATAATATTGGTACTCGAACCAGACGCTGAGCCGCATGGGCCATATTGGCCGCCTCTAATTCAGCAGCCAACTGCCTTTTCCATTTATTGCGTCTATTCTGGAACCAAATTTTCACTTGAGTCTCGGTCAAATGGAGCGATGCTGCTAATCCAGCTCTCTCGGAGCTGGACAAATATCGTTTCATGTCAAAAGTGGATTCTAGCTGGAAAACTTGACTTCGCGAGAACACCGTTCTAGTTTTCTTTTTTCGTTTCGCGTTCGTCGAGTTCATCATTCCGAGATCTTTTTTACCACCATGGCCATCGTCATCTTTGCTGTATTCGTCGTTGGTGTCGTCGACGCCGTCGTCGCTCTCGATGATCATCTCGTCGTCATCGTCTTCGCCACTTTTCATTCCGCGAGTGTTTTGACCGACGTCGCGCATAAAAGCGTAGCCTTTCGAGCCGCTCAATCGTAGATTGTTGTTGAGAAAGGATTCGGCGGCGGTGTGACCGTAGCTGTTGGCCAGTATTGAGGATAACGTGTGGTTCGATGTTGTTTCCGAGGATGACCGGTAAGCCGATGGTGGCGGATCGTCCACTGATAAGGGACTGTGTTGGTGGCGTTTGGGTGATAGGGGCTCGTGGTCGCCGCCCAGGGACGTCATACCGTTCGAGCTGTGACTAGTGTTGATGCCGGTGCTGCGTGGTGTGCTGCATCGGCTGTTTTCTTCGTTTGTTGTGGTCGTTGATTCGCCTGGAATTGAGAAAAAAATTTATTTGAAAGAGCGAATGAGTAAATGGTGCCGAAGAAGGGAAGACGATATTTGGAATCGATTTCGCAACCTTTTTTTTCTTTCTTTTGGTCAAATTGTTCTTAGGGATTTTTGCGAGAAATCAAAGAATAGTTCAGAAGCCGAATTTTGGTCTTTGATTTTAGTATCAGACCGATTTCTAACTAGGAAATATACTGAATTTGTTAGCCTCGATTTGATGAGACTCGCAAGGGAATTACCGAAGGTGTTCGTCTCTGATTTGAACCAGACGAGAGCAAGATTACCAGAAAAATCATGTTTTTGAACATCCATTGCCGAAATTTCACCTGTCAAAAATGATTTTTCGATGATCAAAGAATTTTTGAAAAATTTTAAATAGTTATATTTTCAGAGACGTAATATTTTTGAAAACCAAGACTCGTTCAGTAAAAATGGCGAATACTCGGTTCCAACTCATTATTTACCCCCCAAAACAAAATTTCACAATTTTCATTTATTTTGGAGCCTCCAATGCAATTCTGAATTTCTTTAGTATTTTTGGATTCCACTAAAAGATATAAAATTCAAATTGTCTGATATGACCCCTTCATCGAAAATTTCACCATTTCTGACCATTCAAAAATTTTCAACGTGATTTCGATACTCTCAGTAAGTATTCTCACCCTCAAATATCATCAGTGAAAGAAAAAATCACAGAGGGCAGCTGAAAATTGAGTTCTTCCCACCTCATTTTGAGTAGTTCAACAAGAAAATACATCTTTGACTACTTTGACGCCATATTTTCAAAGCGAACAACTGAAGGGTCATTCCATACTAAAACAGACCAAAATGAAGTCGAATCTTCCGATTTGACTCAAAATTTTTTACGAATCTTGGTGGTCTATTCACAAAACTACGATAATTTCTTTTCTAATCCTCAAGAAGGGGGGAGGTGGGCCTCGATATTTTTATGCAATTGCGATTTTTAGCCAAATTACCCAACTTTGAAGGCGACCCCCTCCTCGTGCTCCAACTGACCCCTTCCTCCAGTCTTTGGTGATCAATACGAAATTGAATATTTCAAATGATTACTGGGAGGGGAGTCGGATCAAAAAGTAAGTCGATATTCGAATTCTACGCCCTCAAATTAGTTAGAATCGATATGCCACACGATATTTTCATTTCTCAACATGGGTTTTCCCAAAATTGGGAACTAGAGGGGGACTAAGAGGTCAAATCCAAAAAATAAGCAAATTTTCGAACTCAGCGCCCTCAAAACCCTAACAAACGACAGGTCACACGTTATTTTTCATTTTTTTGAATTTTGACCCCATCAAGGAGTCTAATAGGGGGGTTCAGAGGAGCCAAATGAAAAAACTGAGTACATATTCGAAATCAGCGCCTTCGAATTAGTAGTAATCGATGTGTTACTTTACTTTTTCGATTTTTTTGAATTTTGGTCAAAATTGTGGACCCCTCTACCCCGTAGGAGCCTAAAGATCCCATCTTGAAAATTTATTGGTTGAAAACGGACTAAAAAGGGCTACTCACTGTACTTTTTCAGATTTTTAAATGGTAGCTTTCATCTTTTGTTCTTATCATGAAAGTTCAGCTTTCACCGCCAAAGTTCAACTTTGAGCTTATTAAAATGTGATTACCGTTTTTGAATCGCCTATTAATTATCTTTCAGACCCCGCAAACAGTTTTTCCCCAAGTTCACCCTATCTCGAGATATGAGCCTTCAAAGTTGGGTAATTTGGCTAAAAATCGCAATCGCACAAAAATTTCGAGCCTCGCCTCCCCGCCCCCTTGAGGGTTAAAAAAGAAATGATCGTGGTTTTGTGAATAAACCACCAAGGGAAACTTGTGAAAAAAAATTGAGCGAAATCGGAAAACCCGACTTCATTTTTGGTCTGTTTTAGTATGGAATAGCCCTGAATTTTTTTCAGGTTTTATGTAATTTGTCCATTGATTAAAATTGTTTGAAAATTTTATATTTCAGTTTAATCATTAAAAATCTACCCAACCCCCAAAAAAATCTATCTGAAATTTTCAGAACGACTGAAAATGAAGCAAAATTTTGAATTGCAACAAAAATAAATCGGTAGTACACCATAAAGGAATTCCATATCCAGGTTCGATTTCAGACTCCCCGCGCATTCAAGGGAAGGGGTGAGAGTGGTCTTGATCGATTGTGCTCTCATGTGCTGGCATTATTTTCGTTTATGCTCATCCCCTCCCCTGAAAATAAATATAGGTCAGGGTGGGCGGGGCGTCAAAAAATGGTACCCGCCCATTCACGGTTGAGGGGTGGCAGTGGGGCCAATCGATTGTGCTCAGTTTGTGCTCCCTCCCTTTTATGGGCGGGAAATGCTTTCTAAGAAACCTGAAAAATAAATCTTGATAAAAATGATTAACATACCAATCGTTTGTGCTGCTCACGGAGAGATTTGTGCAATATTTTATTTTGAAGAATATCACATTTTGGCCCCTTCTTTGGTCTGCTGAGATTTAAACCATCAGATCTGATCAGATCTAAAAATGTGTCATTGGAAGGACAAACGAAAATAATGTCAGCACAAAAGAGCACAAACCGAGCACAATCGATTGACCCCACCCCCGCACCCCTCAATCTCTAATGGGGAGGTACCATTTCTGATGCCCCACCCATGGAAGGGGGGATCACAAAAAATAATTTCAGCACAAAAGAGCACAACCCGAGCAAAATATCCCTCAATCTTGAATGGGCGGGGCACCATTTCTGATACAACTTTTCAAAAATTTGCCAAAATTCGTAGAATCTAAACTTTGATAACTAGAATTTCAAACTTTTTTTTTTCAAAAATCTTTCTAGTCAAATCAAAGTCCTGTAACATAAAAAATCGTTGTCAATATTTTGACTACCAAAGTTCCTTTTCTGATTTAAGGCAAATTTTTCAAAAAAAAAACTTTGTAATGAGGGTAGAAAATTCAAACTTTTTGAAAACTGGTTCTCGAGTACCATATTTTCCTTCAAAAAACATTTTCCAAGTTGATATAGAAATTCAAATTTTTGCTGAAAGGGGTCTAAAAAGGACGGGACATACCTACGAAAAATGTTTTTTTTTTTCTGGAGGAAGAAGAGGTCGAATTTAAAATATTATCTACTCTATTTGTCAATTTTTTTGAATAATTTCAAGTCGTCGAAGTGAAATTGATTTCACTAATGTCTGAAAAAATTTCGATCGCAAATTATTCGAGACTAAAAAATTGAGAAAATTTGATTTTTCCAAAAATAATTTCAACACTGCAGCCAAATTTCAGAACACATTTGACTTCGAAGATCGTTATTTGGCCAAGTATGGTGTGTAATTGAGAAATTATCATGAAAAAAGCTCTATAGAAATCTATTTTTTCATTTTACTTGAGAAATACAACTTTTTGGCTCATTTAGCCCCTTCCTCTCCTTCACACCTCACTGAAAATGGAAATTTTCTGTTTTGCAACCACCGTTATAATTTTTAATGCAATTAAGAGCATTATTTATAGATACGTTGTCCCACTTCATACATAATCATCAATAAATTATCATCTAGACTTTTCACAGTCTAGCAACTATAAAGTACAACACTTCAAATATTTTACTCAATCGGTTTACATCGTCGAGCTTGTCACACAGGAAAAAATCAACGCACTTGCATGTCTTCGGCTTACCTCCTCTCACACTTTTGAACGAATTGATAGCTACGTTATATAATTCTCATTCCATCTCTTTCGCACTCACACACTCTCCGTGTACTCGTAGGTGTCAAGTTTACTCAGGTATTTATATATTAACCTCTAACTGTGTTCGTATACGTACCATACATCGTCGTACGAACGGTTTTACTAACACTAGACGATTATTTATCATATCCCCCTAATTGATTTAAAATTCCACGCAAAACGTTACCAGGTGTAATAAGTACATTTTATACACGACGAGAGCGGCTTTCGCACACACGATTACCGACGAAGCGTTGCGACTTTGTAAATAATACGTACAACAAGGATTTACACCTTTTTTTTTTCCTCAACATTCTTCCTCATCTGGTATTACTTATAATCGTGCGAGTGAAAGGCGCCAGTGCCGTATAATCGACTCGTACAGACTTCATATGTGTGGGTGAAAATCAAAAAGAAAAAGAAATGAGAGGAGTGGCCAGATTCAGATCGAAATAAAAAACAAAAAATTCGTCCTTCTCTGGGATTGATAATTTCTTCGTCACTAGCACTACAAATGATTTTCAAAGGAGGAGGAGAGCAGAATAATCATTAAAAATGCCAACTTTATCCAAAAACTAAAAATTTTTAATTCCATATCAGAAATGCGTTGACCTCCCCCCCCCCCTCCAGCATTTGAAAGCCCCTCCCCGGCCAACCCTGGATCTTTCACAATAGAGTAGAATTTACAACCCGTTCTTGCTTTCTCCTTCCTTTTTTAATGAGATCACAATTAAAGGCATTCTTCGTCAAAAACTCCTTTAAAAAGCACTTTTGCAAAAAATAATTATGCACAGACTTTCAATCAAATTTACAGAATGTGATGTATAATTAGGTATGTCCAAGCAGAGTAGGGTAATTTTTTTAAATGTATACTTCAATCTGCGAAGATATAATGTGAAATTAAATTTTTGGCCGGTTTAAATCAATTTTTGGCAAAAACTGTTGGGCCAAAAAAAATGTCATAAGAAGCAGAATAATTGAACCGAAGTAAAATGAGAGCGAAAATTTTTTGAAAAACTGAGTTAGAATACATGTTGTCTACTAAATCACCAGATTGAAATTTCAGACTTTTTTGGTCATTTTTCGGACTGAAAATGGTAAATTTCTTTCAAAAATCATTTCTTACTTCTCTTTCTCTCAAAAAATGAGATTAAGTGAGGGATGGGGGAAGGGTAGGCTCACGAAGTTTTTAAAAATATCAATCATTTTGCTACCAGCGAGATGTGTAAATGAACAGAGCGCGCGAGCGAAGTGAGGACGAAAATTTTTGGTAGGAAAAAAAAATCTAAATCTAAAATTTTATAATTTTTTTCAACATTCAGTAATCAAAGAAGGTAATTTGTGACTTTTGATAGGTATAAGTTCAACTAAACAGAAAAAAAAAAATTATGCCAAGAAAACCAAATGAGAAAATTTCGGATTTTTTCCTAAATTTTAGTCAAAATTTGTTTTTTTTGCACTTTTGGAATCACTCAACCAAATTTAGAATTTTTAGAATTTTTGAACTTTTCTAATCCAGTAGAAAGCCTGGAAAAACAAAAAATTACCCTTTCCTTACTCTATAAAACTTGAACATTTTTGATTTCAAAAAAATATCACTGAACATTTAAAAATCGTTCTGTTTTTAATTTTTAATTGATTTGGCAAGCTATTTTTTCACTTTTCAAATAGAAGAAAATTTATCTAGTTCGAGCGTTGATAAACTTTGGCCAAAATTTCTTAATTTTTTGAACTTTTTTGCACGTTTAAAAAGTAAGGTGTCTGAATAGTGAATATCGACCACTTTTTTAAAAACCGTCACCAAATTCGAACTGTTTGGGTTAGAAACTTGCAAAATGGGTTTAAAAATTCATTGAAGTTTCTAGTTCAAGTACCCAAACGGTTGGGACTAAGAAATAGTTCTAAAAAATATATTTTTAATGATTTTTTTTTAGTAAAATGACTCCATAATTTTAAATTCAAATTTTGAGTCCCCAATTCCGACCACTCCCAGAAGAATGCTCCGTAATGAAAGAAATTAATTTATTTCATACTTATTTTTAACAGACGAAACGAATGAAACCAAAATCACAATTCTCAAGTAAAAACTCTCAAAGATACTCACAAATAACGAAAATGAGAAAAATCGTGAGATTTGCTATCAATTGTACAAAGGGTCGATATTAGACAACCCATAAAAAAACTTTTGTAAAATTTTTAAACTTTTTTCATTTTACGTAAAAACTAATTATTGGTATAAATTCTCTGAAATTTCAACTGAAATGTTCATTTTTAAAATCAAAATTGTCACTTTTCTGCAAAGCACAGTTAAAAGTATAGAAATTTTTCATTTCGACTGTTTCAAAATTATTTTTGGTTGAATGATGACTTTGCGAATTTTGGCTTCTGATTCATGATCTTGGTCTCATTTGATTTTTCTGTAGAAAAGGGAATAGGTATGAAAGTTGTTCCCAGTAGATCGCTTCATTGGACGACGAAATAGGGGGAGGGGGTTGCCGAATTTACAGCACTGGACGATATTCGGTTATTTTACACTTATATTACCTCCTGCTTAAGTGCTCAAAATTTATACTTTGTTTGTACAAGGTACGAATTTTGAATCGAGGTGGGAGGGGAGTGAAAGTTATTACAAAATCAAATCGAATAATCATATTCGTCGTTTCACTTTAAAGAAGTGAGATCAAAGAATGTAGTGATAGAGATCAAATAGATATTAATTTTGATTGACTTGAACATTTTTTTTTTAACAACGTCGTTTTCATTTCTTTTTGTACATAAATTGGGAAGAAAATAATTTTGAAAATTGTTTATATTAATTAGTTTGAACGAGGATAAAATTAGATTTCATTCTCATTTGTGACAACATTGTGATAAATATGGGTAAATTTTTGAAAAACCGAAAAATTTTCAAAATTGCTTCCTTTTCAGAAAATGTTAGAGGCCTTTTATTTACCCCATTTCATCATGTATCCCTTCTAATGAAATTTCATTTTTTTTTCTTCAATTTTTCTATAAATTCAATTTTTTTTTCAAAATGAAGTGATTCTTTCAAAAAAATAGATCATTAAAAAAAACTAGATCATTTTTTTCTGCTTTAAAATCAAATAAAAAATTGCCACCAATTTTCATTTCATCTTGATTTTCCTCGTAATCGATCTAAGAATTCATCCACCAACCACCATTCTCTTTCTCCAATCCCAAACATAAATCATCACCCATCTCATAAAAATTACCCTTTGCCTATCCGCTTCATCAGCACGCGCGCGATATTATCTCTTCAAATATCTGCGTCTCGTTAACACACACTCCTTCCACGCTTAATCGTTTCCACATTTGCATTCTCGGGCCTACTGCTGTTAACACTTCCGAAAAAACTCATTTGTCCAGCAATAACCGCTCCTCGTCTTCCTTGGGCAATTATTCCAAACGAAAAATATAGCCACTCGTAAAAAAATCGAGAAAAAGAGAAGGAAATCGAAACCATCGTAATATTACAAAACACGTTATAAAAATTAAGCGGTAATATGTCTACGATACCTGCTGAACTTATATATCACGAAAATAAACATCAGTTACAATTTACCAACCTGTTGGACTCGCAGCCGGAACAGGTTGCTGAAGATGAGCCCACGCATCGTACCATTGTTTATCAATAGCCGAAGAAACCGGAATAGAATGATATACAGCTAATAATGGACTTCTGCATGTGGTCGCAGCTGCTAATGCTCCAAAATGGGTCATTAAACCCAATCTGCCAATTAAAAAGAAAGAAAAAATTTATTATAGGAGTAAATAGTATTACATTGTGATATAGGTTTGAAAAATCTATTAAATAAGAGTATAAATTTTTGTGTGTTTGAATTTAAAAGGCCTCTGTAATAATCTAAAATAACGTTATTTCTATTCCTAACCTACATTGGATATCATTGGAGGGAGGTTCGGGTAGGTCTACAACAAATTTTAATTCACTATTTTGCATTTTTCTTTCATGAATTAGATTTATTTGCTCGTAGATTATTTCGACGATAACGAAACAGATGGCAATATTTAACATAATCATTAAGCTCAGTGAATTTTCAAACAGTTCTGTTATTATTTCGCTATAAATTATCGCCAAGTTGGTTTCATTTTTGTAGCTAGGCAATTTATCCGGAAGACCACCACGAATGTCTTTTTAATTCCCTGCTCGTCTCGTTTCCATAGATAAATTTATGGCCGGTGTTACTGGAGGTGTTGGCGTGCTCGAGCACCTACAGGGATTTTTCCGTATTTTTCAACAGTTGCTGTTGAAAAATCCCAAAATCCACAAAAATTTTGAAACTCAATCACAACGGTACCAAATTTTCTAAAAAAAAAATGAAAAATTTCACACCCAACTAAAATTTATAATTTTTTCAAGTTTCAAAATTTTTTCTCAAAATTTCAGTTTATTCAACTCCAAAAATTTTTTCCACTCTTGAAATTTCTTCCTCAAAATTTTTTTTAGCTCCTAGATTTTTTTTTCAATTTTCATTCACCAACATTTATATCAGCTATCAAGTGTATAAAATTAAAATTCTCTGATTTGAAAATTTTTGAAAACATGACATTCTTTCGAATTTTTTCACCTTGATTTTCTTTAAAATTTTTCCAATCCAAATTGTTTGATTCTAAATATTTTAGAGCACGAAAAAAATTAAGAAGAAATTCTGAGCTGAAAAAAATTGGAATTAAAAAAAATTCAAGAGCTGCAAAAATTAAAATTTTGAGAAAAAATTTCAAGAGCTGAACAAGTTTGAGAAAATATTAACATTGAAAAAAAATTCTAAAGTTGAAAAATATGTATTTGTGAAAAAAATTCCAGAGTTGAAAAATTTTTTGACCTGAGAAAAAAATTGGGGGGGGGGAAGAAAAATCTCAGAATTAATAAAAATGTTATGTAAGATGAAAAAATTTTAGAGTTGGAAAATATTTTGGGGGGAAATTTTGTAGAGTTGAAAAATATCCTCTCCCCCCCCAGAGTGTGAGCATCTGCGGGGGAAAAAATGATCCGCCGGCTCCGGATAAATTAATTTCGAAACCTTATCGAAGTAAACAACGATGAAATTACATTTGAGGAACGAAAAATTTAAACGAACTAAACCTCAGCCGCTGTCTATCGATTAACTCACCCCCTCTGCCTCTTCAACCAGTCGACAAAAAAACACATCACAGAAGAAAAAATAACAATACAACTGCAACAAGGAGAAGAGAAATACGGAGAGAATCTACAACGACGACTGTATGGCTTCAAAAATAGTAGAAAAAAAAACGCTTGCCAAAAGCGGTAAACGTTAAAAATTAAACTAAAGTGCAGCCCGTGAACAAAAACCATTAAAGAAGCCGGAGAAAAACGCCCAGTCTTAAATGTGCTTTAAGTTTTAAAAGCATTCGAATGTCATCCTTCACTTTTTCTTTCCGCAGCTAAGACATTAAGCTTATTCCATGTTTTACTCGCTCTTTTTAGGTACTTCCTCGTACCCTACTCTCGTCCCCGGTCCGGGTACGACCTTTGCTTCGTCATCAGTCGTCGACGTCGACGTCTTCTTTTTAAATTACCATAATCGTAGGCACTTTATTTTTAAACGTTTTATTCTTACTCTCTCGTTCTCTCGTTGTCTACGAGTTTTACTGAGGCGCCTATTTATGACGTAGGGAGGCGGGTCGTTTAAACGGATAAATTCGCCGGAGAAAATTTTACGCTGAGATGTCGCGTCGAGGCTCGTTTTAGTTTAAACTTTATAAAATGTACTTATCGTTGTCACGCCAACGAGACTGAATTTTACGGCGACCTTTTCGTTTTTATCGTCTGAACGAGGTTTATTTTTTTAACGTCTGAAATGAAAATTGACTTTTTTGCTTATGAATTGATGATATGAAAATGGTGACTGTTGGCTGTCGAAAAATAGTCCTTGAAATGGGAAATTTCTCAATGTGACCGACTGACGAGTTGGAAAAAGAGAAAATCAAATATTCTCAAAATTAATGAATTTTTGTCACCCCATTCCCTTATTTAGAGTAATTTTCAAAAATGAAAAAATTCATCACGATTTTAACCAATCATAAGATTAAATCTTTGATGATCAAAATTTCTGAAATTACCCATGAAATTTGAAAAATTTGCGATAAAATAAAATATTACAATTGATGATGTCCATGTCCATTAGGGTGGAGTGAAAAAAAAACATATCTTGGATTTCGACCAAATTTGGTGAAGTGGTTTACTTTGAGTGGAAGACTACCCCAAAAAAATTGAGCCCCCCAGGTGCAAGGGGAGGGGAGCAGGGAGTGCTCAAAGTGCACCTCCTTTTGAAAAAAACGCAGTTTTTTGTGTTTTTTAGAAAATCAAAATCGTGCGAGAAGCCGTCACAGCACTCAAAAGTTGCGATTTGAGTTTCTACAACTCCCTGAACCATCGCCGTCCTCCTCCGATCAAAATTCAGACTGCTACCAGAGGGTCCAAAAGTTGCAGATTGCAATATTTCAATAATATGAATTTTTCACTAAGCTGGAATGATTTTTTTCATCAAGTAATTGAGCAAAAAAATTTTTTGGATCACTGAAAGTAAATTTTGAAAAAAAATTATGAAAATTTTATGCACCAGAGAGCTATGGAAACCAAAAATTGAGAATTTGAGACCAAAATTTGAGAATTTGAAATCAAATTTTGATAACTAAAAATTTAAAATCATCTAATATGACCCACTTGATGTTAAAAAGGTACGAAGATGATTTTTATACTTTTTTTTCATCTAAAAATATGTTAATCATGTCAAATTATTTTCTTAAAATTTTTCTTCAATTTTTTCTAAACGAAAATCATTTGTAGTTTTCAATGGAGCTTAAGAATAATAATAATTTTAAACCTCAAATCCACCAAATTTTGGCTTAAGAATTCAAAAAATTGTAATCACAAAAATTTTGATAATTTACCTATATCTGTTATTTTAAGTAAAATTTTTGACCCCAAAAATAACAAAATTTCAAACTAATTTGCACTCAAACTCAAAATTTCAACTGAAAATTTTTTCAAAAATGTTTGCTAAAACACAAAATAACAATATCATATTCTCTGAATTTTTTAAAAAAATTTTTTTACAAATTTTTTTTGTTATAGGTACGTAGCTTAATTTTGGCTCAAGAATTCAAGAATTTATGCAAAAATGTTGATTTTTCAATTTTTAATACAATTTTTGACTCGAAAATTTTTATATGTACAATGATTTTGATCATAAATTTGAACAATTTTGACACTTCTCAAACCTAATAATCTTTTAGGTCAAATATTGCTCGCAATTTTTCAAAAAATTCAAAATTTTTGATTTTGCTTTCATTTAGTTGAATTTCAGGCACGAAAATTTTCATCAAAGAACTGAAGAAAATTTGTATTTTTTTTTTTGTATAAGTATAATATTTCTACGATATTCATTTATTATTGTTTTTACTTCACTTTGATAGGAAAAAAGTTTTAAAATCGAGTCAGCTTTTGGTTCCAAATTTTGCCACCAAAAATTTAAAAAAAAATTATTTTTAATAAAAAATCTTCGAGGTGTTTAATTTCAGCCCAAGAAATGAACAAACCCTGTTTTTTCATCAAAAACAAGGTTTTTTAGTGAAAAAATTTTTGCGAAAGAATTTTTGTTAAAAACATAAAATTCCAACTTGAAAATTAAATCAGGCGATGTACTATCAAAATACTGAGTACTCTCTCAATTCCTACTTCAAGCAGTTTTGATTTTGGATAATTTTTGTTCAAATTCCTTAAAAACTCAATCTCATCAAGTCCTTTTCCATCACCAAAATCCACTCAACAAGTCCAACAGCCTCTTCTTTTTGTTCACAAATATCCCAATACAAATTTATCCCCCTCTGAATACTTTTCAGTATCTAAATCACAGATAGGCCGTTCGTCAATCACCACTCAAACATACACATCCGTAAACCATCTACAAATAAGAATGAATCCCCATTAAATCGAGTCGTTTATTCGAACAGCGAAAAAATTAGCCAAATACTTCCTCCGTCTGCCTGGTATCGAATTTCATACCGCTTCAACACCTCGACGATATTTTATCGGCGCGAAATCGTAATTTTAAACATTCACCTGCGGCCTACTCTGTCTGTGGCAACAAATATTATAGCTACTTTTTTCAAAAGTGTGATAAATACGCACGCGTAATTCTCTCTCTCTCTCTCTTCTATTTCTCTAAAAATTATTTGTACGCATTTTGTATCGATTAAAATATTAAAAAAAACCACTCGAGCTTTTTATGAAGTAGTTAGGTACCGCAACACAACTGGTTCCTTTTAAGATAATCGTCTCTTTTATAAGTTTGTTGGACGATTCCAATAAATAATGCTCGGTGTGTAATTTCACTTCATCTTAAAAGTATTCCTATTAGTCCGCTCTTATCAGCACGAAATGCCATCAAAAGATGAAGATATCAACGTTAAGTACAGCTATATCTACAAAACTTACAAACATTCATTTTCAAACTTGTTGAATTATTGAAAAAATTTTATCGTTTTTAATTTGTGTATACTTATAAACTGAAGAAATATCTTACATAGTTTTCAGCTGTGCTATTTCTTCCTCCCCTTGTCCAGCATTTATCGTTCTTTATTATACAGACCACGAGCCTATATCATTTTTCTATGCCGTCGTCGTCGGTCGAATATATTTGTAGGCTCGGTTCGTCGTTTGAATAATTTTTAAATATTAAATAATGACATCGCGTATCCTATAAATTAATTGATGATCTCGATTTCAATTAAAACGAGCATATAAAACGTTTTAATATGTGAAATTAAAGAACACGCTTTCATGAAAAATTTTAGGTTACGGATGGCCAAGGGGTAATGAAGGAGCATTTATTTTCGCTAATTGGTTTTCCTATTTCTCCTCCAAAATTGTCCATCTGTGTCGTGCTATTACTTCTTGAAATTAACAATTTTCGATATAGGTAAATAGGTATTGCGAAGAAAAATAATTTTTCTGGAATTCTCTGTCGCAAAAATAAGCATTTTATTGTTTTTTGAAGAAAACTACCTTTTGGTCGATATTTTGCTGCCAAGAGATGGGATTTTTTAGCACTAAAAATTAAATGTATTTAATTTTATTAAGTTCCCAAGGACAAAATTTTTTAAAAATTATAACTTTATCCAAAAATCTACGTTTTTACATTTTATACTTATTTTTTCAAATCAAATATTTTTATATTGTATGTACCTATTAAGACAGGAAATTCAATTTGGTTTCTGTCAAGTTTGAAAAATTTTCCTTAATTCCTAGAATATTGTCGAATCACAGCTTCACAGCTGAACTTTTGAAAATATAGACTGAAAAAATGTACCAATATTGATTGCCAGGTCACCAAATTTTCGAATCAAAATACAGATAACTCTTCGATGGAACTATCCACCAATTCAAAATTTTTGAATCACCTTCCCAAGATTTCCTCTTTTTTTTCCCCGTATGAAATTCACTCCGATAAAAAAGTGATATCTGCTTAAATTTTGTCAAAAATTTAATTTCGAGGCATAAAAAATTCAAAACTTAATTGAATTCTGAAAAAATCCATTTTATTAGCACTTCTTCCAATTTCAGCAATATTTTGGCAATTGCAGAACATTTTCACTACTTTCATCACTTGCAGGACCTGTCACACACTTTATTATACTTAAATGTAAGAACATCAGAAATTTTTTTAAATTTTCCTCAGTATAGATTTTCTATTTTTTGAATAATTAATTGATTGTAGCAAATACTTGCCAATTTTTTTTTATTAAATTGTAATTTTTTTGTTGTTTGTAAGGAAATGTTTGAAATTTCAGGCATACAGTTAGAGGACTCTAAGGTTTTGCAAGCTCCAACCGGATCTTTGAAAGAATTCTATTTCAAGGTGAATTCAATTTTTGCATTCTCTCTTGTATAGATCTTGGATTGGTAAAAATGGCTTATCGGATCAAAACTCCGATTTTCACTTTTTTATAGCGATTCTAATAAACGAGAGCATAGGTATCTCTTTTCAAATGAAATGAACCAAAAATTTCTATCCATATTTCGAGGGGTAAGCGCACAAATAAGGTTGTATCTGCCATTTGAGAGATTCCGCAGTAAGAGAAATTGATAAGGCTTTCACAGTGTAATAATTTTTTTATTTTTCGAAATTCCCTTTTCTGCAATAGTTTACTATACAACTGCTACAGAAAAAGAAATCACGAAAAATAAAAAAATTATAACACTGTGAAAGTCTTATCAATTTCCCCTACTGTGAAATTTTTCAAACGACAGATACAATTTTTATGCTTTTACCCCTCGATTTATCGATGATTTTTCAAGTTGTTTTTAAGAAATGAAAAACACAAAATTTATTTTCAAAAAATATCACCTTTGTTGTAGGTATTTTTAAAATATCCTTTTCAAATTTTTATGACTGAAAATACAGTAACATCTCATACAAGAAGTGTTGAGTTGCCTCCTCTTTAGATTTGAATAAGTAAATTTGAAAAAATCGGTGAAATTTCTCCTCCAGAAGTAGATAAGTGGAAAAAAATTGTCAATTTTTCCACACAAAATTTCTACATATTTTACTCAATTGCCATTTCAGCTATTTACCTAATCTTTCAAATAAATACATGAAGTATGAATTTTCATATGCAGGAAATGTTTCTCTCATTTTTGATCAGGCAGTACATCCCTTTATTTAGAAGCATTTTTTCAAACCAATATTTTTCGATCCCCCCCCTCCCATTATCTTCTCTCCATAGTCGATCTCATTTTTCACGAAATTTATACTCATTTCAGACTCAGGAAGTTCTAAAGTAGAGTTCATATACAGCAGTGAGTTTCTTAATTTTGCACCTCAGGCACAATTTTTTTGCGAATTTCTAGACATCTGACTCCCCCCCCACTTTTCTTCTTCTCCCTCCTCCCTCTTAAATTTTTGTTATTTTTCAAAAAATACCCCAAAATTCATATTTTTGGTTGGCTTCAAAAACCAAAATTTCTCGTTTTTTATAGTCGTGAGCTAAGGATATTTACATTTTCATGGATTAAATTTCGGTTAATCAAATTTACTATTTTACCAAAAATTATCATTTTAAAAAGATTTCTTGAATTTTCCAAATTCCAAAATTTTTCCAAATACTTGCTACAAATAAATTAATCAAATTTTCTGAAATCTTGAAAAATTTCACTCAGCTGAATTGCTGGAGGTAAAATTTCTGGAAGGGGATATCTATGAGGGGTTCATCTGAGGGTAGGGTTGGGAGAGGGCTAGTACCTCGTAATCCTCCCCATTTTTCGGGGTTTTGACCATATTGATTGTTTTCATAGTGTTTTTAGAATTTATGAAAGGTGGAGGAGAGGGGTTAGGAGGGAGCTGGTAGGTACCCCAATTTTTTTCAATTTTTTCGCAATTTTGACCATTTTAATCGTTTTTAAAGTGTTTTTTGGGTTCATCCGAGGTGCTCTCTCATTTCTAAATCAGTGAAATTCATCAAAAAACACTAAAAAAACAGTCAGAATTGCAGCACAGTAATAAATCAGGAAAAAAATTTCACTGAAAGCAAGTCAATGAAAGAAAATTACTGGAAATCAGTGAAAAGTCACTAAAAACTCGATTATATTTTATGAAATTCACTGAAAAATCTGTAAATTTTTTTGAATAATCAGTAAAAATCGCTATTGTTCCTGTGCTGCAATTCTGACTGTTTATCAGTGATTTTTCACTGATTCGGAATGAGAGAGTGGAGGAAGGGGTTGAACGAGAGCGAAATAGAAAAGCAAAAAATATGAAACTACTTATTGAGCGCATGACTAGACATTTTCTACCTCTCTTTGGATACTCCTTTGATTTCTTGCTTTATATATAAAATTTCTTTTAAATCAAAAATTTGTATTTTTATTTCGAGCTATTGTTCCGATGAATTCGTCTATTGACCCTCTCTTCTTTTCCATTTCAAAAATTAAAATTCCAGCAATTTTCCACTCGATGGTACAAAAAAGAAACACATTCTTATTTTTGAATTTAAAAAAAAGACAAATTTTTCAAAACATTGCAATTTTTATAAAAATTATTTTCTTCTATAGGTATTTATTTTTTTAAAGATCGTGCTACTTTCGTGATTTTCATAGGTACTCAGTACACACCTTGTAACCTAATATCTTTCAGGAAACATAATTTTGGGACGGAAATATACCGTTATCTAGATTCAAAAATATATCAATTTTTTCAAATTTAAAAACAATTTTCAAGGAAACCCTTGGTCCAAAAAAAACCCTCAATTTGAAATTTTTTGCATGAAAAAAAATTGTCATCAGGTATCATGCAGTTCATCGTAATTATATGCAATTCCAACCCCTTCGACATTCAACTCTTGATTCAACATCCCTTCGCACCCCTCACGAGCTCGTCTTATTACCACGAAAATTTACAAACAACTTCGCCTAATTACGAACCATCAGCCATAAAATAATCGCTCCGCAGAGTCGTTCGGAGAGCTAGACCAACACAGGGTGGCCGATTCGAGATACCCTTAATTCCATCATGCGTATAATCTCACACTTCACGCTTTCTTAGGTTCGGTGACCCGACATCTTTTCGTCGCTGAGCACCATACACTCCTTCTGGCTGCTGTTATACAAAAGTACAGCCCATTTTAAGCCTACGCCCCGCTAAATACCCTGCTTATTATTAATCGCCAGCATCGTGCCATCGTTTACTGTACATCTATAGAGTACGGGTATTAACAATTTCAACCGTTTCCCCTTCCTTGTACCTCGACCTTTCTCAAGCGTATACAAAAGCCCAAAACGGTGGACTTTAGCGCCTGTGGAATATAATCGCGACCGCTCTTTCGACAAAAAATTTAATAATGGCGAACCGTACATATTACATAGGTAGTTACCTTACATACACCTATAAAAACAACCACTACAATAAAAGACTTATACATACGAATAAATACGCCATCGTGTTGTAAGGATACGACCAAAAAAAAAAACCTACATCGCGCGTCGAGGGTTTCACATGTACCATTTTTCATTTCACAGGATCCCGCGCGACAACCTTACAGCAGGGGATAAAGAGTAAACTGTTAAATAATTACAGACCGAGTTTTCACCTCCTCATCCCTTCTTCAGCCCCCATTCAACCGAGTTTCTTCTCTCTCCCGTTCTGTTTCTTTTTCCGCGTTTACATTTGTTATCTCTTTCAGAAAAGATGTTTATTATGTCGCCCTAACTCCGCGTATGTGTTGTTTAATTAATTTAAACGAACAACGAATTTATTAGGCGAAAAAAAAAGGAAAATACTCGTACGTACACAAAAACAAAACACAAATGAACAAAAGCTTTACGCGTAATTATAACGGGTGAAACCTTCATCCTTCGGTTCAGAATTCCTTTGCACACGCTCGTTTCTTCGCTCATGCTATGTGATGCGTGCAGTTAGTTGTTGCGGGTTCTCCCCCCCCCCGCGAATGATTTCCTTTTTGGTTCGTTTTATTTTCCTGTATTCCTGTATGCATTAAACGCAGCTATAATATGAGTTTAATAGAGTTTAATTCTTGTCTGCGATGGACGACCTTTGAACTAGGATGGGCCAAAAAACAAATTTTTTGATTTTTTTAGTTCCAATACCACTCAAAAAACGAGGGCTGGGAAGATTAGGGGAAAAAATCGCTTAATATCTTCCGATCGTGCAAGAGCCTTCGATTCTTTAAAAATCGCCAAAAATTCAATACTTTCGAACATTTCAGAAAATTTAAAATTATTGATCGAAATCGATTTCAGAGCTTATTAAATAAGCTCTGAAATCGATTTCGATCAATGTTTTTTGAGAAAATCGTTGTTTTATAACATTTTTCAATTTTTTCTCGTATTAGATGAAGTGTAATGGGAGTTCTTAAAAAAAAAACTTTAAAACATCGATCTTTTCAAAAAAAATTGTGCTATTTGGTCTACATAGTCACTAAATAAGCTCGAAAATTTATTTCTATCAGTGTTGAACTTTTTTGAAATTTTTTAAAATTTTTTAAAATTTTTAACGAATTGAAGGCTTTTTCGCCATCGGAAGATATTAATGATTTTGAATTTTTTTTTCTAGTCTCCCCAGTCGACGTTTTTTGCGTGGTATTGGGGCTCCAAAATCAAAAATTTTGGTTTTTCGGTCTACTTTACTTCGCACCCTTCCCCTCTCACAAAAATGAAAGAATTAATAATTGAAACTTTCAAGTTTTTTGTTTAATATCAATTTAAGTAGAAGAAAAAATTTCGAATTTTTTGGAAAATTTCAAAGAAATGCCAACGCTGTACAATCTGGAAAAAACTTGAAATCTTGTATTTTTCTAAAGAATATTTGATACATTTAATTTTGAAAATTTTTCACTTTGTACTTTGAAAAAAATGATAAGATCGTTAAATTCAAAAAAAAATTACCACCATTTTAAAATTTGAACAAAAGAGTAGTGGTGTCGGAAAGTGAAATACAAGGGGTGCATTGCACCCCCCCCCCCAATCGACAGCCGGGGTGCAGAGTATCAAATCCACTTCTCCTCCCAAATTACATCAGATAAGAATTTTCAAAACAGTTTAAAAAAACGAAAAAATGCTTTTTGCAGGCATCAAAAATCCAATTTTTCTCAAAGCTTCGCTCGGGCATAAACAAAATTAAAATTATGTGAACTATTTGAGGCGCCTCGAAAGAGGGCTCCCTTTCACCCCTCGTCCTGAAATCTTTCTGGTATTCTTTTCCATACTCATTTTGCACATTCCCCACGAAAAAACTTCCGACGCCACTTCAAAAAAGAATCAAAAGAAAAGAAATGAGGAACAAAAAAATTATCGGCGTGGGAAATATCATGTCAGTCGAAGAATTTTCAAAGCACATTAAAAAAATAGCCAGGAAGACGTTTCGAATAAATTCAGAGATATCTATTTGTACCACTCAACTTAAAAAAAATTCGAAAAACTTCCAAAAATCTGTAAAGTACAGTTTCGTTTTTTTTTGAAAAGAAAACCTTATATTTGTACTTAAGTAAAATTTTTGAAATGAGACCATTAAAAAAAAGGACATTATTCAAGTCAAAAGTGATCGGAAACATCAACATGTAAAGCTGCAAGAATTGTACAACAATTTTTTTTCCAAATCTACAATTACAATTTGAGCAAAAATGTTAAAAGATGAACTATCTGAAAAATTTCAAAAAATAACAAAAAAAATTAAACGTAAATCTGAGAAATTCAAACTTTTTCAACGAAGCAGATCATTTATACTTAATTCTAATTTTCAAAAATTCTGATCAATAGAAAAATGTTTACAACATTTCAATCGAAAATGAGATTTTTGAAAAAGGTAGGTAATTTGGTACGGGCGCTGCGCTGAGTGTTAAAAACAGTTTTCGAAACAGGGACCAAGTAGGTAGTAGGTACTGCATTTTATTTTTCAAAACTGTACTTGGAAAAATCACTCGAAGTGTCCGACTTTAATTCAATAGAGAGTGAAATTTTCGGAGAGAGGACGTTTTGACACCCCCCCCCCCCCTCAAAATTATATCCACTCGAGCTGATTTTTCGATTTTTTAAAGCTGCGGAATCATCTTTTTTTTTAGCAAAATAATAATATTCTTAGAAAAATGACATTTTCTTTGGAATTAATGTAAATTAGGTCCCTATACTTCAAATCAACTTCTGCATATTGTGCTTCATTCTGTAGCCTATGGCGAAATCCAAAATCGTGGGAATTTTCTTGTTGAACTACTAACTCGAAAGAAGCCAGAAACTCAATTTTTAGCAGTACAGTTTAATTTTCACATATTTTGAAAAGAAAAATCGAAAATTGTGGAACAAGGTATCATCTAATTTCTTGATTTTTTATTTCAAGGTTCCCACATTAAAATTGAACAGAATGCCTGGAAATGGTGAAATTCGAATTCTGGAGGTCGATATTGATATACCTATAATAGGGACCTGATTTTCATCAATTTGACTGGATTAGGTAATACAATTTTTTTCCAAAATATTTTGATTTTAAAATTTTCAAAAATTCGCCAAAAATTTGAAAAATCAACTTGGAAAGCTAAAATTTGGTTAAGAGGATTTTGAAATGCGTTCTTCCGAAAATTTCTTTCTCTTGCAAATTATAAATGGACATCTCAAGAGATCCCCTACTAGTCTCAGTGTTATTCCAAACCGTCGAATGTGGAACCAAATCCAACAGTTGGTTTTTCAAAATACTTACAATTAGTTTAACATGGTTCAACATCAACACAGAAGATGTTTCAAACCCACCCAGCATTTTATTGCTTTTATTAGCAAAATAAAATAAAGCAACGCAGGGAAAATCTTTCTTTTTTTTCAAGAATGATCTAATTTTTTTTCTTGAATTTTGAAAATTAAAGTTATTAAGCCAAGTACATATAATTGATATTGTGACTTTGTGACTGTTCGAATTTAGGAAATATAGAGACATTTTTGGAGAGGTTTAGGAGACTCTAGAGTCCCTTCACAACGGAAATGCTCGAAAAAATAATACAATTTTAGCTTCTGAAGCTCTTTGAAAAATTTTCAATCACTATCTTCAATTTACTGAATAAAATGGGTAATTATTTTTCAATAATTTTCTAAATAAAAATTTAGTGATATTCTGTTATAAAAATCCCCTCCTTCTCTGCCTTCCTACTCCACCATCCCCTAATCACCAAAAAATCTTCCAAAAACGTAAACACAGGTAAAAAATGTAAAAGGAAGTCGACAAATATAACGGTTTACTGCTCAAATCAGCTTTTATCTTCTCGCTTTAAATTCGAAGGAAATCGTACCAAAGTTGGGAATTTAATTCGGCGCAATATAAAATACTCGGCGCGTTTGAAACGTCACTTGAAGCACTCACCATAAAGCAGATCGGTAAACCCCGATACCGACATAAATATACACTTAGGTACTCTGTTTCTAAACGATTTCAGACACTTTCAGAAAAAAAATTACACCAGCTTTTTCAAACGTTCAAAAAGTAAAGTTTAGATCAAATGTGATAAAAGCTACCGTGCTACCACCAACGCAACCACTCGGGGGTTGTTCGAGGGGGAAACCATTAGCGATCATTGCACCGCGTACGTACGACAATACCTACACTTCTCCATTTTATACACATTTCACATCTGTATATTTTTCTCATCATTTTAAATGCAAATACACATTGAAATGAGAGCTGCATAGGTAAATAAATAATTCAAAAAAGCTCGTACTTTGAAGACGTCACTAAATATATTTCATCGCCTTAATAAAATCATTTGTGTTTTTTTTAATGTACCTAGGTAAGTGGTTTTTTCTTCCGTATGCGCGTAATTATGATGGTATTACGTTTATCGAATAAGTTACCTATAATCTATTCTCGTTCCAATTTTGATTTCTATCGCGAATCGAATTACTCAATTATACTCTTCTTAGGTAGGTACCATTAAAAGATATTTCTTTAATAATAAGTACAATTTTTCAAAATCGAGTAACCAAATGAAGTTTTAAAATCACGACCTTTTCATTCATATTACCTATTTTAAATTTTGGAGAAAATTCAATGTCTTCTCGAATCCAAGTCATTCATAGTCTTATACTCTAAAAATTCCTTCACTAAAACAACACTCAAAGAAATAAAAAATAAAACGTGTTACAAAAAATGATAAATTTTATCCAAAAAAAGTAAATTTTATCCAAAAAAGTAAATTTTATCCAAAAAAAGTAAATTTTATCCAAAAAAATAATAACGGGCACCATTTACAAAATTGGTAAAATTTATTCTAAAAAAAATAATATTTATCGCGAAATTGGATAAAATTTTATTTTTATGCAATAAATTTTACCCAATTTCGCGATAAATATTCTTTTTTTAGAATAAATTTTACTAATTTTGTAAATGGCCCGGTTATTTTTTTAGGATAAAATTTATTATTATTATTCTGTGTGTTCAAATTGAAATAAGTCGAGTAATTTTGACTTCAGGGACCTAAAACCATTTTCAATTGATTTTTGAGGATTTTTTGTATAAAGTAATTTCCGGGATCAAAGCAGAGAGGAAGTAGAAGAGGTAACCCCCCCCCCTCAATACCATAGTAAAAAATTGTATTTTTGATCGAAAACACCACGTAAGTTTTAAGTCAAAAAAAATTTGAAATTGATGGCGTTTTTTAGAAAAATTTTCGTTTCGAGGAGGTGGAAATTGGAGAGTCAAAAAATCTAGAAAACCTCAGTTTCAATTTGGAATTTTACATTTTTTTTACCCCTCCAATATTCAAACGAACTTCGGTTCATTCCTGGTTTCATATAAAAAGAGAAGGCTTAATTGCCTAAAAGACCTTTAGAAAGTATGTAGTTAAAATAATTTCAAAGATCAACTGGGAGTGGTTCCAGGTTTCAAATATCAAAACCTGACCGATCTCCAATAAAAGGAACCATCTGATCAAAAAATTAATTCTTACTAATCACTCATTCCATATCAAGTAGAACCAAACATAAAGTCGGATCTTCCGATTTTGCTCAATTTTTTTCACAAATTCCCCTTGATGGTCTAATGAAATAATCGTCATGTCATTATTTCCATTCTAACCCTGGAAGAGACTGGGGTTGGTCTCGAAAATTTTGAGGAATTGCAATTTTTCGCTGAACTACCCATTGGGTTTCTCCAATGCTACCCAATTTTATAGGTCTATACCTTGAAATCGGTTGTACTTAGGGGAAAACTTTTTGCGGATTTTGAAAGAGAATTGATAGAAGATTTGAAAACAATAATCACATTTTGAAAATCTCGAAGTTGAACTTTAATGATGAAAGATCAACTTTCACGATGAGTACAAAAGTTGAAGGCAACCATTTAAAAATCTAAAAAAATTACAATAAAAAGCCCTTTTTAGTTTTTACCCTTTTTTTCAACTAACAAATTTTCAAAATGTGACTTTGACACCCCGAGGGGTACAGGAGTCCTCAATTTTGAATAAAATTCAAAAAAAAATAAATAAAAAATGAAGTAACACGTTGATTTCTACTGATTCAAAAGCGCTGTGTTGTTCGAATATGCATTCAGTTTTTTCATCCGACTCCTCTGAACCCCATATCAGCCCCCTTGATAAATTCAAAATTCAAAAAAATCAAAAATATTGTGTAATGTGTCGTTTGTTAGGTTTTTGAAGTCACTAACTTCAAATATTTACTTATTTTTCGAATTCGACCATTCAGTGCCCATCTAGCTCCTTAATTTAAAAAAACACATGTAAAAATTGATTAATTTAAGGTCACTGAACTCGAATATGGACTTATGTTTTCGATCCAATACCTCCCCAAGCTCCAATGCACCCCCTCCCATAATAACAAAAAATTATTGAAGGGGAACTCGTAAAAAAAATTAAAGAATATGCGAATTCATACCCACTTCTCATTTTTACCTCATTTTTTTAGGGGTTCTCAAAAATATCACCCATTTCCATATTTTTTAGTTTCAGCCAATAGAAAAAATCAAAGAAAATTGACGAAATCGGAAGACTCGACATCATTTTTGGTTCGAGTTAATATGGAATGAGTTATTACTAAAAATTAATTTTTTAGCCAGATGGCCCCTCTTATTAGAGGCTAGTTAATTTTCGACTTAAAGAACCTGAAACCAATTTCAGCTCATTTTTGAGGGCTTTTACATAAAAAAAGCAAGAAAAATTAAATACGAATAAAAAAACGATTTTTTTGGTCAAATGACCCCTCCAATTTGACGCTGTCACACACCATCTCCAGCACTCAAAATTTCAATAATACACCCATCAAAACCGACACCCAACACGATCGCTAATTAACCTCAACATCATTTTCAAACAAGATCTCCACGAACTGGACGCTCATCCCTCTCACTCACGCACGCGTGCCCATAAAATAGAAAAAAAAACGTTACAAATTGATTCATTATCATTTAGCAAGACTCGTGCACTCGACAAATCGGTTAAAACACGCGGCCGGCAAAACCACATCCGGCAAGGCCGCCGTCACCGCCGTCGATCGACCGAAAAATTAATTATTTTTTCAACGCGTTTCGCCGTCAATTTCATATGATACGACCATCAACACCGAAAACACTCTGGGGAAAACTCCGTTCCGGCCAGCCAGGGTAATTACGATCAAACCGTTTATACGATTTTTCTTCTTTGAAGTGGCTCTTCGAATAAACCTCTTCACCGTGTACTTGAACAAAATGTAAGTGTGGATAGAATTTCATTATTTGGCGAACGTGTACTTACAGATTAGCATGCTTTTGCTCTCTTATGTGCACCCCAATTTCCATCACGTACTTATACACACGATAACTTTTTCATTAAGCTATTTTATAATACACATGGCCGACTTAACTCCTCCTCAGAGATTTAGTTCACTCTTCCTTTAGTTCCTTTCGTATTCAATCTCGATAAATGTAAATGTTATTCAAAGTCGTCGTAAGAGATAATATCTTGTAAGTATACCCCACCGCGAATCAACAGTTATACACATTCGAATACGTAATTTATTCGAATGTAAACTTATGTAGAATATGAATCTAATCGTAGATATTTACTACGAAGTTATCTATAATCTTTATGTAGAGGGCCCTCCCCCTTTCCATGAGTGAGTGACATAACTTTAGGGATTTCGTGATTCTGGATGTCTAACAAAATTTGTTGAGCAAAAAGACTGACTTATTCTAACCTTTTGCATGATTTTTCTGAGGACCACCCCCCCCCCCAAAATTATGCATCTGTGTGTCTGGAGCAAATGTATGCCGGTACACCCCCCCCCCCCCCCATCGGCCAAAAAAAACGTGATACATAATGTTGGTTCCAAAACAAAAAAAAAAACTGAATGAATTTTTTTTTCATTTTTTTCAATTTATCAAGGATAAATGGGATTTTTTGGAATTTTTGATAAAAGCACAATCATTTGAAATAAATTAGTCAAAAATCCTGACTTATCCTGACCAGTGACTATTAGACATCCTGCGATTAGATTTTTTTATTCGTTCTGGCTTCTCTGGTTGGAGGCCTAGATTACATTTTAGTAGGTAGTAAAGCCCACAGTTCTACAAATCTCGAATACTCGAGCCCTTTCAGAATGTGCCCCAAATCCAAACAGGTGAATTATTCACAAATTAGGTGTAAAATTATTCTCGTGATTCTATTTTTAATATTGGTCAATATATTGTAAATAGCTCGTGTTATTCATTTACTTGGGTTTCTTCATAAATTCATTCGCTATAAAATGAGTTCAAAGGTCGTCGTATCAGGTATCAGACTTTTACAAGGACTGATAGAATAACACGAAAATACCTTTAAAATAAAATCTACAGGTATTGTATGGATATTTTTAGATAGGTTAGATACTCTTAACTGAAGAAAAACAAAAAATACAGTCGAAAAAATCTTTAAAATTAAATAATACTCGACAGAGCCTCAAATGCACCTAATTTAATTAATTTTCTCAATTTTTTTTCGAATAAACGCTCATTATATGAGATTGTAAAGAAACAATGTAAGTCTGGATTTCTTCATCATTTGAAAATATAATTATGTCGATATAACAAATAATTTTTTCTAGATAATTTCAGTTTTTTTTTTTGAAAATTTTCATTGAAATGCTTACTTAAAAGAAAATTTAAAATGATATGATTACTTTTTAATTTTTTCATTATAATATCACTACTGATAAAATTGCATGAAATCATTAAGAAAACAATTTTTTTTTAAGTCGAGGGGTAAACTTGTTTTTAAGGGTTACACACTTCCATCTAAAAAAGACCAAATCAAAAGGAAGGGGCAGATGGAGCAGCGTACTTTCCCCCATCCATATGATTTTAAAATCACATTTTCAGTAAAAAAAAAAATAGGTTCAATATAGAAAATTTGAAGGCATTTTTATTTTCAGTCAAAAAATTTGACAAAAGTTCCACTTTCAATTTTTGCAGCTCCAATTATGCGAAATTTAAATTTGATGTGTTCCAGTCAATGAACCATATTTTTTGGCCTTCAGGAAACATTTTCAAGGAATTCAGAAAGGGTTTGAGATTAGAAAGATGTAAATTTTTCCACAAAGCAGTTCGAAAATCCCTATTTTTCCTACAAGAGCATCACCAAATTTTCCTCTTAGGTACCTACTCCCACATAAAAATATTTTTTTCCCCAATGTTTGACAAAGTTTTCATGGATTTGACTCCCCTCTCCATAAAAAATTATGCTTTGGATTGAAAATTTTGAAACCTTTTTCAAAGGAATTAAAAAAATTCATTCTGCCCCAAAAAATCCATTTGAGCCATAAATCTTCTAATTTTAAATCACTCTTCTGGGAAAATAAATTTTGATTTTTTACTATCTTATTTCTAATAACTACCCGATAAAAAAATTTTACATCAAATTGTATCAAATCATATCTGATTTATTTAGAATTAAATCAAATTTTATCAGTTTTGATATTGTCTGACGATTATATCATGACACTTCTTGCAGTGATACCAGCAGTCAAAAATTGCTGTAAGGTTTCTCAAATTAACAAAAAATTAACAAATAGGTGGCTAACAATTAGGAATTTCGTTCCTATTTTTTTAAAGAAAACAATTGTTTTGGTTGTTTATTTCCTGTATAAATTTTTCCTGAAGTTTAAGAAGCCCTAAAATTTAGAACTTTTTGCTCATTGTAACCCTGTAAAAAGTGCCAATGGTGTCAAAATATAATCGCCAGACAGTAACATTATATCTCAAAAATGTGCTAATAAAATTATATCCCGGTTTTTTCAGAAGTAATTTGATAAAATTAGATTGGAACATTTTTGAGATCTAATCAGATCTAAAAAAATTTCATCGGGTAATCAATCTTCAATAGTTGTTTTTTCAATTTGAAAATTCTAAAAATTATTATTGAGACTAAAAATTAATAAGTTACCTATGTAAGCTTTGCTGTAGAACGAAATTTTGAAGATGACTTTTTATAAAGCTTTTTATTAAACTGAATAAGTAAATTATTTTTATTTTTCAATTATTTATGACGTTTTGTTTTCAAAAAACAATTATACTTACATCAATTCATAAAAATTTTTATATTTTCAAGTCCAAAAAATTTTTCACTAGGTAATATCTAGGTAGATATATCAATTCGCCAGAATTTCTTCAATTTTTTTGAGCCAATTAGCCTTAAAAATTTTATCTCTAAAATATAACACATTAATGTTAAAAATAGATTTCAACATGATGTCCCACTCTTTGCCCAATTTGGACACATGTCTCAAAAAGACCAAATTGGATAATTTGGACGTAGTGTCCAAGAATCATTTGCACTACGGACATATTGTCCCAAAAAAGCCTAATTTGGACATATTGTCTGAAAAAAAAAAAACGTGAACGCAAAATAATAATCACCCATAAACGTACTCAGGAATTTCTCAGAATTAGGGGGCAAAACATTGTAGATAACTTCGATGAAAACATTGGCAAATAAAAATTTTGAGGTTTGATTGAATTTCCAAAAAAAAAAATGTATATTTTATAGAAAAGAAACCCGAATTTTAGTCCAAATAGAGCTAGGATAAAAAAATTAATAAAAAAGCACTGAAAAAGCCAAAAATGACCATTTTTTGAGCATTTAACAGGTCAATTTTGACCTCAAGAAGAAAGCAATCGCCTCCTTTGCTGTCCATTGAGTAAGCCAATGTAATCACCTATTTTTAAAAAAATACAATAAATAATTTTTGTCATCATAAGCAAAACATTTTTTACTTGAAATTATTCGTAACAGGGAAGTGATTTTTAAAAATTAACAAAAATGGCATTCAAAAAAGATAACCTGATTCTAAATTATTTGCTTTAATTAATTTTTGTTCTCAATTTTGCAGAAAGCAAAAATTTTTGGTAAATTGACAAAATTTCGAACTAAATTTTCAATTAAGGCTAGATTATTTTCGGACTCAACATCGATTAAATTAAAACAGCATCTCGAATTGTACTAAAAATCATAAAACAATAATTTATAACCGTCTGCGTCATTTCATTCGAATTTTCATGTAATCAACATTTACATCTACAACCAATTTTTGTATATTTATTCATTTTTTCGAAGAAAATGATATTTTTTAAAATTGTGAAAATTAAAAGCAAATTATGAGTTTTTTGTTCAATTAAAACTGTGCACCAAAAAATCAACTAACAAACAGTGTATTTAACATTGAAAATGATAAAAATTCTCTCAATACGAATATTTCATTCAATACGAGATAGGTAACTGGCGTGAGATTTTCTTAATTTTCAATTACATTTTTTCATTTTCAGAAATAACTTACTATCCAGAAAGGTTAATGAGCTTCGTCGAGTTCCAAATTTTATCTAAATTCTAAAAAAATGCCTTCATAGATGTTTTTAGGAAAATTATGACAAATTTTTAAAAATCAGCTATGAAAATTGCTGAATTTTATCCCTTTTTTTCGAGTAGGTATTACCTAATTTTCAAGAAATTTATCAACAAATTCAAAATTCCTCATCGATTTAAAAAAATAAAATACTCACATTAATCGACAAAAAATATTCGAACCGGTACCTCTTATTCATTTCGTTTAAAAATCCAGGTAAAATATTTTTCTACGAAATTTTCTCCAAATACAACGACAATATTTAAAACTTGTTCAACGAAAAAGAAACAACCCTAATCCTCGGACCATGGACCGTAAAACTGATTGAATATCGATAAAACCGAATTAATCCGATCTTCCATTCACCCCTTTCATCACTATCAACATATCCACGTGCCTATATCACATTATCAAATCCAAAACCCCAATCCACCTACCTGGACAACATTAACGAATCGGTTGAACACGGATGCAGCGCAGCAGCAGCTCCGCTGATATGCGACATAAACCCAGCTGGCGATTGTAACTGGTTGGACACGGATAAATTCGTAGATTCGGCCACATTCGTAGTATTTTTCGACTCCTGATGACTTTTATCCGCGCTACCCGACGTGGTCGTATCTTGCTTACTTAAAATACTCGATATGGAAAACGAGGTGTAATTTTGAGCATTTTTCGTCGATATTTCGGCCGGCGATTTGGGCGGAGGAGGCGAAGGCGTGCCGCAGGTCATCACGTATTTGGACGATTTCTTAACCGGTTCGACGGCGGTGACCGTTGCAACTTCGGTCGTATTTTCCGGAGATTTTTCACGACTCCTTTCCGATCTGGCAGGAGATACGCTCATTATTTATTATAATCACGCTGGCAGCTTTCGGTCTTCGGGTATCCGGATTTACGCCAGTGCCATCGTCATCTCGGTGGTTTCCCGTCTTCGGCTAAGGAAATCGAACAAACCCGAATGGGGGTTGATTTGCAGCCCCGAAAAAAAATTCTACTTCCGATCACAAACGTAAAAATTTCTCAACAACTTTGCACCCGAACACGATTCGAAAACAGGGTGAAATCCCAACAACCGCGTACCAATCGAATCGTATTTTTTACTCTTTACCGAAATAAAGATAACTTGAGCGGAGTGAGAAAAAAAAGGAAAACCCGCCGTGTGCGATACAGCAGCAGTCGTCCTCGTAGTCAATTTCGGTAAAGCACTTCCTTACAATGTTCACTCGTGACTAACATTTTCTACTACGTGAAATTTAACTTATGAAAATCATCCCCTCTGGCATGGATAAAACGTTTGTGTTGAAAGTCGACGAGAGGGCGAGCAAAATAAACAGCCACCCTTCAAATCCCAATTCTATAAAATCAAGCTCCGCCTACATTTCCAAAGTACCCCCTCTCGATGGCTGTACAACAGTAGGTATATTTCGCGAACCCTTAAACGCACACTCATACACTAGACCGCACCATAAACTGATCTCGTACAGTAATAGGTAGGTAAGAAAGTATATTCTGGCTGGATTGCGTATGTATGCCCATGTATGTGTGCTGAAATGTGGCTAAAACTTTAAAACCGGCGAATGTTTGGGTATTTTTTTCACCACCTGATATTATACTGTAGTTTTTGTGTAACTCGATTCGTCGCTGGCTCTTTTTCTTTATATTTTGCCCTCTCTGTTTCGATTCGATATTATTATGTTTTTTTTGTCGTTTTTTTTAAATATTTCACTCGTAGGTACTTAAATAGCTATAAACAGAAATTTCGAATACGTAGGCCTACCAAAAAGAAGTTTATTTTCACTCTTATTTTTTCCTCGTTGGAAAGTCACTCGATTAAATTTTTCATCGATGCATTTATAAACTTTGAATTTTTCAAAAAATCAGATTGGAGGTTGCTGTACACTAAAAAATTATGTTTTGACCTCAATTTGACCCCGAATAGCATAATTTACCTCCTGATATAAGGTCACAGTAATCGTTCTCAGTACATACCTGATCAAAAATTTATCAAAATAATTCATTTTTTTAACAATATTGATTATAGACCGAAAAATTATTTGAAATAATCATGGAAATATAATCCGCATGGGAATCAGCGCCGCATCCGGGGGAGGGGCTCAGATGGCTCGAGCCCCCGTCCCCTCCAGCTCGACAAGGAGATTTTTTATTATAAAAATGTCAAAGAAGAGTATGATTTTTCAAAAATTTTCGTATTTTAGTAACTATTTCTTAAATAAACATACCACTCTTCAAAATTTCAATCAGTTGAATTTGCAAAAATTATGTCTTTTTTAATCAGATAAATAATTTTCATTGAAAATTAGTGATTTTTCGCTGATTTTTCGGTCAAAAATTACTAATTTCTCAGTCAATATCCCATTTATCAGAAAAAATCAGTAATTTTGACTGAAAAAAAATTATTAAATCTCGTCATTTTTCAATTTTTCTTCGTTCAAATCTATGGGTATATATTATTTGCCTACTGAAAATATCCCAACTTCTCCAGCCTCAATAAAATAACAGGTTACTATATTTTTTCATAAAATTTTCAGAATTTTGACCCCTCCCCATTATTTTTTAAATCTTAGCCCCTCCGTTACACAATTTCTGGGTGCACCTATGATGAAAATATCTGAAATCTGAACCATTGAAAAAAAAAAAAACAGTACGAATAATGTTTTTGAAATTTTTATAAAAATCATCAAACTATGACAACTATTTTCAGCATTTATTAAAATTAAAAATGATAGTGAAATTCATCAAAATATCACTTAAATTTCGTAATATGTCCAAAAATTTAACAAAATATCCATGAAACTATTTAAAATACCTAATGCAAAACTTGGAACTTATATCAGACAAAATTATGGGAAATGTTGTAAAAACTGATAAAATTTTAATTAAATTGAAAAAAAAGCATCAAAAGCAGTTAAAAATATTGCTACAAATGTTCAAAATATGTCAAAGGTAAAAAATGACATTTTCGTCCGTCAAAAAAATTGTAAGAAAAAAAACGTGTAAATTTTAACACTGATAAAAACTGTAAAAATTTCTTTAAATTCATTAATATGGTTTGAAATTTGAGAAAAAATATTGAATTGTTACGAAAATTTTGTAAAAATAATTGCAATAGTTGATAAGATGAATCGTAAAAAAATTTCAAAAATGTCAGAATTACAGACTTGATTTTTGAGAAAATTAGAACAGAATTAAAAAGTTGATAAAAATTATTCAATTAAAAATAAAATTGAAAATAATGCTCCAAGTAAAGTTAAAATTGTTCAAAATACGATTAAATTGCGAAAACATAACAAAAAAAAATCGATAAAATATCATAAGATAACATTAAGAAAACCCCTAAAAATTTATTCAAAAAGATAACTCCAAAAAATATATAAACTGATGGTATTTATAAAATTAAAAAAATATATTGAAAAAACAGCTCAAAATATTATTGTTTCAAATGCAAAAAAATTAAAAAAATTTCAGTGTGGCTAACTTTTCGAAAAAATTGCATTTTCCCCATTCAAAAAAAGCGTAATTCGAATATTAGTTTTCACGCTCGCTTCAGATCTATTTTGAAAAAAAAAATCAGCACATTTTTTTTTATAAATGAGTCAAGTAATAATAATGAAATTTTTAGAAAATAATTAAGCTTTTTTGAATTAATTTATCCATTTCAACTGTTCAGACCTCAGATAATTTTTATTTCTTGATATTGAAAGTGACCTCAATTCTCAATTGAATTGTTGGTTCATAAAACGTGCTCTGTTCAAAAACCGAAATTCAAGAGGGGCCTAAGGTTCATTTTTCAAAAACGTATTTTTCGTTAAATCATTATGATCAACCCAATACCTAGGTATTGTTTTCTCGTAAAATAACCCACATCACATGTGGTTGAAATGAGTATAATTACAAAATAAATTGATGAATATTGTTTAAAAATCCTCGAAAAACGCATTTTGAAAAATGGACCTCACGTCCCTTTCCTGGGTCCAGCTTTTCCTTAAATTTGAGAAGTTGGCAATACTCACAATTTTTTACATTTATTTCTATTTCATAGAAGTCCATTGCATTTTCATGACAATTTTTTTTTAGATGGGCAGGTAGTAAATACTTTAGTATTTTTTACTGTTTTTATGCGAAATGAAAAAAATGAACAGAATTCAATTTTTTAATACCTACTTTGACTAATTTTATGCAATATTTTGAACATTTCGAAAAAATTTTAATAATTTTTTTCAAGTTTTAAAAAAATTCCACAATGATTTGAAATTTTTTTACAATTTTTTTTTTACTTTTTTGATGCATTGCAAAGGAGGGTTTTAACTTTTGATTGTTATTGAAAAATTTTCTGTTACTTTAAACATCGACTTTATCGGTTTTAATAAATTTTTAGGCACTAATATATTTTAAACGCGACTTTTACAAAACTTCATCAATTTTTAGGAGATATTTTGGATCATTTTTACAATTTTTTTAAAAATTTCAATTCACTTTCAAGCAATTTTCAGATAATTTTAACTCTTGTAAAGAAAATTGGAAAATTTTATCTTCCCCTTTCCGTAAAAAAAATTAATGAAACCATTTTCGTCACCTTATTTCTCAAATTTCATTTGTAAGTACGTATATCTGTCGTTTCGTCCTTGACTTAATATAATATATCAACGCCTGCGCCTACTACGATTAAGTATGTATATTCTCAAATTGATAAAGGGAGCGAGGAATAACAATAGGTACCTTCGACCTACCCGAGTCTATACAGTTTTGGAAATTTCATCGGCGCTTTTAGCGCATAAGCCTATTCGGCGGGCTGCCTTTTAAACGATACTTTATCGCAAAATTGAATGTGTATTTCGAGAACGCGGATTATGGCGCGCAATATTTTAAGCGGTCTTTACCTTGATTGATGCGTAGAGCTTTTGAAATTTTACTCCTACGTAGCTTTTGCGATACCGGGACCGGCGCCAGACCAGGTTATTTTTTTGCAAAAGCCGCGGATCTCGGTGCTTTATATAACGTGTATCTCTGCGCTGAAAGCAAAAGCTGCCGAAATGGAAAAAGCTCGTTGTACTTACATAATTTATCATATTTATGGCATTTTGGCAAAATTATTCAATTTCATCTCATCAAGTTTGATTATTTGTAATGTAGAAAAAAATATTTTTTTTTCTCAATAATTTCACGATTCACTCTTCGTTTTCATTTCCTTCCCTTTTGCGACTTATGAGCTAGACCGACAATTACAAAATGGGTCTCAATCTATAAGGTAGATAAATCAAAGACCTGAAACCTTCCCAAGCATAATTCATTGTTATTCGTAACTGAATTTCCCTGATTTTTTCAGGTTTTTCAGATGATTTTTATTAAAATCATAAAGTAGAACTTCAATCAAAAATTACACCGAGGTAGATATAGGGAGAGTCACCGAGCCATGTTAAAAGCAAACTAACAAAAAAAAATGGATTTTAATTTTAAATATTCTTTTCCTCCAGAACAGATTTTCCATTATTATATTGAAGAGAAAAAGATATTTGTTACCAGGGCAAAATTTACAAAAAAAAAGTCAATCATAGTTTCATGTACCTGTTCTTAATTTCTAAAAAATGAATTAAAATTGAAAAGAGTACAAAACAACATTTTGAAAACATCCATTATTTTGTTTTTGAAAAAAAAAATGAAAATTTCTTAGGTATACTTTCCTTGTTTCAATTTTCCAGAACATCTGAATCCCCCCTCCCTCCAAATTCAATCCACTGTTTTCTTCTGTCCTCAATTTTTATTGTCCCCTCCCTCTGTAAAATTTGAAATGCTTGAGGGAAAAGTGTTGAGAAATTCTTGTGAAAATTCAATTAAAATTTTACTTTTTAATTTGAAAAAATTGGTCTGGAAAACCTGAAAAAGTCATAGGGAAAATCAATTATAGGTAAAAAATATGTATTCAGTGAACATTTTGTAAAAGAGACTGCTTCTTTGAAATTTTCGAAATATCGATTTCACTTTCACTAAGATGATGCAAAACTTTCAAGTCAAGAGTGTCTATTGGATCAGCTTTTCGAATTTTCATGACTTTTTTCATGACATTTTCATTGATTTTTTCTTGGTGCTTTTTATGAAAATAATGAGTAATTCTCCGCAGTGTTTAAATAAAAAATAAAGTAATGAAAATCCTTCAAATTTTGTGACTTTTTTCTAACTTTCATGACTTTTTTTTTCAAATTTCACGATTTTTTCTTGATTTTCATGACTTTTGTGACTTTTATAACTTAAAGATACCATGAAAAAATTCGTCAATTTTTTTTGGAGCTAAAATCCTTAAAACTCACTTTTCCAAAAGTGGTAATGAAATTAAGCTAATTTTTCTCGATTTTTTCAAAATTCAAAAAATGAACACTCTGCCTTCGAATACCCTCACTTCCTTATAAATACTCCACAAAAATAATTTACCGAGTTCGTGCTCACACTAAATCAGCAGTTTTTTTCTCAATCTCTCAAAATCAGTGACGTCGCTAAAGAAAGGTCTGCATTTGCTTCTCCATGTATAAGAATGTTGACTTTCCTAAAAATTTTCCAAACTTGAAACAACACTTCATAAAATTTTTCAATCTTTTTTTGATCTTAAACGTTAATTCAATCCAAAAATTTATCCTTTTCCATACCAAGGCCATTTCATCTGGAAACCTGGCCACCATACCTGAGTTTTCTTTGTGTTTTTCCAATTTTCTCTTTCTACGGAGATGCTACTGCTTAAAACCATATTGTTTTTCCATTTTTGAGAATTTTTTCTATAGGAGTTGCAATCCTCAAAATCTTTCTTTTGCGTGAGTTCTTACTTCTAACCTACATATTTACAATAAAAAAAATTGACGAATTGCCAGACCCTTTTCCCACTCCCTCTCCCTCTCCCCTTTCCCTTCCCTAAGCCAAACCGTTTAATTTTTGCATTGCAAATTGCTAATAATAACTCAACAAATCGAGAAAATTTTATCCAAAAATTCAAATAAAAATATCACGTTTCATATTTGATAAAATTCCACACAGAATTTACTTCATTTCAATCGTAAAAAATTTCGTCATTCGAAAACAAAAAATTCTCACACTTCGGCGAAAAAAAAAACAAATATAAAATTCTCGAAGAGATTTCTTCTCTAGGCCCACGATTCGTTCGTGAAAATTGTCCTGAAAAAACACATCAACGCGTTGATGAAAACGAAACGCCGACGAAATCCGATAAAATCCTCCAACAACGACAGCGTACGATAATTTTTCCTTCAATTTTGCACCTTCAACGTCGCTTTGCTTCAAATTCTGCTTTCCTTTGACACAGCAATGGCGGCCAAAAGCCTGGCCATAATCGACGACGATTTGATTAACAAGAAAATTTATCGGCTCGTTTCGTGCAACACCGAGAATACGCTTTTCAATGGAACGTACAAGTAAGCGAATAGTATAAATAGCGGTGTAGCAGGTATTATATCGATTACTCTTCACCCTCGCTCGATTACCTCGCCAATTTAAAGTAGGCAACGACCAATCGGCTTTCTTCTTCGGTCGTTTATAAATTTAAAGGCGCTATACGCTTTTAAAAAGTTTTCCAGCGGAAAAGGGCTGGCGAGAGGTTATCGTCAAGAGCCTACGAAACAACGAACAGCGCAACGCTGATGAGACCGGTGCGGCGCGGTGGTCTATTTCGACGGCCGGAAAGTGGGGCGGGCGCCGGAGCAGCCAAAGAAAAAAGCAACACTTTAAAGCTAATCGTTTTTAAAGAAGATTATTTTGAACGATGGCTATCGAGAAATGCTTATTTGAAAAACTTTAAACGATTTGTCTCTCGAAGTGCTGCTATTCATCTTTTAAAAACTTTCCACACGTTGCGTTGCCTTCTTTTTTTCAACGTGAAAGTTAACGTGACGCGGAGCTTTTTAGGTGTAGCTATGCTCTTTCTTTATTATTTCCTTGGCCTGGTGTATACTTTTTAAGTAATTGATTGGTGGTGCCTGGCGCGGCTGTCAAGAATTTCCCCAACACGTATATTGAATGGGGCAGCATCGCCCAAAATATCGGGTATTGTTTTTTCGCGTTTTCTCTTTATCTCGGTCTGTTCTTTATTCTCTTCTATTTATTTTCGCATCCAAGATGCAATTGAAATTCTAAAATGCATCCTTCTTTGAGCTCATCGCGATTTTGATTTGACCAAGTTCCTAAATATAAAATACCTAGGTATATTTTGAATGGAATTTTAAAACTTTTGAGGACTAGTTTCCTAAAGTGGTTCATTTTCCTCTAAAAAATAAGTATCCCATAATTTTACCCCCCCCCCCCCCCACCAAATAGGTGAAGTTCATACGCTGGACCCTTTTTTCTTTTGGAATTTAACATAGCATAATAATGATGAAAAAAAAATCGAAAAAATTACACAAAGTATCGAAATATTTTAGAAAAATCGGGAAATATGGCCCAATTCTTATTTTTAGAGAAGAACTTTGGACCCGGTAGGAAGAGTTGTGGAGGGGGCTCAAATAATTGGTAAATTCAAACCATTTTTACTAATTTTTCAGAAGTTTTTTTTTAAAAAAAATAAGTTTTTCATGATTTGGAAATTCATCAACAGCACCTCTTCTTCAGACTAGTTTTTTTTTCAAAATTAAAAAAAGAACAAGGCACATATTTCTTTAGAAGGTGAGAAGTGAAGAAAATTGCTGGTGATAATTTTTATGGGTTGATCAAAAAACCATAAAAAATTATTTAAAAATCATGAAAAACGAAGAAGTTGTCAAAAATTATCAAAAATCATTAAAGATGACAAAAACTCAAAAACTCATCAAAAGATATAAATAATTTAAAAACATTAAAAATCATTAAAAATATATCGCAAAAAAATTGCAAAAAATAATCAAAAAATTATTGGAAAAATTGTGAAAAAATCACTAAAAAAATGATCAGAAAACATAGAAAAAAATTAACACACTTTTTTCTTTGGGATAAAAACCTTACATCGTGGATATGTCAAAAATTTATGTAGGCGCATCAGGAAAGGGACCTCCTGACCAAACCTACTTTTCGCTACAAAAGCAATTTATGAACTTAAAGTTTCACTTTCTTCGGTTAAAAGTTGAATATCTCGCTCAATTTTGAAGATAGAGGTTTGGGACCACTTCCATTCGATTTCTGAAGATTTTTTACATAAAATAGGTCAAAAAGTGAAAAACGAAAGATCGATTCAAAAGTTGACTTTTTGATGTAAAAACGTTTCAAAACTTTTCAATTTTTGAACTTCAAGATTGACTTCGTTCGCTTAAAAGTTGAATATCTCGCTCAATTTTGGAGATAGAATTCTGGGGCCACCTCTATTCGATTTCTAAGGGGTTTTTATATATAATAGGCAAAGAAAGTGAAACATGAAAAATTGGTTGAGAGATCCCTTTCCTAATGCGTCCAAACATATAATTTGAAAATGAGGAAATGTTTCTCAGCAACACTGTCTTTCTAAATTGTAACATGGGTATTGGGTAGTGTAATAATTTCCAAGATACATTTTAATCGAAAAAAATTGGGGTATGTTTTGAAAAAAATTAAAATATTTTAGAAAATTAGAAAAAATTAGAAAAGGAGGTATTCAAAAATGTCGAATTTTTTTTTTCAAGTGTAGGTATTGACATTTTAGTAAAAAATAAATATTATAGGTAGGTACTTTAGAGATGAGGTATTGTTTCTTAAACTTCATAACTCTTTATTAAAATGGTAATGCACTTAAATAAGTATGTTTTTTTTTCAATTTTTCCCATTTTCTTAAACATTTTAAAATCCTTTTTTAATTTTTCCCCTTTAACATTTTCAAATACCTACCTAGTTTCCAACTTTTTTCTTATCTTTAAAAATATTTCCCTTTTTTCAAAAACATACCCTAATTGTTTTTGAATAAAAATTTTGACGATAACTGCCACAGTGACATTTTGTTAAACCTGAAAAATCTTGTTAAAATTTTTCAATAAATGTATTTCGGGCATTTTTTCGTATATTACAATTTAGAGAGGCATTGTTGCCAATACTGCGAATTTAAACTAATTTTTTCCATCATCATCATTCACATCCCTAGAAAAACGATTCTAATTCAACTAAGCATTGTTGCCAACAATACAAATTTAAACACCAAATTCATAATTTTTATAAAATTATATTTGGTAACACTGAAAAAAGTTACGCAAAAACTTTACACCTTTCAAAAATTAACCCCCGGGCCTAAGACATATACATTAGGGTGGATCGAAAAAAAAAAAACATATCTTGGATTTTGACTAAATTTGGTGAGGTGGTTTACTTTGAGTGGGAGACTTCACAAAAAAATTTTGAGCCCCCGAGGGGTAAGGGGAGGGGAGCAGGAGGTGCTCAAAGTGCACCTCCAGTTGCTAATTGTGATGTTCCGATGTCTTCAAATTCGAAACGAACTTCTATTGATTGGGAGAAAAAATTGGTCCAATCACCTGACGAAAAAATAATGGATTCGAGTTCATAATATCAGAATATCTCAATTAGTAACTGGCTGCACTGACGTACAAAATTTTCAAAGAAAAATTTAAAAAATTTTATTTCTGATGATTGAAACTAAAATTATTGTGCATTTTTCAAATTTCAAACGATAAAAAAATTAATTCGAGGTCAACGTTTACTGCATAGTGTAGCATGTCACGATTTGTAACTGGCTGCACTGACATACAAAATTTTCGAAATATACTTTCAGTGATTGAAAAAAAAAATACATAATATTTTCCGGCAAAAAAATAATCAATTCAAAGTCGATTTAAATTCCGTATTTTGGAATTTTATGATTTGCTGTTGGCTGCACTGGTGTACATAATTTTCTATTTTTTTTTTCAAAATTCACTTTCAGTGATTGAAAAAAATTTTTGTTCACTTACTCGATGAAAAAAAAAATCATTCCAGCTAAGTGATAATTTCATATTATTGAAATATTGCAATCTGCAACTTTTCAACCCCCTGGTAGCAGTCAGAGTTTTGATCGGAGAAGGATGGCGATGGTTTAGAGAGATGTAGAAACTCAAATCGCATCTTTTAAGTCTTACTAAGGCTTCTCACACAATTTTGATTTGCTAAAAAACGCAAAAAACAGCGTTTTTTTCAAAAGGAGGTGCACTTTGAGCACCTCCTGCTCCCCTCCCCTTGCCCCTCGGGGGCTCAAAATTTTTTTGTGAAGTCTCCCACTCAAAGTAAACCACCTCACCAAATTTGGTCAAAATCCAAGATATGTTTTTTTTTTTGATCCACCCTAATATCCATACCTAAAAATTGTTTTATAAACCATCAAAAACCAAGCAAATAATGTCAAAAACCACCAAACAATCATTGAAAATTATAACAAATTTATTTTAAAAAATAATAAAAAAAAAAAAAACTTGAAAAATTATTAAATGTATCAAAAAAATTAGGTAAATCGACATTTTTTTTCAAAAAATATTATGTTTAATTTTTTATTAAAATTTAAAAATCAAGAATGAGAAAAATTATATTTTTTAAGGACTTCTAAAAAATAGGTGTCACTTCACCTGCTAATACGAATATTTGTAGGTTCCTTGAGTAAAAATATCATCCGAAGGTGGTTTATTGGTTTCTCATGTTAAATTCCACTAGAAAAAGGAGAGCACAGCACATATCGTTCAACTGATGGAAGGGTGAGGGGGGAGGTAAAATTTCGGGAATATTATTTTTAGAGGAAAATGAACCATCCCAGAGAGTGAGACCTTCAAAATTTGAAAAAAAAAATTAACAGTGTTAAGGAAGACCCTAAGTACAAATATGCATTTACTCATACAGAGAATTCTACGTAGGGATACATAGTTGAAAAAGTGGATAAGGTAAAGTACCTACGTGTAGTGTACGCCACACAAACACACACAGGTACTGACCGGCGCGATGTAGAGAAGGTAAATTGCAGCTGTTACTTTTAAATTAATTAAATGAATTAAAGCACCATCTTGATAATGGTCCCGTTGGGCACCCTGTATGAATAATATAAAAGTTATCCATACCTATACGCGCAGTCGTGTATATAAAACGTTAAATATCATTACAAATGGAACTCTGTAAATTTTAATGGCGCAATAAACACGTGGTTTATCCAGTAGCGTGTACGTATTTTATTTTACGAGCAAGAGAGTACGAGAGAGAAGCAGCGATACAGTATCCCTCGGCTACAATATGATCGCCAACGCCCGCTCCACGCCATCGACCTTTCCACCGCGTGTACCGCACTGTGGCGTACTGGCGAATTCGCGTGTATGGTATTTTCGATTTATCGCACGCGTTCTATTAACGGAATTTTCACGCGTTTTTCTTTTCATCGTTGTGTACCTTGTATCTTGGTATCTTCGATGTGGAGTGCAGGATTAAAATGTTGGAATTGCACGTCGACTATTGAGGAGATATCAGAGTTGAGAGATACAGATCTACATATGCGAGTCTGGATATGGAAACAACCCTTGGGGGTTAGAAATTGGTTTTTGAGTTGAGGTTTTCCTTTCTTTTTACTCCTTCTGAAAAGCCCAAAATCAGTGTCACATCAAGCCCAAGTTTTGACCTCTAAGGGTGGTTTCTATATATAGGCTCACATAAAATCACGTGAAAAAGTTTTTGTAGAAAAATTACATGAATTTGGTGTCTTCGATCAATTATGCAGGTACAGCCTATTGATCACCATAGCTTATGGCATAATATTCTCAAAATACCGTCAAAATTCCGTGGCGAAATGATATTTTCACAATCAGTGATGTAATCTTGCACGATCAAAAAAATCAATTTTGCACAGAAATAGATTAAATGAAACACTGCGAGGGCAGCTTCCTCTTCAACATTAAGGTAAGGGAAGCCAGGATTTACAACTTTTTCAGTACCAAATTCTTTAAAACCTCTCAACTCGACCCCCCTCCCCCCTCCTCATAAAAACTCAACGAGATCAAATTTATTACAGAAAAAATTTCAAATTGGAAGAAAATCTGTATTTTGAATCAAAATTATAAAAAAAATGAACGCATTATACTTATCAATTATCATAATAAAAAAATATCGAGTTTTTTCATTTTTTTACTACTTTGTCTTGAAATCAGTACTTTTCCACTACTACACTACCCATTTTTTAAATCACTACCCGTTAGATACTTTGAAAACACATCTTGAATTTAAACAAAAATTGATGAGTTGGTTTACTTTGAGTAGGAATATCCCCAAAAAATTTTGAGCCTATCAGCCCAAAGAAGAACCGAGCTAGAAACTCTAAAAATGAGGTCATTTCGAATAAAAACGCGTTTTTATGCAAATTTTGGATAGTGCCACCAGAGCCGCTAGATGGACCCCCCCCCCCCCCCATTGAATATCACTTTTTGGCATCTATTAAAGCGTTGATAAGCGTAGATGGCGAAATAAATCTATTTTTTATTTTCACCCAAGTCGAATCGCTCATTTGAATTTTAAATATCTCAAAATTGAGCCAAAAAAGTTTTTGGTCGCCTAGAATACTTTTTGATGTGAATTTTCAAAAAACTTCATGGCAATGGCGCCAACTGCAATTTAATTTACGCAATTTTCATATAATTCGAGTTGTTTATTCAGTAACTTGAACCAAAAAACTTTTAGTTATTAAAATTAATTAAAATTAATTTTTTTGAAATTTTTTTCGTGTTAGTACTAAATTATTCTACATGACCAAAAAAAAGTTTTGGATTGATTTTGAGATGCCTGAGGAAGTGATTTAAATTTTGTAAAAATCAAAAATTCCTCAAATTCACGATCTGCAACTTTCAACTCCCTCGTGTAGGGCAAAAAGTGGTAGGTATCAATTTCAAAGTCCATGGTTCATGGACGAAGGTTTTCAGCGGGTAGCACTGTCCAAAAGTGGCAAAAACCTCCATTTCTTGGCGAAAATAGCCTCGCTTTGAGGCTCCTTTGCTTCGTCCTCTTCAGGATGAGAGGTTCAATTTTTTTCAGGGGGCATTAGCTTGAAAAACAGAGGCTAATAGGAATTTGGAGCTGTAATTTGCCCACTGAAATCACAACTTTGTCAATTTCCAAGCTAAAATTCGTTTTCCCAAACAAAAACTCGATTTTACGATTTCGAATGATCCCCCCCCCCTAGTCCCCCCCTCCCCATCCCACCTACATAATGCAAACTCTTATTCGTTTTTGATTTTGAAAAATATTAGACATTTTGTTTTTTTATCAGAATCAAGTAATTTATGTTTTGTTCAGATTGGGACATTTTATCCAAATTGGGACATTATGACCACATTGGTTTGTTTTGGTTAAAGTTTGGATATTTTTTAGCTGAGTTGAGACATTTCGTGAGGCAATTTGTCCAAATCGGAATATTTTGCTTTCATCTAAAAATTGAGACATTTTTCACATAAGTTATACACGGAATTGTACTCTCCAGAGATAGACACATCAACCGAAGTCGAAAGGAACTCATTTCACGTGTTTTTCTTCGTAATATGGAGGGCTGAAAAACACAATTTATTCCGAAAAATTTTCTCGGATTAACAAGAGCTAATTTCTAAAAATGTTTTCTTAAACGCGTTATTTGAAAAGTTATTGCAAAAGAATTAAAATGTGGGCCCTTTCGATCCCCCCCCCCCCTCAAGAAAAGGGAGCTAAATTTTCGATGATTTTTTTCATCGATTATACGAAATGATGAAATTCAAGACACTTTTGAAATTTCTTATGATGAAAAAAATGTTGCACTTTTCAGGAATGAAAAAATGTATGGAAATTAAATTGATGATTTTAAAGCCGAAAACCAGTCGCGTCGTTGAGAGTAAAAAGGTGCTCATTCCAAATTTTAAGATCATAAATCAGCCTTTTGAGGGACAAAACGGAAAGAGGTAAAAAGTCCAATTCGATAAAGGGTCTTGTCGCTTGTAGATATCTTGGAAGTTTAAATTTTACACCTCAGCGCTGATAAGGTGAATAATTTTTTTTCAATGGAAGATTGAAATACTATTTTGTCCAAAGGAGGTATTTTGTCTAAATCCAAACTCTGGATTAAAATTCCAAAATTTTTGATTTTTCGGCGCCTTTTTACAATTTAAAACAACTCTACATCTGGGTTTATCCTCCCTTCTCCTCCTTCAAGAGTGGAATACCTATGACAATTTGACAAAAATCAATGGAAAATAGACAGGCGAAATGAAATAAGTCGATTTGTGAATTTTAGTCCAAATTTTAATAGTTTTAACCCCTTTCGTCTATAAAAAAAATATGAGCCTCGTTTCACCATCGGCAATCGTGATGATAAGTTCCTTTCGTCAATTTTTAGGGTTAAAATCACCTCGGTTCTTCTTATTCGCCAAAACAGGACGATTTTGTTTCGTCTGTAATAAGTATTTAGTTGAATATCAACACTTTTTACAATTTTGAATTTTCTCAAAATTTTTTCAATCTCGAATTTTTTCAAAAAATTTTCAAATTTGAATTTTCTCAAAAAAAATTAATTTGAAGGTTCTCAAATTTTTTTAAATTTGAATTTTCTCAAAAAATTTTTGAATTTGTATTTTCTCAAAAAAAAATTAATTTGAACGTTGTCAAGTTTTTTTTTAATTTGAATTTTCTCAAAAAAATTTGAATTTGAATTTTCTTCAAAAATTTTTTAAATTCGAAATTTTTCAAAATTTCTTTAAATCTGAATTTTCTTAAAATTATTGTAACCAATTTTACATTTTTTCCTATCTTTCCGATTTCGAATTTTCTAAATATTTCCAACCCAGAATTTTCTCAAATTTTTTCCAATTTTGAATTAAAAAAAAAATTTCAAATTGAAAATCAATTAATATCAACAAAGCATGTAATACTGAATTCTACCTTTTCCTTTTTAAATTATTTTGTCATTTTCGTCAATAAATTTGAACTTGGAAAAACAGAAGTGCCCCACACGAAACAAAATCGTCCTTCCCTTCAGCATAAATATTCTTGTCTCAAATTCTTCCGAGCCCCTAAAAAACAACCTAAAACAACCCCCAGAACGAGTAAAAATTCAACAACGAACCCATCTCTCCATTTTTCCACCTCGAATCAACTTATCGACGAAATTTTCCACCCCACCTTCCACCCCACCATCGTCGTAATCATCATCAAATACTTAATTACAACGCGGAGGAAGTTTTAAGAGCATCGAGACCTCCAGCACACTAAACTTTCAAGGGAGGGTAAACGCCTAACGACTCGGCACATAAACAAGGGTACTAACGAAATACGAATAAGTATATTTTATATTATTCACGACGTCGTCGGCTAATTGCCTTTTCTCCGGCTGTTTCGCCACCCATCGAACTCGGCCGGGGCTACGGGGCGGATTCTTATCGCGGCGCAAACGGGCGCGCTAATTTTACATGTTATCTAATAAAAGGCCTTTTACTGCTTGAACACGTCGTCGGCGTCGGCGTCGTACGTAGTTTTCCTTTAAACGTATTATGATATTTATCGAGGATTAAATTCACTTTCGCGTCGCGTTCGCCAGTCATTCCTCGATTAAGGTAATCGCCAACAAGCTGGCTTTTTTTCCTCTTCTCGTCGATAATATTGAGCACACTTCGTCGTACTATTTATACTGATCCAGTAGCTTCGATAAAAGCACTTCTGTCCGTTGTCCAGCAAAGGATTAAAAACTATTCCATTTCTTATCGAAAATCGAACCTCGTATCGCGATTGCCACGAAACCCCTGCCGCAATTCTAGGCATACCCTTCCTAGGACATCGCTGGCGCTCCTGCCGCCAGCCTTTACACACATTACATGGCTTCTTCTGCGAAAGGATTATAAAATAAAAACCCTCCGTCTGTATTTATTATCCGGCCTATTGTTATTGTTGCACATACGCGGATATTTTTAAATGACCGCGAGTCTGTTTATCTGTCCGAAAATAAAAAAGAAAGGCTTGATACAATACCCGAGAAGCCGTCTTGCTTACACCAAGCTACATAAATATACAGTTGGAGGATAACGGTATACAAATATCGCTATATAGAGTCTGGCGCCACAGATACAGCTACTGTTTTGACATATACACGAATATTCCACCCAAAAAAAAAAAAGAAAAAAGTATAAAACTACCCCCATTTATAGGGTACGCTGCTGGCAAACTTCAGCAATCGCATTTTCTCCTTAAATCGGTTTTGTCGGTCTTTTCACAATCGATTATGTACAAACGTGCGCGTTTCAAAATCGATATTCTCTCGCATCATTTAATCGGGCATAGCAGAAGGAAAGAAAAAAAGAATGCAAGATGGACACGATATACATAGGTAATCTTTCATACGTGTATACCGTTATGGTACGTCTTATTGATGCTTTTTGTATTTGTTTAGGTAGACGAATTTGTATTCTGGGTAAATTCGTATCGTCGTTTGTTTTTTCTTTCTTTTTTTATAAGTCTATTTTAAGTACAGGTACGAATGTACATTAGCGAATATTTCGGTTTGGTTGCCGCGCTTGTATCTATGAGATACCGTTAGATAGAGGCCATCAAAGAAAATTTCCGAAAATTTTTACGCACCATTCAACGTGGTCAGAAAATCGAACAGGATATCGTCTGATGACCGAGGATTTATTTGAAAATAGGCTGCGAGTCGATCAGGCGTCGATAATTGAACCCTTTTTTTTAGAGTGGGAAGTAAACGGTTTTTTGACGTGGTCTTAATTGCCATCGATGCTACTGTTGGACGTTTGTATGGATAGCGGGTTCTTTTCGACACTTGTATTTTTTCGGTTTTCTAAGGAATTGGTATCGATTGCGCTGAGGGAATATTTGAATGGTTTCTGAAACGATGGTCCAATTTTAGTAAATTTGGGATAGAATGCCGAAAAAAATCCGTGACTTTGGATTCTTTAATTTAAATTAAAATTGGATAACGTACAAAAAAACATCTGCGACCCGAAATTCATCAATGATTGGCACCTAAAGTTGATTTTTATAGCGAATTTTCCAAGCTTCAATTTTGTGTGGTTTGAAATAATTCTGGTAGCTTAAATTTTGGCCAAAGATATCTGAGGTATCATACACTGAGAAAAATGGAGAATGAAAAATGAAAAATGAATAGAAAGTGTTGGAAAAAATTATAAATTTTATTCAAAAAAAATAAATTTTATCCAAAAAAAATAAATTTTATCCAAAAATAATAAATTTTATATAAAAAAAATAAAGTTTATCCAAAAAAAATAATAACGGAGCACCATTCGCAAAATTAGCAATTTTTATCAAAAAAAATAATAAAATTTATCACGAAATTTGGTAAAGTTTATTGCATAGAAAATAAAGTTTGTCAATTTTGCGATAAATATTATTATTTTTTGAATAAATTTTACTAGTTTTGCGAATGGTGCCTTTTTATTATTACGTTTAATAAAATTTATTATTTATTTTTTTGAGTGATAGATTTTAAATCGATTACGATTTTTTTTTCAGTTGTTTTTTATACATCAAAATCTCTGTAGCATACTAATTTCATCTGTTTTCTGACTGAACTCCCAGACTTGAGCACGATAAGTATTGTTCGATTTTGTATACCTGATCCATGCCCCTGACCAAAATTTCAGCTATTAAACTAGATTAGGCGAGCAAGTAAACCGAGTTTTTCAATATTTTTTTATTCAGACTTGCAACTTTTTGCTGAAATTGCACTAAAATTAAAAATTAAAAAATTCGTCATTAATGGAAAAATTAATTTCCGCAAGTAATAATTTCCAAGATTCGAAATGAATAACAAGTTACACAAATTATTAACAAAATACAATTTGAATGATTCGAAGAAAGAGCAAGAAAAAAATAGTACCTACACTGATAATTTACAAACCAATAATAGGTATATAATTTCATTAATGTAAAGATTGAGATGAATAATTACGTGGTAATTAAAGTCAAAAATTATTTTTCGTTGATGAATATGAGATTTCTTCTAAATCTTCTGTGCCACATGGTGACACACTAGTATTTGATATAACATTTGGTGAAATTCACTATAAATCAGTGATATATCAAATGTTGAAATTCTCCCAACCCAATGAACTTGTTCTATGGATGACAGATAACAACTAGAAAACGTTTTTTTTGGTTCACATTGCGTATTTTTAAAGTTTGAGAGGCATTTTATTATAATTCATTACTCATTAGAAATAATTTAGGGCATTACTCTCTCATTTTGAATCTGTGAAAAGTTACTGATAAATAGTCAAAATTGTTGTATAGGAAAAATCAGCAAAATTCTTCAGGGTGTCTAACAAAATTTCAAAACCCCAAAACAGGACAAACAGGACCTTCAACAGGACCTTTAAAAAATCGGTTCTGATCGATTTTGTACCTCCCCCCCCCCCCAAAAAAATCCTATTCTGGCAAAAAAAAATTGAAACGAATTTTTTCAATAATTGTTAGAAATGAGCAAAAAATTTATTTTAAAAATTCAAGGACAAGGAAGATAGAATAAAAACATGAATTTTTTTTTCTATTTTGGCGGGTGGAATTTCAAAATTGTTACAAAACAGGACTTTTCACTGAAAAAGACCCAAAACAGTACAAAAACAGGACAAACATCACCACTCAGCCCAAAACAGTACAAACAGGACGAACAGGAGTTGTTAGACACTCTGTTCTTTGATTTTCAGCGAATTTCCACAGTTTTTTTTCAAAAAAATTCACTGACTTTTCAAAATTTTTTATTGATTTTCAGCAAATTTCAGAGATTTTACTGATTTTTCAACAATTTTTTTCACTGTTTGCTTTCAGAGAAATTTTTTACTGATTTATTACTCTGCTGCAATTCTGACTGCTTTCCAGTGATTTTCGATAATTTTCACTGATTTATAAGTGAATGAGTATTGAAAAATTTGAAATTAAAAAATTGTTCAAACTGACGTTTTGAGTGGTGAAATCCCCTTCAATTTTGAAAATAGGCAAAAAATGTAAATCACATTTTTTGTAGCAATTTTTTATCTTACAAAGTCCACCACTCATGAAGTCAGTTTGGAGAATTTTCTTTTCGTCAACTTGAAAATTTTTCAAAAATGTTTAGCTTGCAGAAAAAAAATTTGATCGGAAAATAATGGCTAGCAAACAATCCTCGACTGTTCAAAATTTGAAAATATCCTGGGGCTCAAAGTCACAAAAAGTCATAAGTGTTGAATTTCACGAAGTGTGACACAAAATTGTTAAAAATTTCCTCTTAGCGAAAAATCGAAAAGTTGGCATTATTGAAGAGACTAAAAATTGAAAAATTTTCGAATAAATGGAATTTTTTCGTCAAAATTGTAATTTTTTAAGGTGTCTATTGAATCTAAAAGATGAAAAGTCTCATAATTTTCTGTTCACCGCCCCCATCTCCTAACAAAGATCGAAAAAATTGAAATTTTGATTTCCCGGTCATGATACCGAGAAAAATGTCATTTCGGGAGACTAAGGCAGTAAAACAAATTTGAAATTGATTGATAGTTTGATATCTTCAAATCAAGTATGAGCTTCGAAGTTTTCAAAAATTGCCAAAATTTCAATGCAATTGATTTTTTTTTAATTTTAAAAAATATTTAAATATATCTTTTAGAGGTTATTTTATAGTAACAATCTGGTCTACATAAAAAGCATGTATACGTAACGAATGAGCAGCATATCCATTTCCTTTTCATATCGAAATCTCGAAATCCAAAATGTTATAAAAAACCAACAAGAATTTCATTTCGACCATTTACAAATTTCATTGATGTAATTTTTTTTTAGCAAATTCGAATTTTTTCGAATGATTTAGGTGGGTAATTGGAATTAACAAGAAATCTATTTCAAAAATATTCATTATGAAAAAGAGTAGGAGAGGGTTTAAACCACTTTCAAAAAATCCAAAATATTTAATTCGAAAAAAATTATGTATGGAATTTTGAGCTTCGGATTTGGGGGAAGGGGGAAGGGGATTTTCATTTGAACTCAATAAATGAAGTGCAGATCTATCTTAGAGGACAGAACTGTTCTGAAAAATAAAATAAAAAAAACTTTAAAAATGTTTAAAAAATGATCATTTTGGCTTTTTACATGTATTTTTTCAAAAAAAATTACTTTTGCTTAGTTTGGACAATATTTTTGAATAAAATTCATACTCTCTCACCCGTCCACAAAATCTTCATCTGGACCAGTGACTGAATGAATTCAACGTTTTTTCTCATCTATACTCAACTTCTCCCCCCCCCCCCCCCGCCAAGTGAAAGTCCATCTTCTTCTTTTACTAATTTAATTATGTAATCGAGAATTTTGCCCAAAAATTTGCAAAAAGCAACACCGAACTGATCTGAACATGAGTGAAGTGAAAAATCTTGTCTTCCTCTTTTCCGATAACGACAAAATTGTTTTTTTAGCTAGAAAATTAGGTTTGAGTCGAAAAATTTTCAAATTTTATTGTCTTTTGATTTGGAATTCTAAGTACATTAATATTGGTTGCTTTTTAAATTATTTTTGAGAATAGGTAGGTAATTAGGTATAGGTATACATAAATCTATGTATTATTATTTGGAAAATCATATGTAATAATGAATATTTTTCATTTTTTTCAATTTCTAATTTCTTCAGAATCCACTGACTGATTATTTTGCGAGTAAATCAATAATTCATCAAAAATTCACTTTTGAATGAAAAAAAATTAAATCGACTAATTTCAAAATTTCTACAAAATTACAGTTTTTTACCAATTATTTTTTTCTCGCTTAATCCAACTTTTTTTTATTTGTAAAAATCCGAATAAGTAGATAATTAGCCCTGAAAATATTTCACTCGAAAATACTCGTCGTCGAAACAGAACCCCTATACGATTAATCAATTCGACATTCAATTAACGTCGCCAATCGCTCATCGAATTCATATCCATAAAATCTAAAACGCGTAGGTTATTTCGCAATCGCAATCAATCTGAAAATCACCCCTTCACTCACTACCATCTCGTAATTTCCAAAACCAACGCAACGTACAAACCTTCGACCCTCGAAAAAATACGTACAAATCGGATCCCTTTCGAAAACACACCCTCCGCAAACGAAACTTTTAAACCAACTCAAGCGATACAATAGGCGGGGCATCGTACCCTTCTCATATACGCAGCAGAATCCAACTCTGTACACATTTCACACACCACCATTCTCACTCTGGCAGAAAAAAAGTATAAACATCAAGCTGGCGAACAACAGCGTCCAAAAAAGCAACGACGATTCGCGAATCTGGGAAAATCACGCGACGTATTCGTCGCCGAAATGAAACAGTTTTCTCCAGAAACTTTATTAAATTCAAACTTTACCAAAAGCTTTACGAGCTTTTAAGTCGCTACTAAAGGATCTTTTAATTAAAAATAATTATTGCCATCTTGTTTCTCTCGCTGTAGTACGAATTACAAAGCAAAAACTAAAATGCGTAACTTAAAGCGAAAAAAATAACACGACATCCGGAGGCGCGAGTTAGTCGTTCGCGAACGTGAATCCTACGTAAATTTATAGCCTGTAGCAGCGTACGCAAGTCGACGTCGCCATACCATACCGCCTTCTTTAAAAGAGCGAAAATTAATCTGAACAGCTGCTGAATTAATAATACACCTTAAAGTAACGCTTTAATTGACTTTCTCTCCTCAAAAACTTTCAAAACGACGCTAACGTTACCAAGCTGGCAGCGCAGCGAATCAACGTCTTTGATGCCCTTCCAGAGACGAACAGATACCTAGACCTACCCGATCCCAGTACCTACCTAAGACCTAAGCGCTCTTCTATAAACGAGTATCTTGTTAAAGGAGTTAAAATTTTAATGAAAATTTAACGTAAATTAAGAAAGTCTACCTATATTTACGGTACACAAAGTATCTACTTACTTCGTCGACGCCGCTGAGCATCCATGCCCCAACTTCAACGCGGCTAAATTAACTCCCTCCTTACTTCGGTCCTCCATAGTTGCTGTATAAATCTTCCTCTTCGGCGTACTCAAGTACATAATATATTGTATGTATTAATTAAAACGATGAAACACTGGATTAAAACGAATCGACGAAATTCGCCTCGATTATTAAAAAATTCACGAACTCGATACTCGACGTGCCTTAAATTTTTTACCCCCTATTCAACGCCCTTGACGAGACTTCATTCAATTTGCATACAATTTTGCGAAATTTTACCTCGAATACTACGCACGTTCTGTGGTTTCTCTCAAAAAACAGAATTGGCAGCCAAAATTATTGCTCAAAAATCTCCGAGAAATTATCCAAATTGAAATATTTTTCGAAAAAATTAAAAGTTTATTTGCTCAGTGAAACGAGGATAAAAAATCGTATTTTTGATAAAAAAAAAATTAAAGGCCTATTAAAATTCGTGATTGCATTACTACTTTTACTTTTTCAAAACTTGAAGAGTGAATTCAATAAATCATGTGCACTCTTCCCCTTTCCCTCATTTACATATTTCAATTTTTGGTTTAGACAAAAAAAAAACAAAACAGATTTAGAGTAAAAAAATATAAATAGGTACTTTTGACATACCTACTACTTCGGAAGAGTCCGAAAAAAGGTCTGATTAAATGTGACCAGTGCAGGGAAAAGGTACCTAAAGTTGGAATTTTCAAAAATGAGTTTTTTAGCTAAAATAATAAAGAAGACCATAAGGAACATATTGAGACCTTGATGAGCATCTACAGATCTACAGGGTGTCTACCAATTTTTAAAATTCGAAATTCGCGACTTTTTCGCGACTTTTTCCATGGTATCTACTTCTTAATTCTCCCCCCCCCCCCCTCCAAAAAATAATCAACGAGATCAAATTTATCACCAAAAAAAATTCAAAACGGAAGGAAATATGTATTTTAAATCAAAATCATAAAAACATGAACGCATTCTGTTACTTTTTAAAATTCCCAAAGTAAGTAACGAAAAATTGGTGAAAAAGTAACATTTAAAAAAAAAATCACTCCATTAGATACATTTGGAATGCATGAAGGCGGCAGAATCAATTTATTCTCGTAATGAACAGTTCGAGATAGAACAGCGGAAAAAACAAAAAAAAAACTAGGGTCATATGAAGAAACATTTAAAAAAGACAATTTTTCACCAAAATTTTCTAAAAGTGGATTATTTTTATTTATATTAAAGAAGGTATAGTTATTGTTCGAGCGAAACTTTTTTTTGAAGAATTTATTACCTACAAAAGGAGCAAAAAAACATTTCCTATAGTGATTTTCCTTTCTGAATTTTTAAAAAATCTCAATGAAAATTCCAAAATTCTTTACATTTTTTGAAAAATAGACAGAAAATGTCCCCTTTTCCAAAAAAAAAAACAGAATCTTTTTGAAAAATCCTATCGTGATCGCTACTAAATCTCCCACAAGAACGATTTTTTTCCGCTTCAAATATTCAATTATTGTCTAGATTCAATTATTTGTCTAGAATAGAAGGGAAGAAGGTTTATTCAAGAATGATGTATGTGAATTTATGAGCCCGAGCGAAGCGAGTGCGACAATTTTATGAAAAAATGTCTAGAAATTTGAAACTTCTTTAATTTTTTTGTTTTGTAGAAAGCGAAAAAAATCAAGTACCTAATTTGGGAAAAATTCGCGACTTTTGATGAATTTTGGGTAATTTCGCGACTTTTTCGCTACTTTAGCGACCAACATCTGAATTCGCGACTTTTTCGCGACTTTCCCCTGATCTAAGGTAGATTTTTCGCCGAGATAGAGACATTTGAAGTTGGGAAATTCTCGAATTCCAAAAAAACAAAATTTAGAGAAAAACGCGTTCAGAATTTTAACTCCTGTTTTTTATGTATCAATCAACAAAAAACCTGCCAAAACTACTTATTGTACTAAAATTTTGCGAGGAATTCGTTTCTGATGTCGAAAATTACTTACTTACGGAAAGAGGAAAATGAAAAAATTTACTATTTCAATGCGTTTACTTTTGAAAAAAAAAACTGTATTACAAAAAGAAATCTGGGTATTATTTTTTATTAAGTAAATTACAAAAAGTATAGCTTATTTTCGATGAAGGGAAGACGATTTTGAAATTTTTGAAGTTTTTTACATTCAGACTAACGAGTCTCCAAAAAAGTGACCCATTTCATGGACCGCATTTTGCAGCGCACATCGATTTTTCTAACGTTCCGACTTTAGGTACCTTTTCTTCAGTTGGTTTGAACGTCATTTGGACATGTTCTAATAGGTTATTCGAAGTGAAACTTTGGTAACAGATTCGTAAAGATCTGAATAACTACTTGAAAATGCAAAAAAAAATTGAAAAAATTGCCCACTTTTCGTTTTTTGACTTTAACGGAAAATTCAGTTTTCCGACTTTAGGTACCCTGTCCCTGCACGAGTCACAAATTCTTTGAGTATTTTTGTTAAAATCATAAATTTTGGTTTTTTACAAATTTTATGACCCCTTTCCCCAAAAATATTGATTTTTTCGTTAGTAGTAGGTGAAAAAAAAATAACGCAATAAAGTCCATGATTTGTTCTTATCATTCTTTTTATGACGAATCAAAATCACGCATTTTTGTAATTTATGACATTTTAGTCAAACTTATGACATCTCCTAATATGAAGAAACTTGGCCAAACTTCCGGAGGGTTGATTTTTAAAAATAGCTTGTAAAGAAAAACCTCCAGATTCAAATTTTCAATTGCCCAGGCCAATTTCTCAATTTTTGGTCAATTTTCGAAAATCCATTAAAATCACACCAGAATCTTCCGGGAGCAATTCACTGAAAATGTAGAGTATTCAACTAGATTACATGAATATGCAAATACTTTGAATTTTCAGTTGCTCTAGTTCATTTTCGCTCACTTAGGAGTTATTTGAGTGAATTTTTAAAAGTTGAAAAAAATGGAGATCATTTTTGCAGGAACTTTTAAATCGACCAGAAAATGCAAAATATAAGTTTTGGGGTACAAAATGCAATAAGAGAACTAAATTTTTGACAATTTATTATGAAAAAAAAATACAATAATTTTTTATATACTTTCCAAAAAAGTAAAGCTCAATTTTGAAAAATTCATCAAATTTAAAAAATCATTTTGGGCATTTGAAAATTTGGTTGTGGGAGATTCTTTACGCGTTTTTACAAAAAGTTCAAGTTTTATTCAAATCGATGTTAAAATCGGGAGGTTGATAAAGCTTCCCTTTGAAAACAAAACTTGAAAGACCTTCTAATCAATATCATAAGGTTAATTTTTATGTCAACAATTTTTTTCCCCATTTATAGAGAACATGGGCAATTGGGCATGTTTTGGGGTAGGTAGGAGTCCATTTAGGAATTTGGTTTTCAAAAATGTGAACTGATAAAACTTATTAAATCCTTCGATACTTACCTATTTCTAATTTTAAGGAATTGAAATTTCTTCATGGATTTTTTTTTAAATCAAATTTTTAATTTAGACAGTCGCATAGTTTTCAAAATTTTGTTATCAATATGCCATGGATGTGTTGCGTTGTAGCAAAGCGCGGGGGGGGGGATCTACAAAAAAATTAAATCAAAAATTGACCTCAAAACTTTACATCTGTTCATTGCATCAACGATTCGAAATTTCCTTCCAATAGGTATTCTAATATTTTAACAGAAAATCATAAAATTATAGCTAAGAATCATTAGATACACCTAATTGATTTTCATTTTTTTTTTTACAAGAAGTTTTATATAGGTACCAAAAAAGTTTCAAAAAATATCGAAAAATAAATTTTGTATGAGTTTTGCAATGTTTTTCTGTCCTCTCAAATTTCAAAAAATGTTGAATTTTTCATCAAATTTTTTTCTTTAAATCAGGGACATGTCGAAATCAGCCAATGAGGAGAAAAAAGAGGGGAAAAAGCGAAAATTTCTGACTGAAATGGATTTTTTTCCAATTTTTTGACTCAAAATATGACATTTTCCAACCTAAAACGAAAATTTTCCAAAAAAAAGTCATCACTTTCGAAAATGTTTCGAATCAAATCTACATCTGCATAATTTTTTCGAATAAAAATTCAATTTTGTAATAATTGACGGACAATCCCCCCCCCCCGTTTGGTCTGACTGCTTTAAACTTTACAATTTGATCACATCTTCAACACTTTAATAAAAAAAATTATTCACCAAAAACAAATCCATAATTTCACACATGTTTATTCTAAAGAAAAACTTGTCTTTATTGGCCATAAAAACAACAATATTGAAAATCAAGAATTCTATCTCTGCATCTTCTCCCCTCCACCTCTTTCTCAAATAATAATTCTAGAAACTTAAAATCCAATGCAACAAAAAATGGAAAAAAAAACTTTCTTTCCAAAGAAAAAAAATCACGAATTTTCATCGATTAATTTTTTTATGAAAATATTGCAATAATTACTCCAATATCATCAGAATCGCTCCCTTTTTTTACAAGATTAATTCACCATCCAAAAAGGTATGATTATTGAAAAAGTACCTTGTAATTTTTGTTATTTTTACGAATGACTTTCTACCTTGCCAAAATGATGATCAATGAACGTAAATTGGTTTGAAATACCCTGAATTTTAATATTTTTTTAAAATAAAACGAACATTTTTCACACTTGCACGAATTCCTCACCACCCATAATAACCTATACCAATAAAGCCTCCCATTTCCCCTCAAATTACCTTCATCGTCAACTCAACGCACACAACTCACACAGCTAATTAAAATCAACCCCCAGCAAAATTTGCAATTCCACACGTCGAGCAACCGCGATTTAAAAAAAAACACAAAATACCCACAGCCACGGGTCAAATATACGCGCGGAGTTATTCAATCGAAAAATCGTTTTTTTTCATCCACGCCTTTAATTCTACCCGGATCCGTCACCGCATGCAAAAAGTTACAAAAAAACTTACCAATTCGGCCATTGAATCATTTAGGTTACCCCTGAAACAAAAGAAAAAATCGTACCATTTAGTAAAAAAAAAAAAATAGTCTAAGCAAGTCAGACGAATTCACGCGTGGAAAAATAAAAACCTATTTTTTCACATGCTCCGGTATCTTAACCTGTTGCCAATCACAAAACACCACCGAAGGCTCGAGGGTATGAGGGAATTAATCGACACCTCTGCGTATTAAGAAAGCACCCTATATCGTGCTTCACACTCCCATTTCCTTTTTAACCGCATCGTGCTGTTATTCAGCCGATTGGATTCATTAATAGGAAGCAGCGACGAAAATGAGACGACAAAAAAAAAGGAAGAAATAAAATCTCTACCTCCGGAGCCAATAGTTGGGAAATCGAGTACCAAAGCTGGCGGTTCTCGCGTTGTAGATTCATTGAAAGAGACTCGATTTACCCGGCAAATCGAAGCCACTTTTCGGGAAGTCGTTTCTGCGCGTCGTATAATTAATAAATAGGACGCTTATTAAACTTTACTGTCGTTAAATTCGTCGACGCGGCGGCGCTTTTTCGTTCGTCGACGGAAAGAAAAAGCATCGAATACAAGAAAGGCGTAGATGACGAAGCACAGGGGACACGGTTTTTCATTTGTAAAAGAAGCTTTAAAGGATGCTCGGTCTTCGGCACGGTACCGTTCGCGTCGCCGGACCCGCAGTCAAATGAAGTTTCCGCCGCATTTTCGAGAAAAAGGATCGCCAAGGGGGAGGGGGCGAGCATAAAATAGTTTAATGAATGTTACCGTACACCGTTCTTTCCCGAACAAGATCATCTCTAAAGCTTAAGATATAAATCTTTCAAAAAGGAGATATTTCAGATGTCATTTCTCTTCGGCGAAGATTACCAGCTTTTAAATAACTCTCGAACGACGATGACGATCTCCTCCCTCACTCGCCTTCTATTCGGTCCGCTTTCCGCAGAGGTTATAGGGAAAAAGGCCTTACCAGAGAGCTTTTCGCCTTGAAAAGCGAGCACTAAACAGAATGAATAAACTTTTAACCAGTTTTCTTTTCAAAAGCAAAATTCGCCGGAATAATGGAAGTTTAAAGAGCTACCAGAAGAGGAAGGACCATTTATGTCGCTTTAAAGAAAATGAAGAAACCCTTTTAATTAAAACCCGAGTCTTCTCTCTGTATTGTGATACTTGAAAGTTGAAAGTTTGTATTTAAGACTTTTATCTTTTCACCGAAAATTCTCTCTTGTCTCTCTCTCTAGCTCCCTTGCTGTTCCTCGTCTCCAGCTCGTTCTTGCCAAATTATTCCGCGTCGACTGTGTATACATAGAAGAGAAAACTTTCCGATGCTTTGGCTGCTGCTGCAGTGGCCGCTGGAGCCGATGTTTTCCAACTCATTCTGCCCCACCGCACCCTTTTTCCTTGTCCTTCTGGGTGTATTCTATGTGTAGAATACCCCCTTTTACCCTCTCGGTGTTTTGCTTATTTTCGTATAAGATTCAATATGCTTCGATGCACGGTGCTTTTCCCGCAATATCTGAATTTAACGAAGTTAATTCGTTAACCTCATATTAATAACGTAAAATCCCTAACTATGAGATAAGTATTCGTACACGGGTGAAGAATATTATTTTTTTGATCCCTGGATAAAAATTACACTTAACAATTTAATTATTTAATCCAAATTGAAATTCGTTCGAATATTACTTAAGAGGATGCTCTACAAAAGTCAGGTGTCCCAAAAAATTTGATAAGGCAAAAATTACGTTTTGAATTTTCATTTTTTTCGATTTATGAAGAGGTATTATGATGAAACAGTGAACGAATATGATTTTAGTACGTGAAAGTTTCAATTGGCACAATAGGTAATTATTTTTATAAAACTTTGAAGAAATGCTAGGTTTGATGACGGGTTTTGAGAGAATTCTCTGAGAATACTGAATCAAATTTGTTGATATTTGGATATGTTATGTAAAAAAATATTCCTGACAGGCTGACAGAGCCATTTTTTCATTTTTTTTCCAAATTTTGAAAGATATTCTCATCAGAAATTTTTTTTGTCGAAAATCAAAAAAAGGGCTCTGAATTTTTGCCTTATCAAATTTTTTTGGGGACACCCGACATATGTAGAGCACCCTCTTGACAAAAACTAGCCCTGAATTTCAATATTTAATCAAATCAAATGATGACTTCAGAGGAGAATTGGAAAAAATTCAAAGTACCTTAAAATTTGTAATTTTTTATATGTATTGAAATTCGTCCAAAAAAATTTCAGCTCCTTCCAGCCTCTACTCCGTTCTGCACAAAAATAAAGTGTTTCAAATTCTATGTCTGCCTTCATGGATAGGTTCGACGAGTGTTTTCTTTGGGTTCACGGTCATTCTCACGAAGTCAAGTTCTCGAACGGTAATTTTCCGAATAAGATATTTCCTGAAAACCTTACTCAAGAATGTCTTTTCCCGAAGGTCAAAATACCGAATAGAATTCTGGAATAGTATTTCACGAAAATTTTTCTCTCGAGGAAAAAAAGTGGAAGAAAATCAAAATTAGAGAAATCAAAAAAGAAAAGGCCTAATATAAGCATAAGGATCCCCCCCCCCCCCGAAAAAAAATAATAGACGCTCATTTTTAACCTTTACATATCCTATTTTTCATGCCAGAAGAAAAAATAACGATAACCGAACCTAATTAAAATTGGATGGAGTTTGCGTTGGAATTTCTCAAAATTAACAAAAAAAGAGAGAAATCATGAAAAATAAAACTTTTAGCTTGTAAGCAATAAAGCTTAGCCAATTTTCAGCTTGGAAAAATCTTTTGAAAATCATTTGCTTTCAGCTAGCTTCCGATCCCTGGGAAAAATGCCCGCAAAAAGTTGAGAATATAAAAAAACTGAAATTTCATAAAAGATTCCTGAATAGCTGAAAATTTTGAAATTATGTCTGAAAAAGTTCGTCATTTTCATCAATTTCAATGGAAAATAATTTTTTTCAAAAATACAAATTACATTTTCGTTGAAAAATAGAATTTTTAATTTACATTTGTGATTGTTACCTTCAAGAAAAAATATTGGGAAGAAATATCTTATTCGGGAAAATGTCTGTTCGTGAATTTCGCTTCCGGAAAACTGATGAGAACCTTTTATTTCACTTTCCAAACAACTCGAAAGTTCGCATTTCGATTAATCCTTTTCCAGCAATTCAAAACATTTGGGACAATTGAATGAAGTCTCTGTGAAAGAATTTCTAGTACATAAATTATGTTATAGAGGAGAAATTTTGCTACCAGAATCAGTCATTGCATTTTTGTTAACACTCAATTCACACAAAGAAATTTCTAGGAGTTGATAATTGTAAATTTTGTAACAATAAAAACCATTTATCAAATTAATAGAAAACAAAAATACACCTAATCCTCAGGATTTTGGCAGTTCAAATGAAGAAATTGAAAAAAAAAACAATTTTTAGAACTACGCACTTCTCTTCTCAAAAAACAATTTTTAGTAGAAAACCCCAACTAATTTAAGCAAAAACAAAAACCAAGCAATAAAAAAAATTAAAATAAACCATTTTAGGAAGAAAAAAAATCAATCCATTTTCAAAATATCCATCCTCTAAGCATTATAGCAAAATTTTTGAAAAAAAAGTAACTTTCATAGTAACTTTTTTGAGCAAAAAGTAACCAAAAGGAATCAAAAATTCAATTTTTCTCTTGAGGCAAATTTTTTTACAGTTTTCTGAGGGGTGGGGAATTTTTTTTGTAGTTTTCTGCAAACATTTTAAAGATAAATGAACTGAAAAGACGTGAATAATTTCATTTATAAAACAACAAACAAACTATCAAAAATCAATTTTTTCATTTTTTTGAAGAATTTTGAAAAACAGCAATTTCTAAGTAAAAATTTGAATTTTTGCCTGGAAGTGCGAAGAAAAAGTGACTTTTAAGGAGGAAAAAGGTGACCAAAAAAAATCAGAAGACCCGATTTAGTTTTCGAAAAAAAGTTTTTTTAGAAAAAAAATCAACCTAAAAAACTAATATTTTCAGAGCTTTCCGTTTACTTCCCTCCCCTCTCCTTCTCTTCTCTTCCCTTTTCCCCTTCTCTTCCCCTTCCTTCTCTCCTACAATATTTTTTGGAAAACAAAAATTAAACAATTTTCAGAACCTCTCCCCTCCATAAAAAATTCTCTGAAGAACCCCCCCTTCCCCCACACCCAAATGAACCAAACCAACTTTCAAAAAAGACACTATTCTCCTCTCATCCCTTAAATAAGAATTTTCGAAAGAATAACTTTAAGAAAATAATTTAATTTTTTAGATAAACCAAATTAAACTTCTCTCAGACCCCCTCCCCCTCCCCAACAATAATAATTTTCAAAATGAAACCCAAACGATATTTTAGAAAACAAATAACAATTACAGCAATACATTTTCTGGAAAAAAAACAAGAACTCAAACCATTTCAAAAATTTTTCATCTTTTCTCGAAAAAACTAATTTTCAGAAAACACCAAAAGTGCATATGCAATTATGCATGTAAGTTTGTGAATTGTGAGTAGATGTACTTTTCAGAAAATGAAACAAAATTCAGAAAAAAAAACAAATCTCGGAGATGGATTTTCTACAAGGATCAAATATTTGCGAAAAAAACAAACGTACTCTCTCATTTATAAATCAGTGAAAATGATAGAAAATCACTGAGAAACAGTCAGAATTGCAGCACAGGAGAAAATCAGTGAAAAAATTTTCAATAAAAACAAATCAGTGAGAAAAATCACTGGAAAATCAGTGAAAATTTACTGAAAAGTCAGTAAAATTTATGAAATTAGCAGAAAAATTAGTGAAAATCGTTGAAAAATCAGCGAAAATTCGCTAAAAATCAGTGAATGTCACTGATTTTTTCCTGTACTGCAATTCTAACTGCTTATCAGTGACTTTTCACTGATTTAGAATGATAGAGTAGGTTACCTACACTAAAATTCATCAAGTTTTTGGTACCTTTTTTCAAAGATTTGTGGCGTTCAAAAAAATATTCATTTTTATTGAGAAATAACTTCAAACTGATGAAAAATGTATATAGTTTGTTGGTTACTTTCTAAAATACAGCACACCTTTCAGATAAAATAATTGAAATCCTATAGTTTTATTTAAAAAAAAATAGATTAGATTCATGTACCTCCGAGTACTTTTGTAGCAAAAAAAAAACTTCTCACAAGTAAGTAACGAAAAAAAAATTGTCAAATTCGGACCTTTTCGATTTCTGCTGATTCTCTGCAATGACTACACACCAACAAAACTCTAAAGATGGCAATACGAATTTCAGAACCCCTAATGTTTTCACATTACGATTACGAAAATTCCATTTATTATTTCATAACCTGTCAATAAGTCGACTCGAGGTATACATATTTACCCTCATCTGCGCGGCATTTCAACAAATTCATCAAACGAGTAAATGGTTTACTTATTGAGATAAATTGGAAAGTTTTTTTTCGCTCACTCTGCCTTTCTACCATACCCAATCCTTTTCACGCACGAATAGCAGATACGCGGATACATATCCACATTCATATAGTATCCGAGCAGCATCAGCCCACATACACATCGTATATAAAATATCCTTATAATAACATCCGAACGCCGGCTTTTAAAGCCTTTTGATAGGTAAATCCATTTGAAAGATTGATTTATCAGTAAGCTTTTTTTCCGCACACATATAGCTATCTATATCGCGAAATAAAAAAAAAAAAAAAGTAAAAAAAGAGAGCTTATTTTTACATATCGTTAAAACCGAACTAAAAAGGTTATTTATAAAATTGAGGAAAATATATAGTATCGCGTATAAGCCTCTCTCTGTCTCTCTCTTCAACATTTTTCTCCTCTGGTAGGTATACAGCGGTATAATACATGTATAGAGTGTATATCTATCTCGCCAGATATAATTTTTTTTATCGAAACGTACCATAATGGCGAGTCTGCTGTACATATACATCGAATTAGTACCTATCTATATATTTGGGACGAGTTACACAGAACGATGTATTAATAGAGAGATAGGGGGAAAGAAACACAAATTTTCCGCCTATATCGAGTTACGTTGAATAAATTATTAAAGGGTAAGTATATTACCGCGTTAAAAAAAAAAAGGTACACTCACTCGCACACATTTGCATAGACGATACAATAAAGCGAATGAAAACCTTCGGTTAAATATTTAATAAAAATCCGAATAAAATAATTGGATTTTCGTATTTGATTTCCGGCGCGTATGTAGGCCATGTACATACGTTTTAAAACGATGTTAGACTGTTAAACACGGTACCCTTTTTATTTGAGGATGATACTGGTAGTTACGAGGGGTTTTGGGTGGTACTAGAGTGATATTACTTTGTTGAGAAAAGCCTGTGACGGTAAATCACGGAATCGTGCGCCTTGAATTGGTCAATTAGGCTACCGATTGAGTATCGAACTAGTTGATGAAGTATTTCGTTAATTAACGGGACATTGAATCTTATCCGGAAAGAGAAAATATTAAAAATTCAAAATTTCATGATTAATTTGGGAGAATGGTCTTCTAAATTCTCATTAATTACAATTTTATGAAATGTTAATCTTTATTTTAATTTACCTATATTATATTCACCTAGTTTTGAATCGATTTTTAAAAAGAAGAAAAGAAAAAAATTACTTTTGTAAGCCTAAATTTCCTTGTTTGTACCACAATTCTGCGAAATTCCATCAAGCATTATATAGATGAAACTAGTTTATTTCTGTAAAAATCTTCACTTTGAGAAAAAAATTAAAAGCCCCCCCCCCCCCCCTAAAGATGACTTAGATCAAAATTTCATAATGAAAATTGAAAAAGCAGGACTTTAGGAGAAAATTAGTAGGATATTTTATAATATTTAAAACTTTTACGATTGTTTTTTTTGGAGGAGCAACCATTTTTTTCTGTAAGTGAATGAAAAAAAATCAAAAAATTCAAATGAAGTGATTTCAAAATTTTGAAGAAAGGGGGAAAATAAATTAAATTTTTCAAAATTCAATTGAAAAAAGCAAGGAATTTCAACATTTTTGACAAAAAACAAACTTGAAGGATTTCTAGGATTGTTGGAGACGCATTTCAAGATTAAAATTTGAAAATTTTCGCAGTGAGAGGAAATTTGAAACGTTCAAAAAAACTAGGAATTAATATTTTTAAATAGGGGACAGGGGACAACAAAATTCAACACTAACAAAAAAAATTCAATTTTTCCATATAAATTTCATCTTCGATATGGGCCTGTTCAAATAGAGGGAGAAAAAAATCTATTCAGAACCATAAACGAGCATTCGCGATTTTTATTTTTTCCACCTTTTTTTTGGCGAAATCTGGACAATATTCACTTATTTTTCACACCACCTAAATTCGCTTTTTGTAAAACACAACGGATAAGGATTATTTTGAGGAAAAAATTGAACAAGGCATTTTTTTGGATACCAATTTATGTAGGAAAAAAGAAGCCAATTTAAATTTTACCTGAAAGAGAAAAACTTGAATCAAAAATATTTTTGTAAGATATTAATTTTCATTCTGAAACCAAATAAACATAAAAATTATTTATTTTGATGGAGTCAAATGTCAACTGAATATAAAAATAACTGAAATATTAAAATCTGAAATCTCAATAAAAATAAATCGAACAATATATTTTCAAACGAGAAAAAAATACATAGTTTTTTTCACATGGAGCAGAAAAATGAAAAATATTGATAAAAAATCAGACATATTTAGTGGTCTGAACTAAGGAGGAAAGGGAGGGGGTAGAACAAGACATACCGAATTTGAAAAATTGAATTTCACTACTTTTTCTCAACTAACTTTATACGAGTATGTAGGTACTTTTTTGAAATCGACGAATTCCACGCTAACTATCAAGTGTTCATCCCAAGGACGAATCTAAGTTGGCTTTTTGAAGGGCCAAACAATCGAAAATATCTTATTAAAATGTCATTTTTTCAGATTTTCCCAACTTCAAATACAATTTTATTTTTCTAATATTTCCAAATTAGAACAAAATCCTCCCACCCTCACCCCTCAAGAGCGCTATTTGAAAATTCAGTTTTGTCATTATATTCAGGGAGGGGGAGCAAGCTGCTCTTCTGGCCTTTCATCCTGCACGGCCATGATTTATCCAGTGAAAAAGGGTAAATGATAAAATTCCATTTCAAGTTCGAAAAATCAGGGTCGAGTCAGATTTGTCAGAGAATTTGCAATGCATAACTTTTTACTCGAAAAATTTTGAAAAATTTTGAATTTTGTGCTAAAAAATCTAAGAAACAACTTCGCTTCAAAAAATGTCAACTTTTTCGAAACTTCAACAAAAACAGGGTGTCCACTATATTTCAGAAATAATTTTCCCCGACTTTTCCAGGTTTTTCAGACTAATTTTTCCAATTTTCCAGACCTTTTAAATATATGATATTCCTAAACCAGGGGAGGGGAGAGGAGGGATTTTCCACGAAATGTACTTTCATCTCGAAATTTTGCATAAGAATGATATAAAATGCATGGGGTTTAACGAATTTTTTTTTTCAAAATCACTAGATACTTTTTACGAGGTCTTTAGATGCTTCTCTTCGGGCCAAAAAAAAGATTCAAATTCAATTCTGAAAATTTTTGAACACCCCCCCCCCCCTAAACCCCTTTACCACAAAAATTTGAAAATTTGAATTCATTACCTACAGAAAAGGTTTAAAATAAAAATCAAGTATTCCAACGCGAAATTAAGTTTTGAAAAATGAAACAAATTATGCCAGGGCGTCTACCAAATCAAGCGAATGAAAATTCGGTTTTTTTCGGGCTGGAAAATCTAAATTTTCTCTACATCGTCCCCTCCCAATGAAAAACACATGCCTCAAATTTATAAATTCGCTCAATTCCATGCAGTTTTTTAGTTTGTACCAATAAATAAAGAAATTAATGAAAAGGTGAAATATAAATCATGACGAAAATTTTTGCGAAAAAAGATCTTTAAAAGATAAAAATTCACCACTTTTCCCTCATTCATGTTTCCAAAACATGGCCAATAATTTCGAATTCTGTTCCATTTCCTCCCCTTTTTTAAAACATCGTGGTCAAGGGCATCATGGCATTTTTTTCTCATCACAGCTTATTAAAAGCTAAGCTTCCAATAAACTTGAAATTTTAAATAAATTCTGCAGAAAGAAAGAATGTAAATTGCCCCGAGCGTAGTGAGGTGTAATTTTTTTTGAATAATTCATAATTTTTTAATGAAAAAAGACATGAATTTTAAGAATTAATTTTATGATACATTACGGTCAACAAAACAATGGATAAAAAAATCAGATAACAGAATTAATAATTTGGCCCGAGTGAAGCGAGGGCGAAATTTTTTGAAAAATTTGTAATAAAATAAGCAAAGAAACAATTTTTCAAATGTTTCATCCTTTTCGAAAAACTCCAGAGAAAATTCCAAAATTCCCTGACTTTCCCCGCGTTTCTCGATTTTCCAGAGAATGAACACCCTGAAAAAATGCCAAACTTTTGTTCTCCAAATAGGTAATGTCAAATCTGGCCTTTTCTCGGGTTTATGTGCGATTTTGAGAATGAGGGCGGTTTTCAAAATACAATTATTCTACTTACAGCAAATTGAGCATGATGCAAGAAGGAAAAGAACCCGTTCGAACGAAACAACAACGAAAATTCAACAAAAAGTTACGCCCAAGAAATAAAAAATTGTCCAAAATAAGAATTAAGAAATAATTTTTTACCAAAAAATTTATGTATCAAAAAGTCACCAGAACTGAAAAAGAAAAAAAATCAAGATTTAGAGACAATTTCGTTAATTTTGATGATTTTTGAACCGTTTTGTGATTTTTTGTGGCCTGGTAGATCTAGATACTATATGCAAAACGACCTAGTCTGATTTCTCAAAAATGTAAAAATTACAGGTTTAGTCTAAACAATTGCCTTTGATTTGGAAAATTTGCAAAAATAAAATCTTTTCGAAAAATTATAAAATTTTCTACTCGAAATTTGAGAATAAAGAAAAATAAAAAAAAATTCGCATTCAAATCAGAAAAAATGAAATAAAAATCCACACGAATCTAAAATTTTTCTATTGTTTGCCCTCCCCCCTCCATGTCAACCTCGATTCTTTCCCACGCATTAAAAAAAACTAATCCACATCCACAACTATCAAAACTTTGAAAAAACCTCTCATTTCCCATTCAAACCTCAACAACCAAACCCCTTTTTACTTCCCGATTTTATAATCCCTTCGATACATAAACCTCTTTCATTTCCTCGCCTCGACCTCATACCCGAAGTTGAAAACTTAATCGACCTTAAAATTTCCCCCTAGTTCCTTCTTTCGACAGTAAAAGCTTTCAAAGTTTCATCTAAACATTTAGCTACTTCACAGAATCTATTTTATGCTGCGGAAATCACTTCTTTAATTACTTATCAAAAGCTCAATCGTATTTTAATATATATTAGTCTTAGAAATTTGTACGTAATCTACAATCGATCATCGTTCGTTTCAAGTTTTAAACGTTTTATTCGTTTAATACGTTAATGAATGCCGATAGGTTCACATAGGTACTTACAATAATATACCAGCACATTTACGTCGATAGCCTTGATAAATCGTCTAAACTACGTCACGTTTCGTATCTTTGTATGAAATATAAATTTCCAAGTGGACGTGTGCTTCCTTTATACGTTTATCAAGGAATAGAATTTTTTCACTTTGGCAAAAACACTGCAATAAATTACTATCACACTTACTCTATTCCTGGAATAACGACTATAAATTAAAAATATTCGAATATATTCACATATGAAACACTACAGCACAATTTCGCATGGAAGACGAGTCATACCTACCACCAAACCTATTGGAACTTGATGAAACCGAATACCTATACCTGAACTTGAATAGACTCGGTATTGTAATTGAAAAAAAATCAAGAAAAATAATTATACGAGGCTAAAAATAGATTCCAATCATCGCTACGAACGTTTTTCGTTATATTATCGCACCGATTACACTTCAGGTCGTTTATCGTTTAATTACCGGGGTAATGGAAGCGGAACCTCGAAAAGTTTTCATTCCAGGCCATCGAAAAAATTCGTCTTTACGTATAAATCTGTGGATTATATGAAAAGACTCGTTGTACCGATCAAGTCGGCCCTTAAACCTATAAAAAGTGAATTCAGTTTACCCAGAGTCCATCGAACGCGACAGAGAGAAGAAAAATACCTCGACTAAATACCACATCGGACCTGGACGAGGTGTTAGTCGAAACGGTAGCATTTGTATTACGTATCGAAGCGGAAAATATATAAGGGGTTTTAAATACCTAGCTTTATTTCTTCAGTTACCGAGCCTGGTACGCTAATAGGGGGCTTAACACTTATAAATCTTTTAACAATGCTAAGAACCTTTTTATAGGTATACTTTTCTCTGGCTCGCAACGTTTTTAAACTGTGTGAAGTGAAAAAATTCCCTATATCGGAAGCCGCACTAGTTCGTAGTGCTAAAGGTCGCCATCGTCTGTCTCTTTTGCGCCTCGTACCGGCAATACGAGCTTTACATACAGAGGAATGTTTTGAATAACAATGTCGATACGGCGATGGCACCACTTAACGATGATTGCTGCCTCTTAAACGTATAAGTACTCTCTACAACTCGAGCACGTAATTCTAGAACACCCTGGGTACCATTATAATACCATCACCTTTGCTGCGTGTCAATACTCGACCTATGGTAGAGTAGAGTTATACTTTATATTTTGTTCGAAGTTGAATAGTATGCCGTTTATCTCGTCCATGTTGAGAGTATAATACCTATACCTTTATAAGAGTGCAATTGTATCCTTAGGTGTATGGGTACACGCGCACATAGGTATGACTATATGCTTACGTACGAATGAATCCCAACAGACAGACGGATATCGAGTATTATAAATTTACAACCATAAAGTCTTAACACCTAAGCGCCGGTTCCCCTCCTTTGCATGCTCTCAAAGATTTATCGAACCGTGAGGTATAATGCGAGCTGTCATATAATCAATGACATGCAAACGAAATATCAAGTTTTAGGCTTATGAAATTAGAAAAAAAAGTCATACTCGGTGAAAATTTCGGCCTAGTTTTTTTTTCATTTTTTGCCTATAATGGTATTCTCTCTCTCATTTCTGAATCAGTGAAATTTATCAAAAATCATTAAAAAACAGTCAGAATTGCAGCACAGTAATAAATCAGTGAAAACTTTTTCACTGAAAGGAAGTCAGAGAATGAAAATCACTGGAAATAAGTGAAAAAATCACTGAAAATCACTGAAAGAAAATCACTGAAAGTTCACTGAAAACTCAGTGATAATATGAAAAATCTGTTAAATTCTTTGAATAAATGGTAGAAAAAAATCACTGAAAATCCGTGAATTTCACTGATTTTTCCTGTGCTGCAATTCTGACTGTTTATCAGTGACTTTTCACTGATTCGGAATGAGAGAGTAATCAACAAACAAAAATGTCTCCCCCCATCTCCTAACCGTAGAAAGGCCTATCCAATTTTTAAAGAAATCACATACCTACTTTCTCTATTATAAATCAGTGAAAATTATCGAAAATCACTGAGAAACAGTCAGAATTGCAGCACAGAACAAAAACAGTGAAAATTTTTTCACTGAAAACAAATCAGCGAGAAAAATCATTGGAAAATCAGTGAATAGTCTCTGAAAGGTCAGTAAAATTTATGAAAGGTCAGTGAAATTTATGAAATTTGCTGAAAAATCAATGAAAACCTTTGAAAAATCAGCGAAAATTCGCTGAAAATCAGTGAATTTCGCTGATTTTTTCTGTGCTACAATTCTGACATTTATCAGTGAAATTAATCAAAATTCAAAAATCACTGAAAAACAGTCAGAATTGCAGCACAGTAATAAATCAGTGAACATTTTTTCACCGAAAGCAAGTCAGAGAAAGAAAATCACTGGAAATCAGTGAAAATTCAATAAAAACCCAGTGATATTCATGAAATTCACTGAAAATTCTGTGAAATTTTTTGAATAATCAGTGAAAAATCGCTGAAAATTAGTGAATTTCACTGATTTTTCCCATGCTGCAATTCTGACTGTTAATCAATGGTTATTCACTGATTCGGAATGGGAGAGTACTTGGTGAAAATTCCGGCCTAGTTTTTTTTTAGAATTTTTTCGCTTGTAATGGTCTTATCAACATACAAAAATGCCCCTCCCCCTCCTTACCGAAAAAAGCCTGTCTAATTTAAAAAAAAATCACATACCTACTCTCTCAATTATAAATCAGTGAAAAGTATCGTAAATCACTGAGAAACAGTCAGAATTGCAGCATAGGGAAAATCAGTGAAAAATGTTCACGTAAAACAAATCAGTGAGAAAAATAACCGGAAAATCAGTGAATATTCACTGAAAAGTCAGTGAAATTTATGAAATTTCCTGAAAATCCGTGAAAACCTTTGAAAAATCAGCAAAAATTTGCTGAAAATCAGTGAATTTTGCTGATTTTTCTTGCGCTGCAATTGTGACTATTTATCAGTGAAATTTATTAAAATTCAAAAATCACTGAAAAACAGTCAGAATTGCAGCACAGTAATAAATCAGTGAAAATTTTTTCGCCAAGAGCCAGTCAGTGAAAGAAAATTACTGGAAATTAGTGAAAATTCACTGAAAAATCGGTGATAATTATGAAATCTACTGAAAAATCTGAGCAATTTTTTAAATAATCAGTGAAAAATTGCTGAGAATCGGTGATTTTTCCTGTGCTGATTTCTGACTGTTTATCAGTGATTTTTCAATGATTTGGAATGAGAGAGTACTTGGTGAAAATTCCGGCCTAGTTTTTTTTTTAATTTTTTCGCTTGTAATGGTCTTCTTATCAATATACAAAAATGCCCCCCCCCAAAAAAAAAAAAAAATTAACGCACTTTTTCCTTCAGGGTAAAAACCTTAGAACATGGATATGTCCATTTTTACGTGCAGAGTAACACGACCAACAATTTTTTAACAATTTTTAAGTCTAAAGTAATCATAACCAACTAATACATCATGCACATATACTTAATACAGCCATTTTAGGTCTGAACCTCAAAAAAATTCTTGGAAAGCTAGATTTTACATTATTTGTGTAGAATGACCAGAGTACCCAATTACTTATTGAAGAAATTATCGTTTTTCGTCGTTTTTGAAGAAACGACAAAAAACGACTATTTTTTTTAAATTATCGTTTTTTGTCGTTTTTGATGAAATCTTCAAAAACGACCATTTAAATTTTTTAAAAATGATCGCTTTTCGTAGTTTTTAAAGAAAGAACAAGAAAGGACCAATTAATTTTTTAAATGATCGATTTTCGTCGTTTTAGGGGAGGGGGGGCAAATTCAATGAAAAAAATGAAGTAACCTGTTATTTCAGGGGGGGGGGGGGTATTTTCAGTAGGCAAATAATATATACCTTCAGGATACAGCGAAGAAAAATTGAAAGATTGGGAGATTTAATGATTTTTTATAGTCAAAATTACTGATTTTTTCTGATAAATGGGACATTGACTGAGAAATTATCAATTTTTGACCGAGAAATCAGTGAAAAATCAAAGTGTGGTATGTTTATTTAAGAAATAGTTATTAAAATACTGCCGGAGCGAAGCGAGGGCGAATTTAAAAAAAAAATCATACTCTTCTTTGACATTTTTATGATAAAAAATTTCTTTGCCGAGCTTAAGGGAGGGGAGGGGCTTGAGCCCCTGAGCCTTTTTTTCAAATTGCTATCATACGAATTTTTATGGTACATATTACTAAAAATTTCAAGAATTATCAAAATATTTTTTGCTACGATAGATTTTAAAAATTATTCAAAAGCTGCAACTTATTGAAAACATTTTTCGAAAAAAAGTCTATTTCTTTAAAAACATTTACAAACAGAAATTTTTCGCCCACAGTAATTTTCAATTCGTCTGAAAAATTTTCTCAGAAATATACTACACACTGATTTATGTTTCCGCCTTTCCCTCTCCCTCGTTCAAAAAATTCACAAACATCCACCTCTACTTTACTCAATTTTCCCTTTTTATTCCATCACTTCGTTGTTGTCTTTCCCTCAACACTCGACTATTCCATTAAGTGCTCGTTGCACACACTAATGGTTTTGGTTATGAGGCAATTAGATTACCCTATTTTTACGGTCGAATAATGCGGTTTTCCGGAGGTCACACCGTCCACGTATTTACTCGGCCCAGCGACGACCGGAGAAAAAAAAATCAAAAGAGCATTTCTACGCGTACGTACTCAAAAAGACGTCACCGTTTAATTTCATTTTCGCGCGAAACCGAAAATATAAATACTATTACGACAAAGAGTGGAAAAATCTTATTTTTGAATTCTCCGCCAGCATTTATTTGTAGCTAATGGCTTGCGCATCTATGACGAAAATACCCCGGAGATTTGCCGCAGATGAAAAAGCAACCAGAAGGACTGGTTTTATTACGTAAACTAGATGATACTCTGCTTGTATATTCTCTGGGCACACTTCCCTCTGCTTTATTCGCGCTTATAACGTAATAGCATCTATTTTACCAGGGTAGGTATAGATACTTGCTTTCGCTATATGTACTTACGACTACGTATACGTGTACGTATTTACGAAATCAAAGAATTCTTTTCGTTTTCCGCCGCATCGTCGCTTGTATACCAAAGGGAGACCATCCTATAACGTTTGACCGGCAAATACGACCACGACTCAAACTTTTCCTTCCTAAATCCTAATCGTGTTAATAGAATACGAAAGAGGTAGAAGAAATTCGATTTTCTTCGGGATCTTTTTTTTTCGTCTACTTTGCCAATCTCTCAGCACTTAAGCTTTCCACTGAAAGTTTATATAGCGATACGTATCTATACGAATTTTTCAGAGGTACAACAGAGGAAAAATAGTGAAGTGAAAATACCTCACAGATTCGATTTTATATTACACTCTGAGTCATACGTATTTCAAATTCATTACGCTAAACAGTTTGGTTTTTCATTTGATTTGAATTTCATTTTTTCTAAACAGTCCCAAGATTTTGATTTCTTCTTTTCAGGGGCTTAAATTGAAAGAAAATCTGAGAGAAAAACTAGTTGTGTTTTTTGAGAAGATTTATTGAAAATATGAGCAAAAGATATTACACTTTGTCCCAAAATGCCCAAAAGTTTAGGTTTTCACATGATTTCAATGAAAGAGAAACAAAATGATAAAAATGATTAGTTTTTCGTTCGATTCCAAGACTCAGGGTATCAAACACAGATTTGAGGAAAGAATAGTGACTTTAAAGCCTTTTTATGAAGCAAAAAGTGACCAATTTTTCAATTTTTCTTCTCATAAATAAATATACCCCCTCCCCCTCCTCTATTTTTTCATAACTCAAACTGTATTTCTCTCTGTGATAGTGCTGAAAAAACTTTTTTTTCTGAAATTTTTTTTCATTAATAAATCTTTGTCAAGGTATCAATCAACAAGGCTGGTGGACTATTAATAAGTAGGTAAAAATAGGTTTGATCGGACTTTTTTTTTTTAGAAATACAGTATCAGTATTTTGATAATTTTATGCAAGAGCGGTAGGCCGTTTGAAAAAAAAGTGGTCATTAGTGACCTTTTGGCAAAAAAGTGACTTTTAGTGACCTTTTGACAAAAAAGTGACTTTCAGTGACCTGTTGGCAAAAAAGGTGACTTTTAGTGACCTTTTGGCAAAAAAATGACTTCGTGAACTTTTGGCAAAAAAAGGTGAGTTTTAGTGACATTTTGACAAAAAAGTGACTTTTAGTGACCTGTTGGCAAAAAAAGTGACTTTTAGTGACCTTTTGGCAAAAAAGTGACTTTTAGTGACCTTTGGCAAAAAAGTGAGTTTTAGTGACCTTTGGCAAAAAAGTGAGTTTTAGTGACCTGTTGGCAAAAAAGGTGACTTTTAGCGACCTTTTGGCAAAAAAATGACGGTGAACTTTTGTCAAAAAAAAGGTGAGTTTTAGTGACATAAAAGTGACTTAGTGACCTGTTGGCAAAAAAAGTGACTTTTAGTGACCTTTTGGCAAAAAGTGACTGTTAGTGACCTTTTGACAAAAAAGTGAGTTTTAGAGACCTTTTGACAAAAAAGTGACTTTTAGTGCCTTTTGGCAAAAAAAGTAACTTTTAGTGACCTTTTGGCAAAAAAAGTAACTTTTAGTTACCAACCTTGAAAATAGGGGACAAATCACTAAAAAAAAAGGTGACTGTTTAATGCCTGAAGACTGAAAAAGCTAAAATAAATAAGTGATGCAAAAATTTTGAATAACCGGGTACCACTAAAAAAAACTTGAGATGAACAAAATTGAAGGGGAAAAATCACGTCAAAAAATTTTTTCATCCATGGGAATGGATAGTACATTGAAAAGTAAACAAATTTTCACTATATGACTTTTTGCCTGCCTTTGAAATTGAAGGGGCTACAAAAAAATTATTCGAAAAATAGTATATTATGCAACAAGGGAGATAAAGTGATTTTCGACGAATTTTGAGGTTTATTGCCCGAGCAAAGCGAGGGAAATAACTCAAAATCGTCGAAAATCATTTATCTCCCGAGTTGCATACGATATTTTTCATTGTAGAGGGAGTAAAAGTCGAGTTTGAGCACTCGAGCGATTCGCGAGAGGGAGTAAAAGTAGACTTTTACTCCCTCTACAATGAAAAATTCTTTAAAAATAAACTAATCAAGAGAATGGATAGTGCGTTGAAAACTGAAAAAATTTTGTTCTGTAGACTTTTGCCTGACATCGAAAATGAAGGGGCTAAGGGTCATTCAAAATAAATGGGCTTCAAAAAATTTGCAAATTTTCTCAATTTTTAATGACCCTTATTAGCCCCTTTATTTTTGATGTTAGGCAAAAAGTCTACAGAACAAAATTTCTTCAGTATTCAACGTATGTACTATCCATTCTCTTGATGAGTTCACTTTTTGAGAATTTTTTTCGAATAATTTTTTTGAAGCTCCTTCAATTTCAAAGATAGGCAAAAAGTCATGAAGTGAAAATTCGTTCAGTTTTCAAAGTACTATCCATTCTCATACTTGAAAAAAATTTTAACGTGATTTTTTTAGATGCAGCATTTGCCCCTTCAATTTTCAAAATAGGCAACATGTTCATCTCAAGTTTTTTTTAGTGGTGCTCGGTTATATCGAAAAAAAAATGTTTGGCAGACGATTCATGGAACTCTCTGTATAGAAATGGGTACCAATTCCATATAAAAATTTTAATTCAAACATTACAAAGAAATTAAACCATCACTTTTTCAAAGCCATCTCATTAAAAAAAATCTCACAATACGTTTGTCTTTCCTTCCCTGTTGAATAAAATCGACCCACCGACCGCACATCTTTTCTGTTCACGATTAAGGAAAACGAATTATACTGCTACGTGATAACTCTCACAATCAGCTTGACGAAAAAACCCATCGTAATAATTAAATTTCTTATCTTAATATTTATACCGCTGCGCTGGGTCGTCGAGAAATAAAGTGTAAAAAAATTACAACCAGCAGGTTTACGATTCAAAACAAGTAGTAAACTATCAATAAATTATCGTTTGAAATTTTAATGCAAATTATCAGTTGTAAAAAATGCTTGAAAAATAGCTTCTTTGCATATCGCTTTTATTTTGTCAACCGGATGAATATTTTTCATAATAGATATTAAACTCGTACAAATAAACACAGCTAGAGCATGAGCGATAAATCATTCTTCAAAATATTATAAGCGTGTATCTAATTTAGTAATTATTTAATAGAAACAAGAATACATATAAATTCATATTATTTCATCAATAAAGTAAATTGTGGAAATTTGCCAAAAAAAATGAAGTGAAAAAAAACCATACAGTGAGAAGTATGGCTATTTTTCCAAGTTAGAAGAAAGGACACAACGGTAGGTATAATAAGATCATCTGAGAAAATTTTAATAAAAGCTTGAAAATCTCAGACCATTTTCTGGAGTAATTTTTTTTAGTTGGCGAAAAAATTGTACAGCATAAAAACCTTGACCTTGAGAGCCTGTTGACTCCGAATTAATTAAAATTTGGCCCATTGAAAGAGCATGTCATCTACACCTTGGAACCAAATTTTGAGTTAACGACGTTGGTTTTTTTGATTTTTGGCAAATTTTTGAAAATGGTTGAAATGACTTATTTATATGCCAATTTTTCCAAAAAAAATTATAATTTGCGAGATGAAAATCTGAAAATTGATTTTTATACTAAAATCGACCCCCACTCGAATCGATTATGATTATTTTCGAGTGGATCTGGAGTCCCCAGCCAAAGTTGACTTTTATTCCGCTTTCAGGGCACTAAAATTACCGAAAAAAGCGCTGTAATTACCTTGGGTAGCTGAAAATTTTGTAATGTTTTAAGTTCGTAATTCTGAATTGATTAATATATCGAAGGAACGAGTTGATATGTTAATTTTTTTACAAGTTGGTGTGATGGAAAAACATCAAATTTCGTTGAAAGCTTCAAATGAGTTGGAAAAATACCTCATTCAATTTGGAGGGTCGACGAAAAATCGACATACCATTACGTTTTTCGAATATTTTTAAAAAATCGTCAGAAATCAAAAAATGAACTTCGACTGGTTGAAAGGTTACGAGGTGTGATTGAAGTGCTCTTTATGAGAACCAAAATTCGGCTAGATCAGCAAGAAGAGGTCGTCAAGGTTCCCTTTATCAGAGAAACTTCCACTATGGGATAGAACCATTTGAAAATTATACGTTGTTATCAGATAAATGATATAGGTATGTACGTTAATTACAATAAAAGCACATAAATTTTATTAAAAACGTGTCATTTTTTTGGTCGATTTAATTTAAAAATGGTGAAATTTTCGTTCATTAACAATTTTTTTTAGAGTTGAAGAGATTTCTTATCTTTAATTTTTCATCAATTCGTGAATGAAATGAAAATGACAAATTAAAATTCAAGGAACCATTCAACTATCACATGATCTTCGAACCTTCATCATATTTTTTGGAATTCGAACATAGGATCCAAGTGATACAATTTTAATCGTCTAAAACGGCCTCCATCTCAGCATACTAAAAATATTGTACCTATTTTATTATTTCCTGCATTAAATGATATCTCACAATAAGACACGTATTTGTTCCATTTAAATTTCATAATTAACCAATAATCGAAAACAACTTCCCCATAACTTTGAGTTCAAGGAAATAAGTACCAATTTTAGACAAAATATAAATCTGTCTATAAACTCAAAAAAAATTATAGACAACTTAACGTTCACTCGATCAAGTCGATCAAATCGTAATTTTGAAATTTTTTCGCGAAAGTCGTTTTTTCGGAATTTTTACCGTTCGAAATGGATTTCAACAAAATGTTTTTATTCGTATTCGCCATCATCTTTGTAATGATGCAAACAGCAGAATCTCACGTTTATTGTATTCCAAACGGCAGTGCTTGCTACAGGAGTAGAATAACTGGCGACTGCTGTTCCGGAAACTGCGCATATGGCGACGGCGACGGACCAATTGGAATGTGCATCCCTGTATATCCGCGAAATCGTCCAGGAAGTTCATCAATTTAAATAGTGGAGGTTTCGTATTCAAGAATTTAATTGCATTCCTGCCATGATTTCCAATAAGGATACGGTTAATCAAAGCTGAAATTTGGTAATTAGTTATAGATTGATGTTTCATGTCATTAATACGTAAAGTAAGAGAATAATATAACTGTAATTTTGATTTCTAAATAATTTTCATTTTACACGTAACCTCTTTTTTATTTAATTTTTAAAAGGTGCATTTTTAATTTAAAACTATCAATCCATTGAGTGAAAAAAATTCAAAAAGCTTCTGTCGAAATTCTTCATCGAATTTGAAAATTGATCTTCAATGGTTACCGCTACTTATTCTAAAGTTCTTCGATTCACATCGAATACTGGTAGAAAAGCTATGGATCCTCAAAGGAGGGCCATTTTCAAAAAAAAAGTCTTCAGTTATTTTCATCAATTAGTTTCTACCCCTCCGTGTCCAAGAAAAATTTGATGGATAAAATTTAAAAATTTTCATTGCCTCATGTAGATCGTTTTGGATTAGTGATCAAAATCCCCCTCCCCCCTCCATATGAAATTTCCAACAGGCAATAGAATCAAATCAAAATTATGCGTTTTCAATTTCTCAAGTCAAATTTACCCCAAATTGAAAAAATGTTTTTTCAGAACTACGCAACTTCAAAAAAGAAACAGATAATGTGAAAAAATTTAAATTTTCTCCTAAAATTGTGACTTGATAAAATTTAAAATTTACATATTTTCACAAATTTGAAAAAATGAAGAAAATACAAAGAACATGCATGATTTCAACTAAAAATTTGTACAGGAAATTTTCTTTCAAGATTTTTCAAAGATTCATCAACAATAAAAATTATGTAAGGTTTCATTGAAATAATGAGTAAAATTTCCTCAAAAAAATGTATCATTAATCGTAAATTTTTGTGCCAAAATCAAGCTAAGGGTGGGAATTTTTTTAAAATTTTTATTGAATTGTAGATGACCTCAAATTTAAACTGGTGAAAATGTGAAAATTCGAATTTTTTGATCATTTAAGCAATGAGTACCTACATTAGAATTCCAAACACATGATTGAAAAAATTTTAATCAATTTTCTAGTTTGAAAAATTGAAGGGCAGTTGATTGGGATTTTTTCACTTCACGTGCTTCTTTCTTTTCAATGTTTGATGGCTCCACAATCTTCATGAAAAAATTGTTCAATCTATAGTAAAATTTAAATAGAAAATTAAAAATAAATAATTGGAATAATTCATTTCTCAATTCCAAAATGGGTCCACATGATGCCATGAAACTTTCTAATTTCAACCTAAAAAATAGGTCATTTTCCATAGGTAACAAGAATCTTATTTACATGTACAGTAAAACTTTGATTCACACAAAATGAGGCAAATTATCACCCAAGTGTAAAACTAGGCCATGATTCAGTAATTACTTTATTTAATAATTTTCAAGCTTCGCCAGTCTTTCGAAAAGAATTAGAGTAATTCAACTTTAAATCGTCTGTAAAACGCCTTACTTCCCAATATAAATTTTACCTATTCGACGTATTTCGAAGTTCAAATTACATCTCAACACAACGACACAAGAACTTATAGGTAATAAAAATCTACGCGGGGTCAGAGCTAATCATTCGATAATTCTCCATAATGAATGAAAATACCTTCTTCGTAACCTAATTAATAAATATCAATGTTGATACGAATAAAAGCTACGCCTATAAGTATATTGTTCTGAAATTAGTAAAATTCATAGATAAATCCACTTTCAACCGACCAAGTTGGTCAAATAATAATTTTCGAGTTCTTTCGTAAAATTCATCGGTGTCGTTGTTTTTTCGAAAATTTTCATCATTTGAGATGGATTTTTACAAAATGTTTTTATTCGTTTGCGCCGCCATTGTTTTACTGATGCATTCGGTGGAATCCAAAAAAGGTTGCCTCGAAAAAGGAGAAATTTGCTACAAGGATATGCGCCAGGCTAAACGCTAGAGTCTGACCCGCACCCAAACAACTTTTCGTCTTATCACTGATTATGGACTTGGAAAATTTTCGAAACTTCGCCAAAAATTAATAAGTCGGTTAGAAAATACAAAAGTAACTTGAAACAAAAGATTTCTCAAGTAATTAGTTAGTTATTATTATGAAATATAAACTTTTTTTAAATTAAGTTCCTTTTATTTTGGTTCAGTGATGAAATAAGTCCTCAAAAATATCTGTATTCCACGGATAAAAAAATGTTCGACAACATTAAAAAATGCACATGATAATAATCATTAATAATGAATTGTATTGAAAATTATGAATATGAACTTAGAATCCTGAATTCTTTCCCATTAGATCGTGTGTTAGTGTTACCCCAAAACTTTGCTTCATTTCTTTCAAAATTAGGTGCGTGCTAGGTTAGCTTAGAACTTAACTTTATCACACTTTAAGAAATCTTTCTTTCAAAGGTATTATGTACTGTACATTTCCGTCATTTTCTAATTGCCTCAAATACTTATTAGGAAAAGATTTAAGTGTATTTGTGTATTACAATTAATATTGAATATTAATACAAAAATAGCAATTTTTTTCTAAGTCCATAATCAGTAATAAGACGGAAGATTGTTTGGGTGCGGGTCAGACTCTAGCGTTTAGCATGCGCCAGGTTGGACCCTGCTGTAGTACTGCGTGCAGCCTGGTAGAACCCAATCCACAATCGCTTGGATATTGCACATGAGTAAGAATCCTGATTGTTTTACGAATTCATAGTGCTTTCAAGTAGAATTCCATTTCATCATTTTTATACTTTTCTCTTTTAATAAAATTTCAAGAATAATTGTCGAAATTTTACTCCGTTGTCAGATAAATTGATTTTCGCACTATAATCATATAAGCAAGAATCTACTTTAAATTCTACGACAATTTAGGTTGGGCAAATTCTGGAGTACCAAAAATTCAAATTCAAGTCAAAAATTTGGAGAAAAATATCCATTTTTATAAAAAAAATTGTAGTTTGAGTCGAAAAATTTTAAAAAATTTATTTTATGCTGGAAAAATTAGAAGAAATTTTTAATTTTCTGCCTCTCTGATAATTCAAACTTCGATTTTTCATAGTAATCAACTTGATGATCAAATACACTTACTAACGTTCAAATTCTTATTTCGTAAGAATTTTTCTATTCTCAAAAATTTTTCATAGCACCAAAAATATTAAAACCATTTCATTCTGTTAATATTTCAAAAAAAAAAAAACATTCTGAGTAAAATTATTGGTAACTGTTCTGGAAATTACTATTGACCAGGTAACAAACTAAATTTTGGAGTTTTCGGACCTTGATTGAAAATCGCCAATTTTTCATACAAATTTATCAATTTAGTTACGTGTCGTAGTTTTCGTATCAAGAAGTTGATGTTTTCCTGCCATAACTTTCAAATTAGTAATCGTTTATCGAATTTGAAACGTGGTAATTAGCTAAGAAATACAGATTGATTTTTAACCAGATTAATACCTACGCAAAGTACCTAAGTAAATAATGCATAGGTAAGTATGCTCTAGATTTATCTTATCTCATTAAATATAAATAATGATCATTTCATACGCGACCTTCCTATAATTAATTTGGCAGAGAGATCATTTTGTATTAAGAGTTGTCAATTATTCTTCAAATGAAAAAAAAAAAATCGAAAACGTCTTTATCAAAATTCTTCGAAATAAATATTAATTTGTCACGATTTCAAAATTAATCTGCTTCGATCCTAATTTTTGAAAATTTTTGAAAAAATCTTCGCCGAGTCACAGGACAGAAGTTACAGGTACTTAAAAGAGGGCCAACTTATTTCCAAAAAACTGGAATTTTGGTCATCTTCATCAATTTATTTTAAAAAAAAATTCTTAACATACTCGGAACTCTCGAAACACAGTTTTACCATTTTTACAAAAAATCGACATGCCATTATGTTTTTTGAATATTTTTATTAATTCGTCAGAAATCAAAAAATTTACTTCGACTGGTCGAAATTTGGTAAGCAGGATGTGTTTGAAAAGCTCTCTATGGGAACCAAAATTCGGCTAAATCAGCAAGAAGAGCTCGTCAAGGATCCCTTTATCGAGAAACTTCCAGTATGGGACAGAATTATCTGAAAATTATTCGAATCTCGAATTGAAAATCATTTTCATTCTTGACGAATCGAATGTCTTCAAATCCCGAACTCTTTGAATAACCCGAAATGATTCGAATTCGAATCACAATTTATCAATTCTTTTGAATATTTAGAGCCTTATTCAGTTGTTTTATGACAAAACTCAAAAAAAAAAAACGTAACATGAAATCGGCAGCTAAAAATTCAAAATTTACTATCTACACAGCTGGAATTTTTTTGATTTTTCAAATTCAAAGTATAAAATTTTCAAAAAAGATGAAAAAAAGTCCAATAAAGAAAGAATCGAATCACAAAAGAGAATCGTCCAAATTTTCGAATCATACTTTTTACCAAATACTTGAAAAGTTGATTCGAATAATTTTCGCAAATAATAAATTTTTATTTGATTAGTGCCCATTATTGAAAGTTTTAGGTCGAACTGAGACATTAATTTTCAAAAAATTAAAAACGCATCATCCAAAGTCGTAAATGTAAAATTTTCGTAAACGAAAAACCTATGAATACAAAAATCGAGCAATACGTATTTACTTCTCTTTTTAATTTCGCTGAAAATCTCAACCCATCAACTTTACATTGGACTTTGAAAAAATAATAAGTATCAAGTATCTAAATAGTCGATCACCTGACCCCTTCACTTTTTCACAAATACAACTCGTGTAAAATAAATTTAATCTTCTACATTTCTACTTCAAATTGCAACCCAGTTAATTGAGGTCAAATAATATCTACATACGATACCTATTTTTGCACAATCAAAATCCCATAAACATTTAATATTTGTCCATATCGTAGCAAAAACATCATGGATTTCCCAGCCTCTCAAATAAAAAACACCAATTACTTCGCTAATCATCTTAGTTGTACAAATTCACACGTGACAGCAATTTTCTCAATATAATAACAACCTCCCCGCACCATTCGAGCTTCAAAAAGTTCAGTATAAATAGTTCATCTAAAATTTGAGTAAATCATAGCTCAACTTTCAATCGATCGAATTGATCATATTTGCAAATTTTCGCGAAAGTCGTTCATTTTTCAAATTCGTCATTCGAAATGGATTTTTATAAAATGTTTCTGGTCGTTTTCGCCGTCATCGTTGTAATGATGCAATCGGTGGCATCGCAATGTCTCCCGAATGGAGCAGCTTGCCATTGGAAAGGTACCATGGGTAATTGCTGCTCTGGATTCTGCCTTCAACAACCAGACCAATCGACTGGAATTTGCCAACCACGCTGAGAAGGTTCGTCGATATCAGAGAAATTTTAATTTTCATCATGAAAATTTTATTTTCGATTTTTTTTGCAAATTTTTAACCAGTTTAATCGATTAATGGATTTTTAAACTTCAATTTTATGTCAAAATGTGAAATCTGTACTTGATTTTTTATCGTATTAATTATATATCTACTCGTACTACAGTTGAATTTCTTTTTATTTGCGAGAAATGAGTCATATTCTAATTGGGTATTCATAATTGAGAAAAAAATTTTCAACGATTTTCAAAAAAATTGGAGAGTAAGTATTTTTTTTGATTTCATTTAAAAATAATTAAGTATTTCCTCATAAAATTTCTCACTATCAACGCGGGTGATTCAAAAAATTCAATTACCTAAATATAAATTCAGCAAAATAAAATTGTTTTTTCGAGAAGAAAGTAGGTATGAAATAACCTCGACCTATACTGACCATTTCATAACAGAATTCGATAAAATGAAAAATATCGGATTATTTTTCTAAAACTGCGACTCGAGCAATATTAGGAAATACTTCAAATTATCCGTAACAACCTTCATCTTCGACTTGGAATTGTATTCGATACACTAGGGTCAAATCATATCTCACCGTACGACACCTTTTCGTATACATAATCAAAATTATTATGACATTTTTTTTTGTTTATATACAAAATTCATTACTTCATCGCGTATTGTCCTTGGCCTCTAAAAAGATATCAATTTTTCGGTAAAAAATAAAGTTACGAGAAAGCTCGAATTCGTAAAAATCACAAACACGTAAACTGCCAATCGATCAAGTAAACAGATCAATCCCGATTCCAAATGTCTAACGTAAAATCCACATCGTACTTTTTTCCAGATGTTTTACCATTGGAAAAAAAATTTCACAAATTTTTTGTAATAATTTGTGCCTCCGTTGTTTTACCTTTCGTTGTTTTGGTGATGCAAAAAGTGACGTTTCGAGAATGCCTCGAATCTGGAGCAGTTTGCTATAATGCCGGAGCATTTTTTGGAGACTGCTGCAGTTACGTCTGCAATTTGAAAGATCCTCATCCGGGAACAATTGGATATTGCAGCTGAGTAAGAATCTTGAACGTTTTACAAATTCGTTCGTATTCGTAATTTCATACCAGTAAAGTTCAATTTTCTCCGATACTATTTTTAATTTTAACATTTAATTGAGTTTGAAAAATTATTGTCACATAGATTTACCTGTACCTACTACCTACCTACCTACGTTGTCATTAGATGAATATAAATTTTAAATTTTATTAAGAACGTGAGATTTTTTTGGTCGATTTGATTTAAAAAACGGCGGAATTTTCGTTCATCAACAATTTTCTAGAGTTGAAAATATTTCTTATCTTTAATTTTTCACCAATTCGTGAATTAAATGAAAATGACAAATTAAAATTTAACGAAGCATTTAAATATCGGATGATCTTCGAACATTACCATATTTTTTGGAATTCAAACATAGGATCCGAGTGATTTAATTTTAATCGTCTGTAACAGCCTCCATCTCAACATATTAAAAATATTGTACTTATTTTTTATTATTTCCTGCATTAAACGATATCTCACAATTAGACACGTCTTTGTTCCATTAAAATTTCATAATTAATCAATAATCGAAAACAATTTACCCATTTTCTTAAGTTCAACGAAATAATTACTAGTTTTAGACAGAATATAAATCTGTCTATAAACTCTAAAAAAATTATAGGCAACTCAACGTTCACTCGATCAAGTCGATCAAATCGTAATTTTGAAGTTTTTTTCCGCGAAAGTCGTTTTTTCGGAGTTTTTATCGTTCGAAATGGATTTCAAAAAAATGTTTTTATTCGTATTCGCCATCATCTTCGTAATGATGCATTCGGTGGCATCGCAGGCTATGTGCATCACAAACGGCAATTCGTGTTATAAGTCTAAGACAACTGGCGAATGTTGTTCGAAAAAATGTGTAGGCGACGGAACAATTGGAATTTGCAAACCCTGATTCTGAATCGCGAATTCGTCAAGAAAATTCATCAATTTAGTTATGTTTTTTTCGTATCAAGAGTTTAATTTCATTTTTGCCATGATTTCCAATAAGGATGCAGTTAATCGAAGTCGAAATTTGGTAATTAAGTAGTTATAGATTAATATTTCATGTCATTAATACGTAAAGTAAGAGAAAAATGTAACTGTGATTTTGATTTATAAATAATTTTCATTCTACACGTAACCTCTTTTATTTAATTTTAAAGCGAGTGAATTTTTTATTTAACAAGTTCTTCGAATCACATCGAATACGTACTGGCAGAAAAGCTATGGATTCTCGAAGGAGGATCATTTTCAAAAAAAAGTTTTTAGTAATTTTCATCAATTGGTTCAACCCCTCCGTGTCCAAGGAAAATTTGACGGATGAGATTTCAAAATGTTTATTGCATCATGTGAATTATTTTGGAATAGTGATCAACCCTCCCCCCCCCCCCCAATCTCTTAATGAAATCTCCAACAGGCAATAGAATCAAATCAAAATTACGTATTTTTTATTTCTCAAGTCAATTTTACCCCAAATTGAAAAAATGTTTTTTCAGAACCTCTCAACCTTGAAAAAGAACCAGATGTGACGAAAAAATTTCAATTTTATTCCTTCAATTTTTCAAAATTTCTTAATAAAAACATTTTGCAACCATGAGTTTGTAGTTCCAATATCAAATGATAAAAAAAAAATTTCATCAATTTGAAAAAAATGAAGAAAATTCAAGAAGATTTATAATTTTAACCAAAAGTTGTACATGATCGTCTTTCAAAATTTTTCAATGATTCATTAACAATAAATTGAAAAATTATGTAAGGTTTTATTAGAAATAATAAGTAAAATTTCCTCAATATTTCTTTTGCGCATTGTTTAGATAGTAATACCCAGAAGAACAAATTATATTCCATGCATTTATCAAAAAAATGTATCATTCATCGTGAATTTTTGTGTCAAAATCAAGCAAGGGTCCATCGGTAGACCAATCGATCGAGTATGGCCAGCTACAACGAAAAGCAAAAAAAATGGTTTCTTCTCGGCCCACTTACCTCTAATAATCGCAAAATTTAAATCGAAAATTTGCAGAAATTTTTTACACAAAACTTGTATACCTAGTTTCGAGTCAGAAAATTTTGAAAAATTTTATTTTAAGTTAAACAAATTGGAAAAAATGTATCTAGTTGGAAATTTTCAATTTTCTGTCTTTTTGATAATTCAAAAACTGCGATTCTTCGTAGTCATCACCTTAATGAAATGCACCTACTAACTTTCAAGCTGTTCTTATTTCGTAAAAATTGTTATATTTTCTAAAAATTTTCACTGTTCGAAATGAATTTGTAATGATGAAATTATTGAAAGCAAAAAAAACTCTTTGAATAAAAGAACTGGTAAGTACTGTTCTGGAAAGTAACAAACTACATTTTAGAGTTTTCTGACCAACAAACTACATTTTGGAGTTATCTGAGCTTGATTAAGAATCACAAATTCTCCATACAAATTTATCAAGTATTTTTCGTATCAAGAAGTTGATGTTTTCCTGGCATAATTTTCAAATTAGTAATCAGTTGATCGAATTTTAAACGTGGTAATTAGCTACGAAATACAGATATTGATATTTAACCTGATTAATACGCAAAGTAAGTGAACAATATATAGGTAAGTATGCACTTGTTTTATCTTATCTCATAATGAATAATTATCATTTCATACGCTATCACTCTTTAATTAATTTAAAAGAGAGATTATTTTGTATTCAGAGTTGTCAATTCTTCGAATGAAAAAAAAATCTAAAACGTTTTTACCAAAATTCTTTGAAATAAATAATAATTTGGTACATTTCAAAAAATATTTTCAATCATGATTTTTGAAAAATTTTCAAAAAATCTCCTCCAAATCGCAGGACAGGAGCTATAGGCACTTGAAATATTTCTCAACCTAATGAGATCTCTCAAAACACATTTTTTTTAGAAATTTAAAACGATAAAATTTTAATATCCAAGACCAAAGGAAAAAAAACGTAATTGGTACAATTTTGTTATCATCGTTTTGAAAAAATAGTACATAATTTCAAAAACAAAAAGTCCTATTATTTTTAGCTGCTAGAATTTTTCGTCATTAAATAATAAAACCTTGAATTTTCTCCTGAAATATTCATCATTTTTCACATTGAAAATTAAATTTCTTCAATGTTTCAATCAATAGTTCGAGAATTAAAAACACCAAATCATCCAAAAAATTGAATTCAGGAATCAAAATGACAGATATCATACATCAGACATCACACATAAAAACTGGGTCACGATCAATACGTAGGTAAGTAATAATTTTATTCTAGGTGGTTTTCGAGTCTCGTCAGTTTATCGAAACCGATTCGAGCAAATCGACTTTCAATCGCCTGTAACGATTTACTTTCTACCTTAATATTTTACCTGCTCAATAGATTACCTACAAAGATCGAATGATAATTTCGTATTCTCAACTCATGAAATCATTTATCTTTTGAAAATAGTTGAGTATAAAATCTGTTGTTACCAACTTCTGAAAAAATGATTGATTTCATCAGCAGTCGACTTTTCGTCAAAAATGTCAGTTTTTTGAAAAAAAAAATCTAATTTTACAAACAAATTCCAATTTTATATCTTGAAATTTGTATAGGCCTGCCAACTCAAACTTTTCAAATGAATTGATAAGTTTAAACGGAATTTTTAATTTTAAATCAGAAGAAGGATATATGACAAGCATTTTGTTGAAAAAGTTATCGAAATTATGGAAAAATCTTCAATACTTAATCAATTAATTTTTCGTCATCCTGAAATCAATTTTTCACACAAAATTAATTCACAATTATCTCAAATCTATTACAATTTCAAACCAAAACTCGATCAAATTAACAGTAAATAATTAGTCGATCTTCGAACTTCCTTGCTTTTATTTTTAAAATAAGCTCGAACAACGCATCAAGTAGATATTTCAAATTGTCTGTAACGAATTTCATCTTCGAATTGGAAATGTAGGTATATCTATTCGGATTATGATAAAGGTCAAATTATATCTCATCGTCCATTACTTTTGCCTATAAAATAATTAATTTAGGTACCTAGGTACTAAAATTTATCAAACCATCAAGTTCGGTAAAAATTATGGTACATATTTACTTTTCGTCGAATTTGATAGAAATACCACAGAACTACGTCGACTGTCAATATAGTCAAAATATCGTTGATTTCCTCGACAAAACTCGTTATTTTTAAAAGTTTATATTATTCGAAAATCGAAATGGATTTTTACAAAATGTTTTTATTGATTGGCTTCGTCACCGTCTTACTAATGAAATCTGTGGCATCTTGGGAGTGTATTAAACATGGAGATGTGTGCTATAATAGAAGAATTCTTGGACTATGCTGTAATGAGACTTGCATCGTTCATATGGGCAATCCACTGGGATATTGCACGGATGAGTAAGAGTCATAATCGTTTTAAAATTTCGTTGGTATTCTGAATCAATGGAGTTCGATTTTATAACCTTGTAATGTTTTTTGTACTCTTTTTTTGTTTATAGTTGAATTTCAAAAATTATGGCCAAAATTCTACATTACTATAAGGTAAATTAGATATGTAGATGTACGCTATTAATGATAGAGAATAATCATAAATAATGAAATTCTACAAATACACGTGTGATTTTTTGGATCGATTTTTTAAAAATAGTGAAATTTTTATTCACTGACCATTTGATAAATGTTGTAATTTACCTATTTTCGATTTCATTGGGTGAGGGAAGGTGGGGCAGGATACACCAACGTAGGCCCAATGTTCTACCAAATCTATTCAAATCGGTCAAATTGTCTGATTCTTGCAACAAATTAGAAATTCAAATATTTACCTTTCATTTCGCTGAAAAAAATTCCATTTTGGTGCATACCTCAACCCTACAGAATTTTTTGAAATTTTTTTTCATTTTTTTGCATCCTTCCCCACCCATGGGGCAAGGTGCAAACAGCGAAGACATGATGAAAAATCGCGAATTTTTTCGTAAATTTTACTAAAGTACATTCGAGGTGGATACTACATATTTAAATAAAAGCGTAATTTATGAAAAGAGGAGTTCTAAAACCTTTGTATTCATAATTTATGCTGCCTTAGTTAATTTTCTGATTTTTTTAGGCAAACTTTTAATATTTTTGATATTCTATCTAAAAATTAAAGCAAAAATTTGATATCCTGGAAAAAATATCACAAAAATATCAGTTGAACCATCTTACCATATGTTACTTTTTCGAAAAATTCGAATTTAAAAACAATGTTTGCATCCTGCCCCAATTTCAAATTGCATCTTGCCCCACTGACACTGGAAAAAAATATGGGGGAAAATGCCAATCAAATACATCATTTGATAGGTAATTAGATGCAGATTACAAAAAAAATTACCTGATTTTTTTTCAAAACTTGAAAACATGATATTTTACAAAAATCAAATTTCAAGAATTTTACGAAAATCACGTAAAATCACATCATTGATAATACAAATAACTCATATTCATAGACAAGCAATCCGTCAGGTCTGTATTTTTTTTCTGTTTCGTATCAAATGGATACTCATCCACCAATTGCCCAGAAAAAATTTTTCAATCACATCACTGACGACAATAAGCCAATTTGAATCCTGCCCCACCTTCCCTTATACCAACCTACATGAAATGACAAATCAAAATTTTATGAAAGAATAGGTAACAATAACCAATCCGGTGAACTTTGATTCGACATAAGTACCTAATTTCATTTTAAATTACCTGTAACGGCCTAGGTCTTTTTCAATTACCATTTTGATGGATTTCGTGGTCCAAATGATATCTCATCACACCACATCTATATTGAGGTACATAGCCTAAATCCAATGTCATCCATTCCTATTCGATATATTTTATTCATGATGAATAAAAATAATTTTCTCATGACCTGATTGATAAATTTCAATGTTACTAAGTACGAATATTATCCATGCCCACACATTGTTTTCAATTTGGTAAAACTTACAAATATCTCGCCTCTCAACCGACGAAGTTGACCAAATAATTCCTTTCAAGTTGTTTTGCAAAAATTGTCAATTTTTTCCAAGTTTTACTGCATTCGAAATGGATTTCTACAAAACGTTTACATTGGTTTTCGTCATTATGGTCGCGGTGCTGCATTTGGTGGCATCTTATTGCATTACGGATGGACGACATTGCTTCGCAAGTGGTGAAACTGGCGAGTGCTGTTCTGGAAATTGCGTAATACTAGATGGAGGAAATTCTGGAATTTGCAGACCTTGATTACGTTCGAATTCGTCACACAAGCTCATTATCGCAGAATTGGGTCAATTTCTCGTCAAAAGTTCAATTTTATTTCTGTCACGGTGATTTTCAAATGAGAACAATATTAATCGGATTCCAAGTCTGGTAATTAGCCAATATAGATATTAATTATACATTTCGTTTATTCTTGTCATATTAAATATGAATAATTTTCACCCCATAACCATTTTTTTATTCAAATTAAAATAAGAATATCATTAGTTCTTTTCAAACATAAACAATTCATCAAAAAGAAAAATCGAAAATGGTTTTTGTCAAAAATTCTCATCCCATCAAAATTTTGAAAAATCAATTATAATTCGTTACTGTAGAAAATTCATATTCGAACGTCGATCTTTTCTAAATTTCTTATCCCATTCAAAATTTAAAATTTTTAAAAAATTCGGCTTTTGGGCATTTTTACTCTCCAAATTTCATTCAGAAAATCAATCATTGAAATAAAAATCGAGAATTTCAGTTTCTACATCTATATATTTACATACGATTTTTGGAATAGGGTATTTCAATAAAAAAATTCATTTTTGTGAAAATTTTTTGACAGATACCTGAGGAGTCTTTCCTTGGAAATTGACTTAAAAATACCTACTCAAAGAAGCAAAAATACTGAAAAGATCAAAGATCAAAACGGTTAGGTAGTCATTTATGTATTTAAATGTCCACGTTCCCTTGGAAATGTCAAAAACCCGAGAATTTTCTCGTTAAACTACTCTAAAAAAGTGAAAACTTGATATTTAGCACTCCACCTTAATCTTCTCGCATTCTGAAAAAATTTAAAAATTAGAAAAAAACAAAAATCTTGCTAAACTCCAGAAAGGTTAAACTGTCGAAAATTAGTTTTAGACGGTTGATATGAGTGAAAATAAAAACCTAATTATCATAAATTTTGTTAAACAACCATTCTTTTCAAAAATATTACATTTTTGGTGGAAAAAATTTCATAGGTAAGTTTACAAAAATTCGTTGAAAATCGAGAAATTAATCAAGGAAGTGTTATTAAACTTTTGGAACATGTTCTCTGCAAAAGTCATATACTCTCGTAGAAATTGGAACCGACCACGTGAAACATTTTCTTCGACAGTTTCAAAAAATTGGAGGAGGGGCTTAAAATGAGAATTTTATTTATTGAAATCATCAAAGTTTGAACTTTCTAGCCTATTGCTTCAGGTGATCAATATTTTCAAAAAATTGAGAAAAATGAAAACAAAAATAATAATTATTCAAACAAAGTAACGACAGAATTTTTGGAAAAATTCTAACCCAGTCTCATTCTTTTGAAAATATGAAAAAAATCGAATTATCCATTTTCAAGAAACCTATTGGTTTTTATCAACAGTCGATTTATTTTTGAAAATTTTCTATAAATCCATCAGTTTTTCTTGAAAAAAAAAACTCTTGTCAATTTTATAGCAGAGAATACCAATCCAGCAAAACAATATTGAATTTTGCAAAAATGCATTTTTCAATTCGTAAAAACGGTAAGTACATATTTCAATACAAAATTTTTTCAATAAAAATTTTTTAGATTGAAAGAATTAATTAAGAACAGTCTCATTCTAAATTGAATATTACAAATAATCAACAATTTCATTAAATTGAAAGTCAATCAATCTTTTTGAACCCATTTCCATTATTTCTAAAATCCCTTCGAACAACGCATTAACTACTCATCTATATACTTCAATTATTCGATATGGACATCTTCTTCTACTTCGAATTGTAAAGGTCAAATTATATCTCACCGTTCGTAACCTTTCCATAATCAAAACAGATGTACCACCAAAAAAATTAATCGTACTTGGGTATAAGTAAGGGAATATCGTTGAAAAAAATTAGGCTTTTATCTAACTTCCGCACGAAAAAACATTAAATACCTTTAATTACTTCCAATAATAATCGCACCTTATTTCGACATTTTCTTATTTGTACAACAATATTTATCACGTCATAAGATAATCATCCTTGGCCTTCGAAAAAATACTATAGATATTGCGGTTACTTTTTCTCAAATTTTCAAAAATCACAAGTTTATCTACGTCGACTGCCAATCGATCAAGTACATAAATAAACAGACCAATAATTAGTTTTTTTAGTCGATCCAGCCAATTAAGGAATAATTTTCAAGTGATTTTCGCTAAAATCGTCCTTTATTCGAATTTTTTATCATTGGAAATGGATTTCTATAAATTATTTTTATTCATTTGCGCTGCTTTCTTCATGCTGATGGAATCGGTGACGTCTTTGGATTGCCTCAAAGAGGGAGAACGATGTCATTGGAGTGGTCATTACTTTGGTTCATGTTGCAACGGCGGATTCTGCATCGTGGAACTGCCTGATCCGGAAACAGGATTTTGTAGGATGAAAAAGCCAAATGCAGCTACCAGTGAGTAAGAAATAAGAATCACGATAGTCGTATGAATTCGATACATTTCATATTTTTAATGGAGTTAAATTTCATCACCGATACGTATAAATTTTTCTAGTTCAATTATTTTTTTAAACCATAATTGTTGAAATTTTATATAATTAATTAGGTAAACTGGATATATGCAGATAATGTATATCATAGATACTCAAGGTATAAAAATAAATAAAATACTTCAAGTTCTACAAATAGGTACACGTGTGATTATTTCGTTGGACGATTTAAAAAGAGTGAAATTTTCGGTTATGGACAATTTATACCTACAGTTGAAAACGTTTTTTCTATGAAATTTCAAATTAGTACACAGAAATATCAATTGATGCATTACCTACAAAACTTGGGCAACGATAAAATTACCCTTTATTTAATGACTTTTTCAACATCTTCAATCTTTCGAAACAGATTCGAGTAATACAAATTTAAATCATCTGTAAAATCCGGCCTATTTTCCAATTTGGATGATTTTACTAATTCGACTGATATCGAGGTTCAAATGATATCTCACCACATGGCAGCTTCATTTAGGTACCTACATAATCGAAATTTACGCCAACTTACTATCTCTATTTCAATATTTTTCATAATGAATGAAAATAATTATCCGACGACCGACCTAATTTAATATTAATTAATTTTATTATAAACACGAGCTATGCTCATATATAAGTACTTTTTTCTCAAATTAAAACTCACAGATACCCTGATTTTCAACCGACCAAGTTGATCAAATAACTATTATCAAGTTCTTTCGCGAAAATTGCAATCTTTTCCAAATTTTACTCCATTTGAAATGGATTTCTACAAAGTATTTACATTGTTTTTCGTTATCATCGTCGTGAAGCTGCAGTTGGTAGCATCTTATTGCATTACGGACGGACAGAATTGTTTTACGAATGGCGAGACTGGAGAATGCTGTTCTGGAAATTGCGAAATACTAGACGGAGGAAATTCTAGAATTTGCAGATTTTGATCACGTCCGAATTCGCTAAGCAGGCTCATCATTATAGAATTGGGTCGATTTCGCGTCAAAAGTTCAAATTTATTTCTCCCAAGGTGATTTTCAATTGAAATCAAGTTCATCGAATTTCAAGTCTGGTAGTAGGTAATCAGCTAATACCGATATTAATTATGCATTTCACGTATTCTTGTCATATTAATAATATAAATTATTTTCATTTCATAACCTCTTTTTTATTCAAATTAAAATATGAATTGCTTAATTGTTTTCAAACATAACAAATCATCAAGAAGAAAAATCGAAAATGGTTTTTGTCGCTATCTTTCATTTCATCAAAATTCTGTAAAATAAATATTCGAACATATTTTCTAGATATTCTATCTCCATCTAAAAGTTTGCTTTTAGAAAATTTGGTTTTTGGTCATTATTCAGAACATCTACTATTGAAATAAAAATCAGATTCTACTACATCGGTACATACGATTTTTCGAATAACTTTAGCAAAAAAATCTATTTCAGTAGGTAAACATTTTCAGGCATCATGGCAAAATTTTTGAAGAAAAAAGTAACCTTCAGTAAAAGTGACCAAAAAATTACCAAAAAGCAATTTAATTAAAGTAACCAAAAATTCAATTTTTTTCGGGGGGGGGGGCAAATTTTTTTACAGATTTTTGGAGAAGGAGCATTTTTTGGAGTTTTTTTTGCAAACATTTCAAAGATAAATCAACTGAAAAGACGTTAATAATTTCAATTATTAAATTCCTTCGTCAAAACAACAAACTAGCAAAAATCTATTTTTTAATTTTTTTATTAAAGAATTTTGAAAAATAGCAATTTTTACGTGAAAACTTGAATTTTTGCCTGGAAGTGCGAAGAAAAAGTAACCAAAGTGACCTTTTAACGTGAAAAGTAACCAAAAGTGACTGAAGTCGAAAAAAGTGACCCGCTATGATGCCTGCATTTTCAGGCAGATACTTAAGGAATATTATCATGGTCATCAATTTTAATATGCTCAAAAAAGAAAAAATATTGAAAAAGATCACAGATCAAATCGGCTATTCATTCATCTGAACGGAATTCCTGATAATTTCTCGCCTAATATAGGTACTCACCCACTGAACCCAAATTTTATAATTTCCGGTTACTTCGATTTCGAAGCCCTTGGCTTGATTTTCATTTCCTCTAGTAAGTATTTTTGAATTGCTCCAAAAAGTACAAAAATGAAATAGGATAAAAAAAAATCAATTTCTCACTTTATTCTGAGTGAGTTTAACATAAAATTCCATATTCTTTTCGTACCAATTACCACTACTGGAAATTTTAAAACTGGTCAAAAAAATACACTGGAAAAGTTTAGGTGTTTTGAAAATGACAAAAAACGAGGCTTTTTTCATTGAACTACTTACTCAAAAGAAAGTAAAAAATCAATATTCAACGTTAATCTCCTCGAGTTCTGGACAAATTTGAAAATACTGGAAAATCCAAATTTCTTGCTAAATACTCGTATTCCAGAAAGGCTAAAAATGTCGAAAATCGGTTTCAGACAATCGATAAAGCTGAGTGAAAGATCTAAATTTCATATATTTCGTCGAACAAATCCTTTTCTCAAAAATATACCGTTTCTGCTGGGAGAAAACGTTTTTTAGGTTGACAAAAATTCGTCAAAAATCGAAAAATCGAGGGAAACTGAAACTTGTGTTATCGGAGTATTGGAACATGTTTTTTTTTTTTTTCAAAAATCATACCCTCCTACCAATTGGAACCGATCTCGTGAAACGTTTTCTTCAACAGACAACAGTTCTCAAAAATGGGAAGAGAGGCTTGAAATGAGAATTTTTTTCAATGAAATTTGCAAAATATGAACAAATTTTTAGCCTACTGCTTTAAGTGATCAATATTTTTAAAAAATTTAGAAAAATGAAAACAGAAACAACATTCAAAGTAAGTAAGCACAAAAACTCAAAAAATATTGTAACCTATAGTCTCATTATTTGAAGATACCATATAAAAAATGTACAATTATCCATTTCAAGAAACCTATTGATTTTATCAACCGCCGATTTCTTTTTAAAAAATTTCTGAAATCCATCAGGTTTTAAAAAAAACTTTTATCAATTTTATAGCAGAAAATACAAATTCAGCAATCAAACTTCGCAAAATTAATACAAATTAAGGTTTATAAAAATGAATTTTTCAATTCGTAAAATTGCCAAGTAAGTATGTAGGTACATATTTTGTTACAAAATTTTTCAATTGGAAATTTATAGACGAAGAGAATTATTCGAGAAAAATCTCAACTTGAATTGACCATTACAAACCAGAATTTGATCAAATTGAAAGCAATCAGTGAATCTTTGAACCCATTTCGATTACTTCTAAAATTACTTCGAACAACACGTTGCTCGTTGACCATTTATGCTTACAGTCTCCCAGAGCTGAAAAAAGTTTTTAGATAATTTTCATCAAGTTTCGAATCATTTTCAAAATTTTCGCCCTTTCAATCGTTTCTATGAAATTTTTAATTCGTACATGAAAATTCCACCTGATGCATTATAAAACTTGGGCAACGATAAAATTATAACTTTTATTTAATGATTTTTCAACATCTTCAATCTTTTACAATAGATTCGAGTAATCTGAATTTAAATCACCTGTAACATTCGGCCTATTTTCCAACTTAGATGATTTTACTAATTCGACTGATATCGAGGTTCAAATGATATCTCACCACATGGCAGATTCATATTAGGTACATAATCGAAATATAGGCCAGCTTACCATCTATAATTCGATATTTTCCCATAATTAATGAAAAAATTGACTATCTGACGACCTAATTTAGTAATAATTAATTTTATTAGGTACAAACACGAGCTATGCTTATATATGTAGGTAGGTACACTTTCTTCTCAAATCAGTAAAACTCACAGATACCTCGACTTTCAATCGACCAAGTTGATCAAATAACTATTGTCAAGTTTTTTTTTTCGCGAAAATCGTACTTCTTTCAAAGTAATACCGGGTCCATTTGAGATGGATTTTTACAAGATGTTTGCGTTTCTTTTCGCCATCATTGTCGTCAGGATGCAATCGGTGGAATCTTACTGCATTGCCGACGGAAAAATGTGCTTTGCAAGAGGTAAAAAAGGTCAATGCTGTTTTGGACGCTGTGAGATACCAGATGGAAAAGATTTTGGAGTTTGCAAAATTCAGAGTTCGAGGTTCGATAACTCGATAGATACTATAAGATTCGGTTAAAAGTTGCAGCTCGTTTTCTTTTTTTTGTTTCTGTTTTTTTGAATTCTAAACATTATGGAGTCTATTTAAATCCAAAAATCTAAATTCGTAATTTTTTCGTCATTCGGTAAGAAAAAACTGTGATAGTCCCCTCTCCCCTCCCCAATAATGAATTTTTTACGCGATAAATTTAATTTGAGTTAGCTACATCGCAACAAAAAATTGGGTTTTCCTCGAATAACTACTTCGAAAAAAAAATTACCTCGCTAATCAGATTCATAACTACACAAATTCGCACGTGATTTAAAAAAATTTCAAATACGAAAACAACCTCTCCGCACCTCTCAGGCTGTAAAACACGGCGCGAATTTCAGTATAAATTCATAGAGAAAAAGACGATAAACTAAATTTTTAATAAGCAAGAATTTGTACACAGTAAGCATGAGACAGCCGATTCGACCACCTACGGAGATCTCGTGATTTATCATATTTTTTATGAATCTAATTAGCTCGAAATTATTCAGTTTTTTCATACTCGGTATAACTCGTTCCTCTGAAATTCGAGAAAATCACAACTGAACTTCTAATCGATCGAATCAAGTCTTACCTAATTTGCAAATTTCTTTCGCGAAATTCGTTCGTTTTTCAAATTCGCTTTTTGAAATGAATTTCTATAGAATATTTTTACTCATTTTCGCTGGCATCGTTATGACTCAATCGGTGTCATCGCAAAAATCAAAATGTCTCGTGAACGGAGCACGTTGCCATTGGAGAGGTAATTTGGGTAATTGCTGTTCTGGATTCTGCCTTCAACAACCACAGGAAGAGACTGGATTTTGCGCAGACCGAACTAAGTAAGATTTTTCGTCGTTATCCATAAATCATTTTACACCATACAAAGTTCGTTTTACGTAACCATGTTTCAATTTTTATTACTTTATTTGGGTAATCGATTTTCAAATTGCAATACCTAGGCATTTTTATTTCACTAGAATAAAGTACCTTACTACCTACTTAATGTCAATACAAATGTAAGATCTGTACTTCGTTTTATTATATTATTTAATTAAATTTGTACTTTTTAAAAACTTTTTTCCATTTCATTCGAGTAGAATAAAACAAATTTGAAAATATAGGTAAGTAGTACCAATTATTACTTAATACCTACTTAATCAATCAATACAAAAATACTTTTCAACTGTTCTCAAATATAATTGGTGATTTTTAAAAGAAATTTCTACTTTACAAAAAAAAAGGTTAATAGGTAAGTACGAGCAAAATTTTTCAAGATTGGAAGAATTCTTTTTCAAACTAGATTTAATTCTTCGAGAATAAATTGATCGATAAGAATTTCGATATAAATTAACTATTTTAAACCATAATTTGATAAAATAAAAAATAATTAAAACTGTTTTTCAAGAAATAACTCCAGCAAAACTAAAGAGTACATACTTAAATAATAGATGCAAGTATTTCATCGTTCGACAAACTTTTCCACAATCAAAATCGATTAGCTACTCTCTCAATTATAAATCAGTGAAAATTACCGAAAATCACTGAGAAACAGTCAGAATTGCAGCACAGGAGAAAATCAGTAAAACATTTTTCACTGAAAACAAATCAGTGAAAAAAATCACTGGAAATCAGTGAAAATTCACTGAAAACTCAGTGATATTTATGAAATTCACTGAAAAATCAGTGAAATTCTTTGAATAATCAGTGAAAAATCACTGAAAATCAATGAATTTCACTGATTTTTCCTGTGCTGCAATTCTGACTGTTTATCAGTGATTTTTCACTGATTCGAAATGAGAGAGTACACGCTGTAAAAAAAGTTACAATTTTCTTCCATCCTCTTCGAAGATAAATAAAAAACACCTTCGATCAGATCCTTTTCACAATCACGTCTATTTCGACATTTTTCTTTTTCTCGTTAGATATATTCATCAGAGTGCAATTAAAAAAAATGATTCCTCGAATATTGACGCAAATTAGTAAGGTAAGTAGTTTATTTTGAGATTTAGAGCCCTTAGTCCAAAGAGATGCGGAGAAAATGGTCCTCAAAATGACATCAATTTAGAAAAAAAAATTTGCCACTTCAGAATCTAAGTGTTGCAAATTGTGAATTTTGAAATTTATTTTTCACCAAATTTAAATCACTCACCTAAATTCTACAAATTCAAACCAGAAAAATTTTCGATTTTTAAATATGAATTTTGATGAAATTTTTTGGGGGAAAATTCATGGCGGTGTTGCCGCAACTCCGGAAATTCTAATCAGTCAAATTTTGTGAAATGCATTACTATCAAAATTTATTGTCAGGAACCAACAAAATTTCAAAGCTTGATTTTTAGGTATGGAAGAGGGCGATTGAAACTTGGTAAAAAAATCAATAAATCTTAAGATTCGCGATCCTATCTGCAACTTCTTAACCTCCTGATAGAGAGCAAACAGCGGTGTTCAATTTCAAGGTCAATGACCGTCAATGGATGTGTATGAAATCAAAATGAACTTTTCAGGGGGGTTGATCGGAGTCCCACGCAGATGGTATTACCCAAAATTAAAAAGGAGAGGTCCCTACTCAAATTAAATTATTTTACCAGTTTTCGTCAAAATCCGAAAAATATTACCTATTCATAATTATTTTCAATGGTGCACCCAGCAAATGAAAAAATTCGAGAACTTTTTCATCAAAATTCTTTAAAATGAAAAATAATTCGTTGAATTCGAAATTTAAACTTCCATCACCATCGTTATTAACTATCCTAAAATCTTTCGATTGCCAGTTCGAGTGATTTTGAATTTCAAATAGCATAACCGACTACAGGACAGGCAGCTTTCAATTTAAAACTCTTCGGAAAAAAATTAAAGCCTCCTTCAAATCACAAGAGAGAGGCTCTAAATCCTCAAAAAAGTATCATTTTCGAAAATACAATGGTTTTTAGTTATTTTTATTGATTAGTTTTTAATTCACAGATATTTTTAAAGCCACTTCATAAATAATAGGCAATCGATAACAATTCGAAACATATTTGTTTCAAAAATTGAAAGGAAAAGAAAAGATTTCTATTTACTTCATCTCTATAAAATTCGTCAATTTTCATATCGTCAGTTCAATTTCATAATCGATTATTCCGATTATAAAAATACCAATTTATATGAAAATTTTAATTCACGCGTAAAAGTAACAAATTATATATCAAGCATAAAAACTGGGCCACGATGAAGTAATAACATTAACCCAATAGCCTCGTCAGTTTTTGGAAAAAAATTCGGATGATTTGATTTCAAATAGCCTGTAACGATCTACTTTCCAGTTTGAAATTTACTTATTCGATGGATTTCGTTTCTTACATAGACCTTTATTCAAGGCACATAATTAAAATTATGCAAGGTAACAACCTATCTTTCGATATATTTCCATAATGAAGAACAATACCTACCTTCCTTGTGATCTAATCAATGAATATCAATATTGAGAAGAATGCGAGCTATGCCTATAAACGTAGTACAAATATATTGTTCTCAAGTTAGACTTCGACTTTCAATCGATCAAGTTGATCAAATAGTAACTTTCAAGTTCTTTCGTAAAAGTATCGTTGTTTTTTTTCCAAAGTTTGCCATTTGAGATGAATTTTTACAAAAAAAAATTATTCGTTTACGTCGCCGTCGCTTTACTGATGCAATCGATGGCATCGCTTTGCCTCGGCGTTTCCGAAAATCTAACCAGGCATGACCCCCTGCAGTTTATTGACAGGTGAACAATAGGCCCGATAATAACCGAAAATCTAACCAAGCGGAGTCGAGGTTCATTTTAGTGAACGAAATGTTCCAACGTTCTACGTTTTTCAGACGTTTGGCTCAGTATATTTGTTTTTTTTTCTGGGAAATTACCAAAAATAAAAAAAATCTATAACCAAACTCCATACCATTTTTTGGGCCTATTTTTTCATTGCCTTGAATTAGAAAATTAGGTGTTTAGAGGGAGGTATTCGGACCCGGAAAATTTATTGACAAGGTTAGTTTTTCCACAGCTGGTCATTGATTTTGAAAAAAATAGCTATTTTTGGCTGACTTTTTGACCAATTTCTAGAAAATAGAAATAAATCACGAAAAGTGCCTTTTTCGACTGCGACTTTGCTGATTATTATTATGAATCTGATGTTCGTTTTACACGATCGCCGCTCGATTGTTCAGAAATGTTGTGTTTTTAAAGCGAAAATGGGCCATATCTTGAGATGGAAAGCCCAACGCGAAAATTGAACCCCAGATTCATAATCAGCGACCTCAAATTAGTCTTCAGGGTGTCCACCATACTTCAGAGATGATTTTCCCTGCCTTTTTCAGGTTTTCCAGACCTTTTAAATTTTCCTTTTCAGCTCAGAAATTCTAAATAGGTACATCGAAATCCTTCAGCACAAGAAGGAAAACAGTTTTTCCTTCTGATTACTCTAATTTTCTACTGATACGTAGTCACAGGCTATGTTCAGAACTGATTCATTCTTTCAGTGACCCGTTCGTTTTGCTTCTGGTTAGATTTTCGGCTATTTTTAATACGCTGGTTAGATTTTCGGCTATTTTACATCATTAATCATGAGAACAATAGAACAATAGCTGGTTAGATTTTCGGTTACGCCCCTTTGCCTTACAGCGGGAGAATTGTGCTACGAACCAAGTAAAAGATGGTATGGAGCCTGTTGCAGTAAAATGTGCCGCTTGACGGAACCCAATCCTCTAACAAAAGGATATTGCCCTTGAGTAAGAGTCATGATCGTTTTACGATTTCGTTAGTTCTCTGTAGCAGTAGAGTTCAATTTCATCACGTATACGTTTACTTTCTTCGTTTAATCAAAGTTCCAGAAAAATTGTCAACATTTTTCACTGTTATTAAATAAATCTATTTAGATATTACAGTGATATGTTTGTCTGGCTTTAGTTTTTACCAAAATTTCGAATTTATTAAACTGGCAAATCAAATTTTCGAAGTAAGAAAAATATAAACTCTAGAAAGATTTTTGCTAATGAATGACGATATTTGAATTTTCAAAAATTCACCAAAAATTGAAAAGCTCCCTTAGGGCAGTTAAAAAAATGAGATAGAGACTTGGAAATGAGAAATCTGTCTACTGAAATTCTCAAAGTATGAAAAAAACACTGCTCATTGCCTTAGGAGATCGACAATTTCAAAAAATTGAGAAAAAATTACAACTTGATTTCTTTAAAAAAAATGAATGACCATATTTTTACCATTAATTTTTCGATTTTTCCAACCTACCTATTTCAAGTTTTCCTGAAATTTGTCATTATTCTGAAAATTTTCAGCCAATTTTATTACAAAAATATATCTATTCAAAATTGGCAAAGAAAAATTGTGAATTTTAAATAAAATTTTAAATCTATAAAAATAGCAAGCATTTCGCTGTAATAATATTCAGCATCTCTAGTCCAGGCAAATAAGGGGAAAAATGTACCAAACACCAATAATTCAATCCTGATTTTTTTTTTCGTATTTTGCATTCGTAATGGTCCACTAAACAACATACTAAAATGGATACCCCCCTCCGGAACCTCCAGGGGAGGAGTTAACGTCTGCTGAGAACCGGTTTTTCGTGAATATCTCCTCAAATAAGCTTCAAAATTAAAAAATAGTTATAAACAATCTTGTTCTACGTGTAATTTTATATCAGAAGGGTTCTTTTTTTTTTCAAAAACACTCACTTCCTTGACCACAAGTCAAGGGTAAAAAACTCCTATTTTTCCAATATTTAAAGTATTTTTTTGAAATAATCGAAATTACGACTGAAGGTACCCAAAATTATAGGCAAAACTCAGAATTTCAATTTGCAAAATTTTTGGTAGCTCGGAGGGAGCAATTCAAAATTTTGGTAATTTTTTTCAAAAATAGTCGCCAAAGTTTTGTGGTTTTTTTCTTCCACTTCCGAGCCACCAAAAATTTTGAACAAAAATGTTGCAAATCGAAATTCTGAGTTTTGCCTCTGTCTTTTCGAACCTCTTTTTTGGTTTTTCGAAGAAAACAACCTCGAAATTGTATTTGGCATGCCAAAAAACGTAATTTTCAACACCAAACATGAAAGTTTTCAAAATTTTGAATTCTTGCCTCCCTCCCCTCAACCTCTCTTGACTGAAAAATCGGTTTTGAATCCATAGGACGGATGGGCGCACAGAAATGTTTCGTTATCACCAATAATAATTATTACATCACGTTCAAAGTATTCCTTTTTCACAACCTCGATTTTTTGAATGTAATATTCAATAATCACCCTCATAATTAACCGTAGGGGCTGAAATTTTAACGGTGACTTTTTTTGGAATTCCCTACTAGCGTGTGTAAGAAAAATACTCTTCACTGGTATAATTTTGCGTACCTTCAGTCGTAATTTCGATTATTTCAAAAAATACTTTAAATATTGGAAAAATAGGCGTTTTTACCCTTAATTTTTGGTCAAGAAAGTGAGTGTTTTTGAAAAAAAAAAAGAATCCTTCTGATAGGAAATTACACGTAGAACAAGATTGTTCATAACTATTTTTCAATTTTGAGACTTATTTGAGAAGATATTCACGAAAAACCGGTTCTCAGCAGACGTTAACCCCTCCTCTGGTGGTTGCGGAGGGTTCCTGGAGTGTCCATTTTAGTATGTTGTTTAGTGGACGATTATGAATGTAAAATAAGAAAAAAAATCAGGATTGAACGTTTGGGGGGTTAAATCCTAAAACGACAAGACTATTTGTAGAATTCCTGAGATCAATAATATATAATTTGTCAAATTGAAATTTTTTCAGGCCAAACTTAATCAGAATTCAGTCAAATTAAAATAATTGATCGAACTTAAAACCTCATTGCTGTTGTTTCTGAAATCAACTCAAATAGTAGGTAGCTAAGTACTTATTCATTAAGTATTTCAAATCGTCTGTAACGGCCTCCATTTTCATTGGAATTGTATTTGAATTATGGGGGTCAAATTATATCTCATCGTACGCCACCTTTTCCTCGAAACTACAATAATTTATCTTACATACGAGTAAGTATTACAAAAAATCAGTTTTTTTTCAATCTTCCGCAGAAAAAAAAACAATAAATACTTATAATTACACCCAAATAACAGACCCACTTTATTTCGTCATTTTTTCTATTCGTGTAGAACAAAACTCATTTCCTTATTACGATTTTATCATTGGCCTTTGAAAAAATTCCTAATTCGCGAGAAATTAACCTACATACTTTTTCCTCAGATTTTCTCGGTTTCAAAAGAATCACAAGTTCGTCGACTGTTCATCCATTGAGTCAACCTGATCAAGATATATTTCTCGATTTCTTTTGTGAAATTCGTATCGTTATTTTTTTCAACTTTTTCACCATTCGAGATGGATTTTTATAAAATGTTTTCATTCGTTTGCGCCATCATCGCTTTAATGATGCACTCGGTGGCTTCTCGAGATCGGGATTGCATCAAAACGGGAAGTCTTTGTTTTAAAGATGGAACAAGACTTGGAGATTGCTGCGATTATGTCTGCACCAGAAAAGACTCTAGTCCGGAGGAAGGATATTGCACCTGAGTAAGAATCGTGATCATTATACAACTTCTTTGTATCAATTAGTTCAATTTTATAAAATTTCAGAAATAATTTTTAATTGTATGAAAATATAAATACTTTATATTCTTTGAAAATATTTACGTGTGGTTTCTTTTCATTTCACGAATTGAAAAATGAAATTTTTCTTAGGCACATATTTACAATTATTTATTAGTTTGAAAAAGTTCTTGGATATTATTTTTACGAAACTCAAATTAAAATTCAATGGTCCAATACTCATAACCTTCAGATGATTTTCGAATTTTTCGGACACAAGTAGATTCAAGTAATTTTGCCTTAATTGTCATTAACAGTCATGTTCTCAATTTACCAAAAATTGCGTCATTATAGATTATTTTCTGAATCTAATTCTGGCTCACCTTCGACACGTCTTTGTGCAATTAAAATCGCGAGCTCAATTTACACCTACAATCTAAAACAACTTCCTCATTACCCTCGTTTTGAAAAAATTATTTGGTTTCAAATTCGCAAAAATCATAGGTAACCTAATTTTCAACCGATCAAGTTGACCATTTCGTGACATTGAAATTATTTCGCAAAAGTCGTTCTGTTTTTCCACGTTTTTCACCCTTCGAAATGGATTTTTATAAAATGGTTCTATTCGTATTTGTCATCGTTGTTGCAATAATGCAATCTGTGGCTTGGCCAGCCGTATGCATTCCAAATGGAAACAATTGCTATAAAAACAGAGTATCTGGTACATGCTGTAGTGGAAATTGCGAAAGGGAAGACGGTTCATCATCTGGAGTTTGCAAGCCGCTAGAATATAGCTTCCATGTTAGTTCAAGTGATGATAGAGATTAATAGTATACCTAAGTATGCAATTGATTTATTTTTTATCACGTTACATATAAATCATTTTCATTTCATGACCTCTTTTTCTATTCAAATTGATGAAGAGATTATCTTTCTTAGCATAAATTTTTTCCATTTTCTAGATTTTTCTGGCCCATTCCATGTCATTTTTCTTGTTTTAAATTCGCTCAAAAAAGAACCGACTTTTCTTCTTCATTTAAAAATTTCAAGGAAAAACAGACATCTCAGCCAAAAAAGTATCTTTGGAAACCTCTGACAGTCGGAAAAGTGACCAAAAAAGTCCAAAAAAGTAACCATTTTTAAAAAAATCTAATTCATGATTTCACCTAGAAAATGTAAAAAAGTCATTCGAATTTTTACTTGGAGGATTCGAATACTAAAATGCCATGGTATACTTTTTTCAAATCATTTTTTTAAAAGCAATTTTCGATTTTTTTTTCAAAGCAAATTTTTTTTTGACCCTTTACTGCATGACTTTTTTTTTGAAATTTTTAGCAAATTTCAATTTTCGCGATTATAAGTACAAAAAATGAAAATGAATTGTGAAATATGATGTATTGGGATGTTCATCACATGGCTAAAGTGAAATTTTGTCAATATTTTTATTTATTGCTGATTAATCACAATTTTTGCAACTGTGGTCACATGTATGGGCATATATGATCACTTATGCAGTGAAGGGTTAAAACAATTTTTTTAAAAGCAAAACCAAAAAAATTGATTTTTTGCTCAAATTTTTGAAAAAAGTACCTAACTTTTTTGAATGAAAAGTAACCAATAGTAACTTTTGAGTACAAAAAGTAACAAATAGTAACATTCCTTGAAAAAATTAACAAAATTACTTTAAAAGTAACCTACTGGGATGTCTGGAAAAAGGAAAATGTAAAAAAAAATTTCTTTGCAGAAATATCATTAAAGTTCTCGCTATTTTCTGGTTTTTCTTGTTTTTCTTGCCAGTATAGACATCACAATTAGTTGAAAAAAAACCAAAACGTTTTCCAAAAAAATTTTTAAATGAACAATAATTCGTCGTTTTAGAAAATTAATCATTATTTTTACACTTTCTGAAAATTTTCAATTGCCAATTTGAAGGTTTATTTCGAATTTTTCGCAACAAAAGTGACCTAGATGGCTTTATTATGGATTACGAATGACAGTTTTTTTTTACACATGATAATTCATTTTGAGATGAAACTTATTCTTTTACAATTTCAGTCACTTTCCACCTTCGAAATGAAAGCTGTGAGTGGGTTCGCAAACAAGATTCAATTTTGAAAAAATTTGGGTTTAGTTATTTTTACCCCCCTCCCCCTGAAAAGAACCTGAATTCAAAATAAGTTTGAAATTTTATAAAATTAGATTGAATTAGTTTCTAAAAATATGATCAAAACGATGTTTCTTATCACATTTAAAAAAAAAATCAATATTACAAAGAAGACAATTTCAAACCTGGAATCAGTTTAGAAATTTTTATTAATCCTATTTCATCAGCTAAAATTTTCTGCTTCCAATTTTTTCTTCCGCGAATTAAAGATGTGCAAGTAAGTAAGTAAAATTAAAGCTTTAGCTAGAAAATTTTTGCAAAAAAAAATCGTCAATTTTTAAATCAAGAGTTTCATTTTGTCAAGCAATACTTTAGCCAACTTATTCAAATCTAAAGAATTCCACAATCTAATGAAATAATAAAGGTAAGTGAATAATTTACATTTTATAACTACACATATGATTTATTTTCATCCAATTTAGAAAAAAAAACTCGCCAATTATTTGACCATTTCTCGAGTGAAAATAATTCTCCAATTGCTTGCATCGAATTTCAAATTATTGTGTATACGTGACAAAGTGATACATTAAGAAACCCAGCTTCGATAAAATAATACAACTAGGTACCTTATCAAATGATCTTCGAACCACTTCGCTATTTTTTAATCAAGACTCAAGTAATATCTATTTTAATGGTCTATATCGGACTAAATTTCAACTTGAAATTATGCCTCTTCCATTAATCTCAGGGTCAAATGATATCTCACCAAATTATAGACACCTTTGTTCAAATAATCAAAATCACTTTACGCAATGTACACTAATAACCCATAATTCGAGATTTTTCAACAATAATGGAAACAACCTCCTCATAATCTTTGGACTTTTGAAAAGATAATCATCTATTTCAACCTATCTACATATGCGTACTTTTTTTCAAATCGTGGTAAAATTCGCAGATTATTCTACTTTCAAAACCGATCAAGTTGATTAAATAATAATTTTCGAGTTCTTTCGCGAAATTCGTTCTTTTTTCTGAGTTCTTCGCTATTCGACATGGGTTTCTACACAATGATCGCGTTTTTTTTCGCCATCTTGGTCGTAATGATGGAACTAGTGGTGATGAGATATTACTGTATTGGAAACGATCAAATTTGTCATTTCAGTGGAGAGACTGGTTATTGCTGTTCCGGAGTTTGTTTTATACCATATGGAAATGTTGGACTTTGCCATCCTCCTGATGAATTGCTGCTGGATTAATTTAAGTACATATAATAAATTCGTCATTTTGGGTAATTCTTGTATCAAGGATGTTGATTTTATCTTTGACATAGGTAGCAATTTAAAAATAAGCACCGATTGGTTGATTTTAAAAATCGGTAATTAGCTCAATTCTTATATCATTTTTGATGAACATACTAGATAATTTTAATTTTATAATTCCTTATTTTTTTCTAATTTGGAAAATAGTTTCAATAATAAGTATATGAAATAAAAAAAATGTCAAATATTTTTCTAATAAACAAAAAAATCTTTAAAATTCTACTTACCTAATACCTAGATTACCTATCAATTAAAATTCTCAAAAATGGATAATAATTTGTCAAATAGGAATATTAATCTTATAAATTTAGAATTTTTCACATTAATTAGAGTAAATCAACTTGGCGAGGTCAACCCAAATAGGAGGAGGGACAGGGAACATTTTGATCTTTCACAATAACCAAATTGCATCTGAATTGCAAGATTGGTAGGTAATCTATTTACTTGAAAAATTGGGAATATTTTTTGTCTTTTGAGCCAGCAAAATTGAAAGAATCGCATCAGTTCAAACGATGTCAGCTCTAATTTTTCCTACAACTTGACTAATAATTTCACGAGTCCTAAACAACGGAAATTTTCAAACCCCTCCTTTCCTAAATAACGCTTCTCCAAAATTATTCAAATTTCCAGAATTCCACATTCTTACGAAATGAAGCTAAGCGAATAATTTACAATTTATAACCACAAACATTTGTTTTCATTCAATTTGGAAAAAATAATTCAAATTTTGGAGTATACGTGACAAAATGATTCATTAAAAACCCAAGTTTCGATAAAATAATACAACAACCTTATCAAATGATCTTCGAACCTTTTCGCTTATTTATACTTAAGACTAGAAATATCTATTTTAATGGTCTATAACGGACTAAGGGTCAAATGATATCTCACCAAATTAGATACATTTTCTCAAATAATCAAAATCATCGTAAACAATTTACCTACACTAATGACCTATAATTCAAAATTTTTCTACAATAATGGAAACAACTTCCTCATAATCTTTGGCCTTTTGAAAAGATTATCATCGATTCCGAAACACCTACACACTAAATTACACCTATTCAGGTACATTGTTTTTAAATTGTGATCGACTTTCAAAACCAATCAAGTTATTCGGATAATAAATCTTCGAGTTCTTTCGCGAAATTCGTCCTCTTTTCGGAGTTCTTTGTTGTTCGACATGAATTTCTGCAAAATGATCGCGGTTTTTTTCGCCATCATAGTCGTAATAATGGATCCTGTGATGATGGAGAATCAATGTATTAGAAGCGATCAAATTTGCCATTTTAGTGGAGTGACCGGTTATTGCTGTTCTGGAGTTTGTTTTATACCATAATATGGAGATATTGGACTTTGCAAACCGCCTGTTGAATTTCCGGAGCGATTTAATCTAAAATGAATTCGTCATTTTGGGTGATTCTTGTATCAAGGGGTTGATTTTATCCTTGACGTAGCACCGATTAATTTATTTTAAAAATCGGTAATTAGATAGATAAGTAGCTAGATAATTTAATAATTATTTCACTCAATTCTTATTCATATTTATTGACCATATGGTACTAGATAATTTTAATTTCCCAATTCCTAATTTATTTTTCAGTTTGAAAAATGAGCTTTTTTTTGTTGAAGTTTCAATAATTTTTAAAATAAAAAAAAATTTCAAATAAATTTTTTAATTGGCAAAAAAATCTTCAAAATGTTACTTACCCATCAAAATTCTTGAAAATTGGCAATAATTTGTCAAATAGGAAAATTGATATTCATTCTCTACATTTTATAAAAAATTAGTACTTTTTAAATTTTTCACATGAGTTATCAGGACACTTCTACTTTGGAGTAAATAAACTTGGCATAGGCGAACCGAAGGGGAGAGGGAGAGAACAATTTGCTCTTTCATCATAACAAAATTCTCTTTTCTATAAAAAAATTTACTTTCGAATTCAAAAATTCTCAAGATTTGTAATCAATTTGTTTCAAAAATTGATTTTTTTTTTGTTTCGAGCCAGAAAAATTGAAAAATGAATTAGTACTATATGACGTCAACTCCAGTTTTTCCTGCAACTTGGCTACTAATTTTACGAGTTGAAAAAATGTAAATTTTCAAATCACCCCCCCCCCCCCTCAATAACCAGTTCAAGCCCATACTTTTTCACTCATTGAACTCTCGACTCTCACTAAATCGACTAAAATTGCAATTAACATATTTGTCTAGTGTATTTCTCAAGTACTACGTAAAATGATCGATTTATCGGGGTTTCAAACGTCACGACGTATAGGGTCTGAGTGGTGTAAAATAGAGTGAGGAACATGAAAAATAATTTTTTTTCGTACCTACTATACCAGCCCAAACGGTGCCCCCAAGGCGATTTGAAATGTTTAAGGTCAAATTTAAGGTCATTATAGTGGTCGAAAAAATCTTTAAAAATTTCAGGGTACTCCTCTCGAGTACCTCTACCTACGTGCCAAGTTTGAAAAAAAAATTGGTTAAAAACTCACGAAAGTAGAATTTTTAGCTCGAAAATCACGTATTTTGAGGCCCCCCGTCCGTCCCCGGGGAGTGTGGTAAAAATTCGTTTTTGCGCTCTAAAATCATCTTCTACATCGGCAAGCCAAATGGCATGAAAATTTCGTCAAAGTTCCACCAAGGCCCAAATGACCCCCAAACCACACCAGAGCCTTTGATGAAAAATCAGTGAAAATCTTCGAAAAATCATCGAAAATTCCCTGAAAATCAGTGAATTTTGCTTATTTTTCCTGTGCTGCAATTCTGACTATTTATCAGTGACTTTTCACTGATTCATAATGAGAGAGTAAGTTTACCCATCTTAAAATCTAATTTTCTCGAGTCTTCGATAATTAATTTACATAGGCAACCATCACGATCTTTCTGGGCAAAGAACATCATTCCAATTGCGTTCAATTTGATCTGTTTACCATAAGATCAAAATATCTATAGATATTTCACGAACCAAATCCAAATTGAAATTTCAACAACAAATCGTAATGCGAAGATGAGTACCAACATATAATAAATTACGACCATCCTTGGTTTTTTTTCATCATTAAAAGAAGTACATCCAGCAAACGAGAAAAACACGTTTGTCGAAATAATCTTTCAGCATTAGAGACTAGAAATGATAAAATTTTCATCGCAAATACGTCCGTATCATCTTTTAGTCCAATACAAACGGTTATTTCGAGAAGATCTATTTTTTTTTGAACAGTTCGTCGACGTTCAATAGTTTACGATGAATTTCTCGAAAATATTTTCATTGGTATTTATCGCGTTGGTATCGTTGATGGTGCAATCGGTATGGTCCGAGGAACCAGCTCCAGCCTGTAACGAGCTCGGAGAGAAATGCTGGTGGAAGGATTTACAGAATCACTGCTGCGAAGGTTCCGTTTGCATGGCAACGCAGGATGAAAGCTGGGGAATTTGCAGAGAAAAACGTAAATCTGGTTGATCTATCGTTAATTAGAACTTCGATGCTGGTACATCAGTTTTTCATCAATACTTCGTCGTAAATTTTGCATTGTTTATGATTAACGATAAAAATTTTAATCGAATGGATTAATTAAGAGATAAGCATTTTTTATCTTCAAATGATCATTGGAGTATTAGAAATAAGACAAAAAAAATCGAATCAAAATAATTTCAGTGCTTTTGTTTCAGAGATTAATTTTTTGATAAATTTTTAAAAATTGAAATAAAAAACCTTACGAAAAAATGTGTTCAATTTCATGAAAAAAATTACACGTATCTGCGAATAATCGAAACGAATGAAACTTTCCTTTTGCCTATTTGAAAATCTTACCGATATTTCAGAATTTATTTCACTCTCTTTTCTCAATTGACTACAATAACTATCAAGTTCAAATACCTACATCCAATTATAATTTAACAGGCACTAGATAATATGTATCTACTTCACAATAAAAATAATCACTCGCCAACCTTCGTATTTTTCTGAATAAGTAGCTAAATATCTATGGACCCAGCAAACAAGAAAAACAAGTTTCGTAATAATATTTCGGAATAGGCACGATGAGATTTTCATAAAATATAATTCGTGAAAAAAAAAAACATTCACTTTCAGTCAAATAATGTATCATTTATCGAGAAGTTTGAATTCTGATTAAACAATTCGATAATCAATAGATTAAAAAAATAGGTAATGAATTATAAAATATTTTTATTCGTATTTGTATTTTTCGTGTCGGTAATACGATCGATATCGCTTCAAGAAGTTAAAACAGAAATTGTAGGTACCGCAATGCATTGACGTTGGGGACGATTGTCCTTGGAGGGATCTGCAGAATCACTGCTGCGAAGGATCTGTTTGTATCCAGCAGTCGATCAAAATAAAGCGATTTGTTTGGAACGTCCTTGAATTCAAATCATTGCCGAAGAAAATTTTTTGGGATGGTAATTTTTCAAATGTTTTTTTGCATTATTCTAAATAATCTAATCTCACTGCTGTTTTGCTGGTAAATTTAAATAAAATGTATTTTATTTTTTCATGTACAATTTTTTTCTTTTACCGTTCCAAGTTCACTCTAAAAAAAATAATACGTAATTTTTAATTTAAAATTTGAAGTCAAGATTTTGGTTAGAAGCCTCTGTTTCTTTTCAAAAAAAAAAAATCAGAAACAAGATTTCATTTTTAAGTAAGTAGCTCAAAGTTCATTTTCAAGAATTTTTGGAATTTTGAAAAATATTATAAAGATAACGATCGATGAAAAAAATCACAGATACGTATACTTGGAGATTTCATACAATCGAAAGGAATACTTATACCTACGTTTGCTACCAAAATACTAGTATGTTTCAAGCAGAATTAAAATCCTAGGCTCAAAATTCAATCATCTAGTTCTCAAATTTTCAAATTAATTGAAAAATCGAATGAACGATTTTCAAACAGTCTTCGTCTCGTAAAATTCTCAGACGTATGAAAAATCATTCAATTATTTTAAATAAGCGTGCTTATCATTTTCAAATTGCTATTAATTTTATCAGGGGTTAAAAAAATCTGATCAAATGAACCGTAGAATAATTAATTCAAATTCACGAGTTATCACAATAGAAACGGGATTTTCTGAAAATATTCAAAACCCAAACAAAAAAATTACCTTATCAACATCGTAATACATCGGTATTATAAACCCAATAAAAATTATCTCAACTTTTTTTTTGAAACGAAAATGAGTTACAAGTAAAAACAAATTTCATCATTATTTTTTTACACACAGATTTTTTTACTAAAAAGAACATTCCCGGTTCATTTTTTTCACTCAAAGAGAGATGCTTATCGACGACCTACGAGGTAATTTTGCTTGAAAAAAATTCGATCTTCTTTTTCAGATCATTTTTCAAAGTGTTGATTTTTTCAAACATTCAACTCGAAAATTTGAAACAACTACACTGAGGTGAAAAATCAGAACGTTGGCAGAATATTTTTCAGACATTTCACGATTTTTTGTAGAGAAAGAGAAAAATTTTATTTTTACACATTTTTTATAAGGTGAAAAAAAATCAATTGAAAAATTTTTTAACGAAGTCCGAAATAATTCTGGAAAAAAAGTGAAGAATAAAATAGAAAATTTTGAAGTTTGATTTTAAAAAAAAGAGAAACAGGATATTTTGAAATTTTAGACAAAAAAACAGACAAAAGCAAAACTTGAAGATTGTTAGATACCTTCGAAAATACTTTGAAACCACGAAATGAAGTTGTAATTGATGCAACACCAGAAATTATAGAACTACAAGTGACATAATTCACAATTCACTCCTATCTTTGTAGTATAGTCTCAAGTGAAAAATTCATAAATCACATCCACATTTCTAAATACTCGTATTTCCTTCAAGTAATTCTAAAAAGTCGGCTATATATTTCAAATGAACATTATATTAGAACGACAGCTAGACATGAACTCAGCGATTACAAGACTGAATTCTTAGTACCTTTTCGCAGGTAGCAATAGAACCACGACTCTTATCACAGAATTAGTCATTTGTACTCCAGATATCCAGAGTAATGGATATAGTTCTTCGAAAAACGACTAAAAAAATATTTCGACGAATTTCTGCTCATAAATTTTCCCATTTTAATTCTCAGCATATACGCTAACTTCGGGGAGAGGTAAAAATCATTCCATTATTCAACTCTTAGTCGAACAGTATTATTATTTCGTTGGAATTCTATTTTCAAAAAAATCACATCGAAATGGATTTCTACAAAATCTTCGTATTCGCTTTCGTTGCCATCATGGCGTTGATGCAAAAATCATCTGCATGTCTTACTCCTGGAGCACCATGCACATACACCGGTTCACTGGGAAACTGTTGTTCTGGATTCTGCCAACAATTAGCGGGCCAACCTACTGGTCAATGTAATTAAATGATCAGTTGCACATCACAAGTTCATCCATGATTTATTTGCTTCAACCTTGATATCATGTAAATTTAATGATATTTCCGTTTGAAAATGCGTAATTCAATAATTTAAATAAACATAATCACGCCAAATGCCTTGTTTATAACATTTTATTTTTGAAAATGATGAATTTGGTGTAAGAGAATAATCAAAAATACTTTTCAAAATTACGAATCTCCTTCGATTATACTTCAGCTCGCTACATGCACTTACAAGAGAGGTATCCCAACTCAAAGCAAAATTTTAAACCCAAACAAAAATAAATCTAAAGTTCATTATAAAAGAACCACATATCCAAAATATCAAGAGCTGAGAAGTTCATTTCTCGAATTTTGGGGAATTTTTGAAATTTCAAAATTACCTCGTCACCCTGCAAAATATGAAAATTTAATTTAACCAAGGAAAAAGCTGAAATTTGGTATATACCTTATTTTCAACCTCCCAAATCGATTGGAAGCGATTTCGAGATGTTTCGGAGCCACTAGAAAATTTTGGAATTTTCCAGCGCTACTGGAGAAAAGCCCATAAAAATGACCCATGCACTTCAGCACCTCAAAATCACGGATTGTCTATATTGGTAACCTATTTGATCGATTAAAACACAATTTTCCAAAATTCGTAACTTTGAGTTCACATTCGCATTTTTGGGCAAGAAATTTTCCTGGAAAAAATTTAATTTTCCGCCTAAAAATATGAATTTAGATTCAAAGTAACGAATTTTGGAAAATTGTGCTCTAATCGATCCAAGTACGTCACCATGAGTAATACGCGATTATAGATGCTGAAGTTCATATGGACGATTTTTATGAGCTTTTCTCCAGCGCTGGAAAATTCCAAAATTTTCTGGTGGCTCCAAAACGTCTCGGAACCACTTCCAATCGATTCGAAAGGTCGAAAATAGGCTATATACCAATTTTCAGTTTTTTTCATTCATTAGATGAAATTTTCATATTTTGCAAGGCGATGATGTGATTTTGAAAATTTAAAAATTCGCAAAAATTCGAAAAATGAACTTCAGCACCTGAAATTTTGGATATGAAGTTCTTTTATGATGTACTTTCGATTTATTTTTGTTTGAGCTCAAAATTTTGCTCTGAGTTGAGGTACCTCCCTTGTTAGGTATTTTTACAGCGCGACTTGTTCACAAATTACCCCCAAATGGTCTTACAGCACTTGAGTTTACAAATTTTGGTTTCAATTTTAGTTCTCGTCTCGATTTTTTTTCAGGCACACCTGACACTTGATGGCAACAAGCCAATATAATTTCGCTGAAAGAAATTCGATATACTTTTTTCAAATCATTTTCAAACACAGATTTTCATCATTTTACAATAATATGCTCTTGATACTTTCAAAACCAAAAAATGAAATCACAATAATGACAAGTGCAGTAGGTACCTAACTAAAATTACTGCAACAAACATAATGATGAATTACAGCGGTTTTTTGAATATTTGGGCACTTTCTATCACTCGAAAAAATCTGAAAAAATGCTCAGGAGTGTGAAATACATTGGGAAATTTAAATTAGAAAAAAAATTGGGAGAGCACCACAACTGTGCCTCCCCCTAGGGCGATTTGAAATTTTCCAAGTCAAATTCAAGATCATTAAAGTAGTCGAAAAAATCTGAAAAAATTTCAGAGCACTCCCCTCTAGTACCTCGTTTGAAAAAAAAAATGGTTGAAAACTCGTGGAGAGAGAATTTTCAAAAGTTTTCAGCTTGAAAATCGCGTATTTTTGGCCCCCAGCCCCCCAGGGGTGAGATAAAAATTCGCTCATGCGCTCTATATTTTTCAAACATTTCACAATTTTTTGAAAGGAAAGGGAAAAATTTCCTTTTACACATTTTTTGTAAGATGAAAAACAGGATATTTTGAAATTTTAGACAAAAAAACAGGAGGAAAGCAGAACTTGAGGATTGTTAGATAGGTACCTTGGATAATCTTTTGAAATCACAAAATGAGGTTGTTGTAATCGATGTAACAACAGAAAGTTTAGAACTGCATGTGACATGATTTACAATTTACTCCTACTTTTGCAGTATTTTCCAAAGTAAAAATTCATAAATCGCATCCACATTTCTAAATATTCGTATTTACTTTAAGTAATTACAAAAAGTCGACTTTATATTTCAAATTAACATTATATTAGAACGACAGCTAGACAAGAACTCAGCGATTACAAGACTGAATTCTTAGTACTTTTTCGCAGGTAGCAATAGAACCACGACTCTTATCACAGAATTAGTAATTTGTACTCCAGACGATGTCCAGAGTAATAGATATAGTACTTCGAAAAACGACCAAAAAAATATTTCGCCGAATTTTTGACGATAGGTACATTTTTCCATTTTAATTGAAAATCTCACTATATAAGCACTTTTGAGGGCAAGTAAAAATTATACCATTATTCAACTTTTAGTCGATCAGTATTATTATTTCGTTGGAATTCTATTTTCAAAAAAATCACATCGAAATGGATTTCTACAAAATCTTCGTATTCGCTTTCGTTGCCATCATGGCGTTGTTGCAATCAGTGTCATCTCAAAGCTGTCTTCCCGCTGGAGCAACGTGCAAGTACACCGGTGAATTGGGAAACTGCTGTTCTGGATTCTGCCAACAAGCAGCCGGTCAACCTACTGGCAAATGTACTTAAATGATAAGTTGCACAACCACGGGTTCATCCACAATTTATTTGCATCACCCTTGCCATGTAAATATAATGATATTTTCGTTTGAAAATATGTAATTCAATAATTTAAATAAACATAATCACACTGCATGCCTTGTTTATAAAATTTTATTTTTGAAAATGTTGAATTTGGTGTAAGAGATTAATCAAAAATACTTCCAAAATTACAAATCTCCTTCAACCGTATATATTTACATAAAAATATTGATTAATTTTCAATCACGAATTTTAGTAAAGTAGGAATAGCTATTTTATCATTTTTATGGTTATTAAGTGTTGACCAATTATGAAAAATTTTCAAATCTAGTTTCATTTCGCCAAATATTTCACAACAGGACAACAGGAGGTTCAAATGTAACTAAAATTGTTTAAATTGTTGCAAAAATTATGGAAAAGAGTCAGAAAATTGTATAATTTCAAATGCTGCAAAAATCGAAAAAAATTAAAAATTTAACCAATGAAGTATATTTTAAAGTTTCAACCATTTTCGAACCAATTTCTGCAAAAGTTGTACATTTTTGAATTTTTTGAATTTATTTTTTAAAACATTTTCTCAAAAATCTAACACCTTTATGGTACATAGCGAATTTTATGAAAAAACGACTCCTTTTAGAAACCAAAGTTATTGAAAGGGTACCGGCGGTTAAGATAGGCGAATCTGCCCCCGAGCTGAAATTCGAAACTAATCTATGGAAGTTGGTTCTTATGGTCTGAAAACCTTGTGGAAAAATTTTTGGCCCCCCCACCCCTCCCCTATCCTTAGTTATGGGCCGAAACGTTCTTTTTTTCAGCCTTTTCATTAAAAATTTTTATTTATGCGAGTTTTCAACCAAATTTTTTCAAACATGCGTGGGTAGTACACCATACTGAGGGGTATTAGTTGATGGTTGGAAAAAATTTTTCGATGATTTCTTCTAGCTGAAACTCGTGTTTGAAAACTTCAAATCGAGTTTTCCACATGATGGTTCAGAGGTGCAATTCTGAAAAAAATATATTTCATGTACCTAGTCCCTATGTACAACGTGATATTTTTTTCAGAATTTTCCATGTGGTAGAACATCTTGAAAAATGCGAAAAACCATTTTTCCACAATGTTTTTCACTCATAAAGTGGTAATTTTTGGTCGAAATTTTTTTTGTGCAATTATACCCCAAAATACGTATTTATACACCACTTTTCCAATTTTCACTTCATTTCATTACTTTTTGGCGATTTCTGTAATTTCAAGTACAAATAAGTACAACAGAAGGCTCAAAATTGAACATGTCACTTTTTTTGTACACGAAATTGGCATACGAAAAAATTTGCAATAGATCCGTGTTCAGCAGCTCAAACTACTTGCATATACCCCATTTATACGATCAAAGCACCCAACTTTTGAAAATTCACCTTTCACCCAACGAATTATCTTTCAAAAATACTCCAATACTAAGGTTAGGGTGACAATGAAAAGCATGGGCATTTTTTTTTTGATTTTGAAATTGCTCACCCTAGAAGTGTTCATTTGTATGAAAAAAAATTATTCGTAACATTTCACTTCTCTGAGTTGAGGTGGTGATTGTCATTTATATTTTTTCAATGTACAGTGGTAGGTGGCTAGGAGTATTATTGAAAAAATTCATCCCTCTTTCCATATGGCTGGTTATTGAAATTTCAGAATTGGGGAGGGGGAGGCACGGGTCACCTTTCATCGATCAGAATTATTCTCAAAATTTCATTTCTCTGAGTTGAGGGTAACCCGTGCTGCTGGACACTCAAAGTTGAAGACGCGACGCCCGAGCAGTTTCGACTTTCGATGGTACCCCGTCACCGTACCCGGTGGTGAAGTTTTTTACGTAGGGATTACAAAAATGTTCTTAGGTCGTTATGAATGACAGGAGAGGGGTAGGTGTTAAAATTACTCAATAAAGAATCGTCTTAGGTTATCTAGAGTATACCCGGTCTGTTTCAAATTTTTTTTGTGATTTTATGACTGTTGAAAAATCGTGTAAATATAGCGATTTTCCCCTTATTTTCGATATTTTTCGCTTTAAATCAGCCCTCAAAAATTGAAAACCTCAAGGTTTCGGAAAATTTTTTCTACATTCTCTTTTCTTTACAATACTCAAGTGTGAAATACTTGAAGACCATAATTGAGAATCGATTTTTGTGTTAAAAACATCGAAACAGTGCAGAAAAAAAATCTCTATTTACAAGTTTTTTCAACAGAAAAAAAATCACAAAAAAATTTCGAAACAGACTGGGTATACTCTAGATAATCTAAAACGATTCCTTATTGAGTAATTTTAACACCTAACCCTCCCCTGACACCCATAACGAGGTAAGAACATTTTTGTAACGTAGCCCGTACGCAAAAAACTTCATCACCGCGTACGGTGGCGGGGTAACATCGAACGCGCTTGGGCGTCGCGTCCTCAACTTGGAGTGCCCGGCGGCGCAGGCCAACCTCAACTCAGAGAAGTGAAATGTTAAGAATAATTTTTTTTCATACAAATGAACACTTCCAGGGTGAGCAATTTCAAAATCAAAAAAAAAAATGCCCATGCTTTTCATTGTCACCCTAACCTTAGTATTGGCGTATTTTTGAAAGATAATTCGTTGGGTGAAAGATGAATTTTCAAAAGTTGGGTGCTTTGATCGTATTAATGGGGTATATGCAAGTAGTTTGAGCTGCTGAACACGGATCTATTGCAAATTTTTTCGTATGCCAATTTCGTGTACAAAAAAAGTTACATGTTCAATTTTGAGCCTTCTGCTGTACTTATTTGTACTTGAAATTACAGAAATCGCCAAAAAGTAATGAAATGAAGTGAAAATTGGAAAAGTGGTGTATAAATACGTATTTTGGGGTATAATTGCACAAAAAAAAATTTCGACCAAAAATGACCACTTTATGAGTGAAAAACGTTGTGGAAACATGGTTTTTCGCATTTTTCAAGATGTTCTACCACATGGAAAATTCTGAAAAAAATATCACGTTGTACATAGGGACTAGGTACATGAAATATATTTTTTTCAGAATTGCACCTCTGAACCATCATGTGGAAAACTCGATTTGAAGTTTTCAAACACGAGTTTCAGCTAGAAGAAATCATCGAAAAATTTTTTCCAACCATCAACTAATACCCCTCAGTATGGTGTACTACCCACGCATGTTTGAAAAAATTTGGTTGAAAACTCGCATAAATAAAAATTTTTAATGAAAAGGCTGAAAAAAAGAACGTTTCGGCCCATAACTAAGGATAGGGGAGGGGTGGGGGGCCAAAAATTTTTCCACAAGGTTTTCAGACCATAAGAACCAACTTCCATAGATTAGTTTCGAATTTCAGCTCGGGGGCAGATTCGCCTATCTTAACCGCCGGTACCCTTTGTTCAGTAAGTATGTACGAGGAACAACGTGGCGGGTTGTAAACCTAACTAGCAAAAAAAATTTAATTGAAAAAAATTGATCTTGAGCGTTTAAATTTGCGAATCCTATTAAAAAACACATGTTCATTTCTCGAATTTTGGCGAATTTCTGAAATTTCAAAATTACCTCATTGCCCTGCAAAATATGAAAATTTGATTTAATCAACGAAAAGGGTAAAAATTTGATATATACCTTATTTTCGACCTCCCGGATCGATTGGAAGTGGTTTTAAAATATTTCGGAGCCTCTAAAAATTTTCTAGCTTTGAAGAAAAGCCTATAAAAATTTTCTATACGAACTTCAGCACCTATAACTGTGGATTACTTTTATTGGTCACCTATTTAATCGATTAAAGCAGAATTTACCGAAATTAGCAGCTTTGAGTTCAAATCCATATTTTTTGGCAAAAAAATTTTCCTGGAAAAAATTTTAAAATACGCCCACAAGCTCAAAATTTTGCTTTGAGTTGGGATACTTCCCTTGCTTCTTCACAATTGCTTCAAATGATCTTATAGCATTTATGTTTACAAATTTTGATTTCAATTTTAGTTTTTGTCTCGATTTTTCTCCAGGTTTATTTGATACTTGATGGCCAACAAACCAAAATAATTTTGCTGGAAAATATTCAATATATATTTTTCAAATTATTTTCCAACACAGATTTTCATCATTTTTTGCAAACATGCCGTTATTTATACTAACTTAAATCGTAGGAACGAGTACTTCGTATTGAATATTCGAAAAAATTGCTATGATATTTCAAAACTAGAAAATAAAATCACAATAATTGCAAGTGCAGTACCTAACTGAAATTACTGCAACAATCATTCCTCCTTCTTCGATCGTACATTCTTAGTGTAAAAAAGCACTAAAATCACACTTCCATTTCGAAATACGTATGTAGGTACTTGTCATATTTATCTAAGCTTCTGAAGCGATTCTAAAAAGTCGAGTTCATCATTTAGCAATTATAGAACTGAATTCGTGGTATCATGGTATCTTTTTATACGAGCAGTTATAGGGAAATTGTTCATATCACAAAATTGGAAATTCGTACTTTTATATGTATTATACTCTAAGATAAGTACCTAACCTTATCGTTCTGCAAAACACAACCAATCCAATTTCGGATTTCTCAGAACTTCTATACCCATAAATTGAAAATCTCACTATATAAGCTCAGTTTAAGGACTGGTAGAATTCATTAGTGAACTTTTGCTTGACCAAAATTATTATTTCGTTCGGATTCTATTTTCAATAGCAATATCGAAATGGATTTTTACAAAATTTTCGTATTCGCTTTCGTGGCCATAATGGCGTTGATGCAGTCAGTGTCATCTCAAAACTGTCTCCCTAATGGAGCAACGTGCAAATACACTGGTGAATTGGGAAACTGTTGCTCTGGATTTTGCTATCAACAAACAGGTTGGCCTGAAGGTTATTGCGAATAATCAGTCGCCACTGATTCCCTCACGATTAAATCATTTTGATCTTGCTGTGTATTTTTAGAATTTCTGTTCTAAGATGTTTTATTCAATTTAAATACACATATATTCGCATTGTAAATTTATTGTTTCCTTGTTTATCGAATTCTTTTATAAAATCTGTTCAATTTGATTTGATAGGTATCAAAAGGCTCGATCCATTGATGAAAATTTTTATCAAACTGCGATTAAATTTTTTATAAAAATCTCATGACGACGTATCAACTTAAAAAAATTTCGTAACAAAAGGTATACCTACCTAGTTTTAAAATTTTTGAGGACCCTTACTCAGAATAATAAATGTCACTTGTTAAAATGCAGATTTACATGATTAAATGTTTTGAAAGATCAGTTCACTCTTGTTCAAACTATAGAATTAAAAATAAATATTTAACCGAGTCAGAAATTTTTATTGAAAATGCTGTTAAAATATTTGAATATATAGCAAAGATCGATATCAATCTCGGAATACCTATTGTTGAAAATTTAATTTTCAACTCGTTTCTAAAACGTTTTCTACGAAATTACTTTCATTTTTGAAATTTTATTCAATGATATTTTAAACAATTCAACAATTCTTTCAAATTTTCAATTGAATAATTCTTCACTACATTTTCATAATTTTTTCTATACCTTACATCATCTACTTCATGGAGGTTTTTACGAATAAAAAATTATGCATTTCCGTACAATTTAGCTAATTTTTGTAATTTCAGACATTTTTTTGAAATATTTTACACAATGCTGGAAGATATTTCACAACTTTTACATTATCTCAGGCATAGATCTACAAGAAGGAGCGAAGGAAATCTCCTTGGCAAGTAAAACGATTTAAAAATATCATTTTTATGCTTTGCAATGTAATTTTATAAAAACAAAATCGTTCTTCATTTAGAAAGGTAGGTCTAGGTACGTAATAGTATATTATGCAACTAGGGAAATAAAATAAGTTATTTCCCGAGTTGCATACTATATTTTTCGTTTTAGAGGGAGAAAAACGCGAATTTAAGCATCGCGAGAGGAAATAAAGTAGCGGTTTTTCTCCCTCTACAACGAAAAAATATTTATAGATTTGGAAAAATACCTCGTTCTTTTTCATTTTTCAAAATATCTTGACCCTTCATTGAGAAAATAAAAAAATACGTCGGAATAAAAATTTCATCTCCCCCCCCCCCCACCCTGAAAAAATATTCGTGTGCATCTGCAACTGTAATTTTTGATAAATTTTTATTCATGTTTTGTGATTTCATTTCTTATAACGTTTCAAATGATCTTTCAGTACCTATTTTACACAATTAAGATTTTTTGCAACTTTTTGTACATTTCAAACAATTTTTTATGATTTTCCAAAAACATTTTAAGGTTTTTTTTTTAAAAAAATGATGATTTCGAACATTTTTTTAACCAACTTCTACGATATTTCGAATTTTCAAGTCTACTTTTAATAATTCGACGAAAATTTGTATTTTAACCAATTAGAAGATCAAGAATGGTCACACGATGAAATCACTCCAAGCGTAAGGTACATGATAAATTGATAATAAACAACTCATATTTGACTCATTTGTCAGATAAATTACGACTCCGTCTCGAGTAGTCCAACTAATGAGTTTTAATTTTTTATAGGGATACACAAATTCTTTCTTATCTATTTTTGAAGAAATAAAAAATCCTACATGCAATTACAATAAAGAAGCTTGACAAAGAAACATTACCACCATCCTGTCATTTCAATTTTTTCTAAGAATTCGTAAATTCTTTATTCAAACAATATTTTATCAGATATGTTTTTGCGCAATTTCAATCCAAACACGGGCAGTAATCGCATCGAAATATGTGCAAGTAGCATAATGGATTTCCCTATGGTCGCGATAATTTCGTAATTAGGTAAACATTTATCATCATTTTCTAAAGATTAATTTTAATTATAATAATGCTGTTTCCAAACTAGGAAGATCATAATCTTAACAAACAATCCGAGGAATCAACTTGTGCAATTGAAGTGTTCATTTTTTCTCAGCGATGAATTTCTATAAAATCTTTTTATTTGTGTTCGCTGTCATCGTAGCTGCAATCCAATCAGCTTCATCGGATTGTCTACCCTATGGGTCGAGGTGCACTTATCAAGGCACTATGGGAATCTGTTGCACTGGATTTTGTTCTCAAGGAGCAGGACGGCCTTATGGGCTTTGCAAAGATCGTGACAAATAAGAATTTCATTGCAGTGAGACTTTGAATAAACTTCCTTTATAGTGATAAAGTATTATGTAATAATTTGTTCAATATACTTATGTAAATCTGGTACTCAAATAAACTAATTTTTCTTGATAAATGGTTCTTTTTTAGGGAATTTTCTAAACACACACAAATTGAATTCACGTTTTCAAATACCTATTTCAGTTTTTCAAAATTAAAATTTTGGGACGGTTTTATAATCAAAAAAATCGGTTTTTTGTCATTTTAGTGCAAAATGCCCAACTTTGGGAAGCAATGGCTTAGCCTCCTGAGGTCGAGGGGGGCTGAAATTTTTTAGGGAGTACTTCTACGCCTAAATAACCCTTCACGTGAATTTGAGCGAAATGGATGCAAAACAATTTTCTCTCCCAAAAGGGGCCCCCCTCAAAAAGAAATAAGGGTTGAAATGATATAAACTCTGTCAAGCAGAAAAAAATATAGACAAAATAATGAATTTTTTAAAGACTTTAACGTGAGTAATTTTTAGGATAATGAAAATTTTTCATCTTCTTAAAATCTCATTTTCAGAAATTTCTTGACTTTCAGCAAATTTTTGTCCAAAATTTATGACCTAATGCCACAACAGGAGATGATCGTTTCACCTTTTCTTTTTCTTTTTTGAAAATTGAAGAAAAATATAGCTTGTCTAGGTACTGATTAGGAAGTACACCATAGAAAACGACATGATGAAAATTTAAATCCACTGGCTCCAGATATACCCCATCTGAATCAGATTTAAAATTTGCATATGATTTAAGTCACTCAGCTTTACCTCGCTCCTTAAACTTCCCCACACATTAATCGGCTACTTTCCGCACTTGTTATGTAATATACTAGGTAAGTATTAATTTTTCATAAAAATATACAAATTATTTCTTAGGCCTATCTATTTTTTGATAAATAAAAAATTCTACACTCCATCACAATAAGAATCTTACCAAAATTAGATTTTTTTAATCAATATTTCATTAGACAAGTTTTTTGTGCAATTTAATCCAAACCCGGGCAGTAATTGCATCAAAATAACATAATGGATTTCCCTACAGTCACGATAATTTTGTAATTAGGTAAACATTTATCATCATTTTTGAAAGATAAAATTTCAATTATAATACGCTGTTTCCAACCAGGAAAATCAGAATTTTAAAAAACAATCTGAGGAATTAACCTGTGCAATTGAAGTGTTCATTTTTTCTCAGCTCTTCGTTGTGTCGTGATGAATTTCTATAAAATATTTCTATTCGTTTTCGCTGTCATCTTAGCAGAGATCCAATCAGCAACAGTTTGCCGGCATCCTGGAACAAGATGCACTCAAACAGGCTCAGACTGCTGCTCTGGATTTTGTGCTCCACAAACAGGATTACATTACGGTATTTGTGAAAATCCTAAATAATAATAATTTCATTGAAATGATTAATCATAAAAATATGGTACCTGTAGATCTATAATATTTATTCATTTTATAATTTACATCTGCTTATGGAAATTATAATATCTGCTTGAATCCGCAAAAATCTATTAAATTTTGAATAAATTAGCTTTATAGAGATAAATTGTTATGTAATAATTTGTTAAATATATATATAGTTATTATGTAATTCTGGCATTCCAATAATGATTTTTCTTGAATAGGGTTCTTTTTCAGGAAAATTTTTTAAACACACATAAATTGCATTCACTTTTCCAAATACCTGCTTGTGATGTTTATCAACAATAATTACAATAATTTGAGTCCACCACTTTTTGATATTCTTACAAATATCTTAGTATATTGTGCAAGATATTTTTGCTTGGCAATTACATCGTCGTCTTAGTTGCATCTCCTTGACAAGAGATTGCATGCATCTATATTATCTTTGTCTATATTTAGCGGCTCCTGGCGCATTTGATGGTATCTCACAGGGTTTTGCAAGATGAGTTGCCTTCTTCCTCTCATTGTTTTCCCTTGTTTTTTCCCCTGTACAGCTAACATGAAGATACCATTCTCTCAAATTTTGTTTGCTATGTATTTCATCTTCCTGTTCTTGATATCTTCTAATAGGACATTTACTTCTTCTCCTATTCTTGCTAAAACTACTTAGTTATGTAATCTTTCCATGAAATTTTTAGTAGTCTTTGATAACACCACATTTCAAAGGTGGATAACTTCTTTTCACATTTTGCACTTATAGTCCAGGTTTCACAAGAATATTTCTGGATTGTTCACACATAGCTGTGTATTATCCTTTTTTTGGAGGTCCAAATCCATGCTTAGAGGTCCAAGCACTTTCTTAATATTGTTGAATGCACTTTTTACCATGCCATTTTGTGCTTTTATCTCCTTCTAATCTTTCCCATTGATGTTTATCAGTGCTCCAAAATACCATAATTTGTTTACATTCTCTATTTCTTGCATTCTGATCTTAATCTTTACCTCTCTATCATTGTTTTTTGTAAAATTCATGACTTTAATCTTGCCTGCATTAATTTTCATTCCTAATTTTAGTCCGGCGCTGTTTATCTGGTCGATCATCCTTTGCACCTGCGCTTTTGTTTCGGCGATTATTACCTTATCCTCTGCTTAGCTTATCTCATTTATTCTTTCTCTGTTGATCTTTAATCCAATTTTTCCTATTCGTGCTTCTTTTATGATCTCTTCAGAGTACATGTTGAACAATGGATAGATATTTTTTTCCAAACCCAAAGAAATCAAATTTTAAATTTATCAGAAATATAAATTTTCAAATCGTCCAAGTGCAGACAATTTTACCACATCGGCTCAATTAAAGGACTGATATAAATCATTCGTAAACTCTTTGTCATACGAATTCTACTTTCAATTCAATCATATCAAAATTAATTTTTACAAAATTTTCATATTTGCTCTTATTTCCATCATTGCATTGATGCAATCTGTTTCAAAGGGATATAAAGGATTTTGAAAAATTTCCCCCAATTTTTTTAAAACTCTCAGCATATCTAAATTTCATGAAAACTTGGACAAATTGACTCACTGTCAAAAATTCATCAACTGCTCAGAGTTTATCAATAAAAAAATAAGCAAATTTTCTACGAATCGTAATTAAAGTCATTTTTTTCTAATTATTTCAATGATAACAACTGAGTACCTAAGTACATTTTGAACAAAATTTAAATATAATTTTCGAAGAAATGCATTACAAAAACACAAAATCCACACACATAAAATAACTCATCAAAAAGCCTTAAAATTTCACTATAAATACTCTCACATATGACAAATAAAAATCAAGTTTTACTACGCATTCGATCCTTCACGTCGCAAATTCGTTTGTGAAATTCTTTCTTTTGTTATGGATTTCTTAGAAACATTTTTATTTGTTTTTGTCATCGGTGTTATGATTCAAGTAGTGATTTCGTCATCATGTATTCCAACTTCCCAACCTTGCACAATAAATGGAAAATTGGGACACTGCTGTGATGGATTATGCCATCAAATAATTAGTCAACCTTATGGATACTGTACTGATATCAATCCAAAATAATATTGATCCGTTTTAAAAATGATACACATTTGGATACAATCTACCTATTTTTAAATCGAACGGTTTCACATGATTTTTAATATTACAGGTAATTTTATTATTGAATTTTCGTGTAATAATCAAATTCCATTCAATAATACCCATGTAATTGCATTTTTTCTCTGCTTAATTCTCTATTTATTGTAAACAATTCTCGAAAATTGAGATTATTTCTCAAATATTATCAAAATCTTATTAGACGTAGGTAGGTATATTTTTGAAAATTCTCACTTCTTCTCTGTACTTCACCTTCGGAAAAAATGACGTCACAATTTTTCAGAAATTTTTCAACTTTCTACCTATTTTTCCCGCGATTTAGTGCTGGATAAAATTTGTAGAGATCTTGAGATGTAAATTTTCCTACATCAAAATATTTGAAATTTTTGGGAAGAAAGGAAACTATACAATGCTTTGAGAATCTTTTGTGTCAAAATATTTCAAATTTTCAAATGAAGCAGTCATTTGCAAAACAACGTAACGCCAAAGAAGTAAATTTTTCAGAAGCAACAAAAAACATTTTCAAGCAAAATTGCTTACGTTATGGTAGAAATCAATGTCAGAAATGGAAAGGGATGCAAAAATACATCTTTTGGGTCAAATTTTGATGTTCAAAGTGTCAACATGATTGATTTACAGCCCAATGAAGTTCATGGACTTACGTTGTTTTGCAAATGACCGTCATTTTCAACCATAAAAGTTGTTTAAAATTTCACCGGAAAGGCTTCTAAGGTTTGAAAAATAGTTAGAATTGGGAAATTCGACAAAAGCGCCGTAAAAAGTTCGATTTAACGCACAAAATGTATTTCTAAAACTCCGTGAGTCCCGAAACTGAAAATTGGTAGGTAGATACCCTATTTTCGACCTCCTGAATCAATTGGAAGCGGGTTTAAGACGTTTCGGAGCCACCAGAAAATTTTGGAATTTTTTAGTGCTGTTGTGGGTAAGTACTGTATTTTCAAAACGGCTGACTCAACGAAATGTGGTATCATGTTCAATCGATAGAGAATGCAACATACCATCATAATCGACAATAACATAAAAATCGCCCAAAATGGGCGGGCGTTACGTTGTTTTGCAAATGACTGGTTCAAATAATACAAACTCTGTCAATCACGAAAAATATAGACAAAAACGATGAATTATTTAATGAGAGACTTTAAAATGAGCAATTTTCAATGCTGATACAAATTTTTTATTTAAAATTTTTTTTCCAAAAATTTCTTAATTTTTAGCGAATTTTGTTTAAAATTTTTGACCTAATGTCACAACAAGAGATGATCGTTTTACTATTTTTTTTTCTGAAAATAGAAAAAAAGCTGGCTTGTCTACCCACTAGCTAGGAATTTGTATTTAGACCGTAGAAAACTACATGGTGAAAATTTCAATCCACTGATAATCTAAGGACCAGAGAACTACTAAAAAACATGTAAAATATGAAAAATGGGTGAAAATGGCACTTATTTGAGTAAAAATATTCATACTAAAACCATTTTAAACACCTCATTTGTCAACTATTTGAACATGATCAAATTTCAAATCTGATTCGGGAAGAGTAAATGTGGAGTCAGTGGAGTGAAATTTTCATCAAGTCGTTTTCTATGGTTTAATTACAACTTCCCTGAAAATTATAAAAAAATGATCATCCTTTTTATAATTTTCAGATATTCAGTAAGAAATCGGAAAAAAATTCCTGAAATGATTTATGAAAATAGGTATATATGTAGGTACACCCTTGCCCATAAAAGTTATCCACAGCGATTTTTCATTATTACCACTCCTCCTCCCCTAACAAGGAATTTTTTTAATTTAAAAAAATGCGTTTACTCTACCTAATTTTCAAAAACCATCAGGGAAAATCGTGAAAATCATTTTAAAAAACTTTTTTGTCCCGCCTCCCCGGAGTATATCTAAGAAAAACATAATCTAAACCCCTTTTCAAAAAAAATGATTTTTTTATTTTTAAACATAGGTAGTCAGATCTAGGACAAAGTGGAGAGGTAAATGTGGAGTCGGGAGATGAAATTTTTACAAAGTAGTTTTGAAGTCTAGACACAACTCTTTAGCTACCCTTCTTTAACTTCCAAAAAAAAGAGCAAAATGACCAGAATCGCCCCCAGCAGACACCTTGCTGATGAGCTAGAAAAAAACCAGTCACTTTCATTTTTTTTTGAAACTTTGAAAATTGATCAAAAAACACACTGGAAATGTATTCTTGGAAATCGCAACACGAGTGATTTTTTTTTTTGCTAAACAATTCTGATGGAAATCTGAATTTAATTTTCAACTAGAAATTCGAAAATACCGAAGAAAAAACAGAATCTCGCTGAAGGCTTCACAATGGTTAAAAATTGTGAAATTTGATTTCAGTCGGTCAATGCAAGTTAACCCTTTCACGCCGGCTGGGACATATGCTGTCCCACTGACTTTAAAAAATACGGCTGGGACACCCTGGGACACCAATCATGCCTGTTCTTGTTCCCAGCAGTTCTACAGAGTCTCTATTATGTATAAAAAATTTTCCGCGATTTTTTTATCATCATCTGGGCTACACTGAATGTCCAGAACATCAAAAAACGTGCATTATTAAGTATACTAAATTAATCGTTGGTGAGGTGATCGTGATAATAATTTTTTTACGCAAATATTGCGATAGCTAGGTTCGAAAGGTTTTTTATTCCAAAAAGTAGACACTTCAAGGATCATTTTAACACTTAGTTTTCATACTTTACTCAAAAACTGAGATTACTGTGAGTGAATGAAAAGATAAGTAAATTTTGTCACTGGAAAAGTATAAATTTGTTAGCTCTATTTGGAAAAAATCACTGTTTCTTAGCACAAGACTAAAAATTTTCAATAGAAGGAGGGTATAGACTATTATGAGAGATTATTCAACGTTTTCCATTTTGTTTCCTCAACTCCAACTCAGAAATTTTGAGGTGGGACAGCATATGTCCCAGTCGTGTATTAGAACAAAATGTCAGGAAATTGTTCATATTATATCACCAAAATTAAATCGGAATACCATGTTACTTTTAGTTTTTATTTTATACCTATAAATAAGTGAGTTTTCATGCCAAAATGTGGAACTGTCCCACTGTCCCATGACTCTGCCCACACGACTGGGAACACATGTGTCCCAGGAAATTTGCACTGCCAACACGGATGGGACATACGGTGTCCCACCTCAATTTCTTGAGGAAGGGGTTGAGGAAAAAATCCAAAGAAAATCACATAACTTGGGATGGTCCCAAGGATGCATGTAAGCCAAAAAAATTAAAAAAAACTCCATAAATCAAAAGCCGGCGTGAAAGGGTTAAGGATCTAATTTTGCAGAATTTTTCCGGAAAAGTATATTTTCAACGTAACGTCACATTTTTGCTGAAAAATACGATTTCCAAATTTTCAAAAAAATAGATGCTGAAATTTTGGTCACCGGAGGGAAGGAGGTTCAAATCTTGTGTTTTTCAAAAATCTCTTTCTCGTTCAAATTTGAAGCAGACATCAGAAATTTCGAATAATTTTTTTTTTGAAATGTATACCTACCAATAGATGAATGAAGTTCAACAATGAATTCAAGCCGCAATCGACTCCACATTAAAACTGTTTCACTAAGTATACGTCTCATACATCGCATTTAAAAATAACAATAATAGGAATTTGACCCCTAGACCTGAGATATGTACAAATGGTAGGTAGGTGTGTTAGCTATAATTAAGTTGTTATCTTATGACCAATATATTGATAAAACACGTCTTCTTTTTTCATTATGGCAAACAATTATTTTCTAATACCAACAGCAATTAAAATATAAAGTATCATCTATACCTTGGAAAACCCCTTCTATTTCAAAACATTACGACAAAGGGTATATGGCCGGATAAGGGGTGAATTTGGCCCCAGGCGCTGTTGGGCTCCTAAACACCTCAAGTGGTGTATATGGACTAGAAATAATTTTTCACAAAATTTTCGACCCTAACCCCCTTCCTTTTCGGAGCTATGGCAATTTTATTGCATCATTTCAAGAATTTTAAATTTCAACGGAAGTGACGGAAATTTTCTGTTCTTTGGCACAAAGTTACATCTCGTAGAGGTGTATTTATGATAATTTTTTACAAAATTTTGGACCCCAGCCCCCCTCCTTTTCAGAGCTATGGCCATTTTATTGCATAATTTTCAAGGATTTTTAATAGTGTAGTCGGATTATGTCAAAAAAAGGCTTCCGCTCGCACCGAATGTTAAAAGCAATTTGACGATTGATTCTTAATCTAGAATGCATTTAGAAAAAAAAAAGCCTGGGTGCCATTTTTTAGCCCCGCCCCTCCCCTCCCTAGGGTCCATCCCCTTTCTTTAAAATGAATGTATCTCCCTTGCTACTCGGTCTACAAAAAAAAAATTCAAATAAAAGTTCTTTCTTGAGGGCTTCTCTACATTTTTGGTTATTACCAAAATTTCATTTAGAGCAACTCTCGTGCCCCAAACTTCAAAAATGTATTTACAAAAATACTCAAAATCAAGTTTTTCTCATTTATTATAAAAAATATCGCAGATGACGCAAAATGTATAATAACAAAAGTGTTAAGAATAGAATTTTACGTTCAATAAGTTTATCGTCATACCCTCACCCCACTCCCAAGGGTCCACCCCCTCCCCCCTCCCTTCAAAAAATTAATGTTTTTGTTTACGATTTTTTTCGTTCGTTTACTTATTTAAAAAATAGGGGGAAATACTAATTTTAAATTGTTCAAAATTCTCGACCGAAATGGAATTTTTCTAATTACAAAAATTAAAGTCATCATTTTCGAAAAATATCAAACTCCAACCTTGATTTTTAACTTTAAATGAAATTTCACCATCATTGAAGAGAGCCAAGCTGCTCCTCCCCGATTTATCTGACTCCAATTTCTAAACTTTAAATTTAAATTTTCCAAAAAAAATCCATTCTTGTACGAAATACAAAAAGATAGCACTCTCATGGACAAACTGAAATCGCTTTATTGAGTTGGGGACAAAATTAAAAAATTAAAATTTTCCAAACGAGATGGAATGTTTGAACTCGAAGTATGATTTTTCTCAATTTTTCTATGATTCAAAAGAAAAAATTTTCAAAAAACTTACCACTTTCAAGAAATTTCTGACTGAAATCCAATTTTTTCATAAAAATTAATTTTACCATTAATAGGAGTCAAGCTATCCCCTTTGCTGCTCTCCAGCTTAAACTGGCTCCGAATCAAAACCAATCAAAACTTTAAAAAATGAGTGGAAAAAGTAAAATTTCTAAAATTTCTAAAATTTTATTTTCCAGGTATGTAAGTATCATTTATGGACCATTAAAATTGTGTATTCAAAATTTCGAATGAACCCTTCATTTTTTGTCCCCACTTCAATAAAGCGATTTCAGTTTGTCCATGATAGTGCTATCTTTTTGTATTTCGTATAAGAATGGATTTTTTTGGAAAATTTAAATTTAAAGTTTTGAAATTGGAGTCAGATAAATCGGGGAGGGGGCGGAGAGGAGCAGCTTGGCTTTCTTCAATGATGGTGAAATTTCATTTAAAGTTAAAAATCAAGGTCGGAGTTTGATATTTTTCGAAAATGATGACTTTAATTTTTGTAATTAGAAAAATTCCATTTCGGTCGAGAATTTTGAACAATTTAAAATTAGTATTTCCCCCTATTTTTTAAATAAGTAAACGAACGAAAAAAATCGTAAACAAAAACATTGATTTTTTAAAGGGGTGGCCCCTTGGGGTGGGGTGAGGGTATGACGATAAACTTATTGAACGTAAAATTCTATTCTTAACACTTTTGTTATTATACATTTTGCGTCATCTGCGATATTTTTTATAATAAATGAGAAAAACTTGATTTTGAGTATTTTTGTAAATACATTTTTGAAGTTTGGGGCACGAGAGTTGCTCTAAATGAAATTTTGGTAATAACCAAAAATGTAGAGAAGCCCTCAAGAAAGAACTTTTATTTGAATTTTTTTTTGTAGACCGAGTAGCAAGGGAGATACATTCATTTTAAAGAAAGGGGGATGGACCCTAGGGAGGGGAGGGGCTAAAAAAATGGCACCCAGGCTTATTTTTTTCTAAATGCATTCTAGATTAAGAATCAATCGTCAAATTGCTTTTAACATTCGGTGCGAGCGGAAGCTTTTTTTTGACATAATCCGACTACACTATTAAAAATCCTTGAAAATTATGCAATAAAATGGCCATAGCTCTAAAAAGGAGGGGGCTGGTGTCCAAAATTTTGTAAAAAATTATTTCTAGTCAATATATACCACTTGAGGTGTTTAGGAGCCAAAAATCGCCTGGGGCCAAATTCACCCCTTATCCGGTCATACCCTTTATTTCAAAGGTAATTCTATGCCCCTTTAGCCAAATTTAAGAAAGTAAAGGAACACCTGCAACCTGCAATAAAATTAATTCTAAATCCTGATCTAAAAATATAACAAACGAAAAAAAAAATTAATCAACTCGAAACTTCTACCGAATCTTTTTTTCATGACATTAAGTATACAAAGTACAAACACCTCTCAATAAAGTTGACATTTTTAAACTAAATTAGCCAATTCAGATAAAGATAACGACATCTCAAATTCACAACAACGCATTAAATCTGCAGCGTGGTCAAAATATTTACACTTATTTTTAACTTTTTATCAAATAGAATTTACAAGTACCTATATTTTTGTTATTTTCATCAAGTTCTTTATCTGTTTTATATTTTTATTACTTATACAATTTACAATGCAAAATGCATCAATTCGACACTCGTATCTTTTATTATCGAGCTCAACTCCCCAAAACAAACACCAGTCGAATATTTTTTCACCGAATTTCGGGGGGTTTAATCAATAAAACGTAATTTTAAAAACGTATTGCAATCAATCGTCAACTACCGTGTTTACTTTTTCAGATACGATTTCAAGGAGATCTCAAATAAAACACACCTTAGAAATTTCATTTATATACTTTCGTTTTCAACGAGAAAAATTTAAAATTGAGAGAACGTTCGTATAGTGTGTAAAGCATAATATTAATTTCACCAACCAACGTACTCGTAATACCGTATCTTCGATATGAATTTTTATAAATTATTTCTATTTGTTTTCGCCGCGGTCGTGATTTTGATGCAAGTAGCTGACACCGATGCCTGCATCAAAAACGGGATAAAATGCAAAGCTGACGGTAGTCTGGGCATCTGCTGTTCCCGTTATTGTCATCAACTGAAAGGACAAAAGACTGGAAAATGCAAAACGCGATAACCATTTTTCAATTGTAGACGATTAGTAATGAATTATTCAATGTAATAATTACTCGTAAATATCAACTAAATTTAGATACGTGGTAATGAGTAGGTATTTTTGCAATCTTTTTTGCCACTTGACAAAATTTTTTTAAATTTTATTCCAAAAAATGTTGGAAAAACTTTCAATGAGATAAATTTTTGTTATTCACTTCACACTACTGCAATTATCATGTAGATACGAAGGGGTCACATTGATTCTGAAATTTCCTCATTAGTTTTACACTACAAAGTATCGTAGTTCATCCTCTGAATAAAAAATCACAATAAAAAGATATACTTACCTAATTAACATTCGAATTCGTATCTCTAATGATACGTGACCATAATCGCGGATCGATACAGAAATAATGACGGAATTCCCCATTTCACGAAGGAAAATGCCGACTGCACATACACCAATGTCTTCGGGAAACCCCTTTCAATTTTTACAATAGTATAAATACTTGCAATTATTTCTGGACAAATCATAAACTTATTGAACTCCAAGCTATATTTCTTTTACAAGTTTTCAAAGTAACGTTTTCGCGTTTACATTATTTTCAAATCGTTTCAATTTTTTTGACGTGACATCTCAGCAAAATGAATTTTTACAACATATTTTTCTTCGTTTTCGCCGCCTTGATGGTCCTCATGCAAACCACTCAAGCCTGCATCAAGAATGGAAAAGATTGCAAATCGAACGGTAGCATGGGCAACTGTTGTTCCGGATACTGTCATCAGCTCAAAGGACATAGCAAAGGAAAATGCCAGTAAAACCGATGATAATTACCAATATTTTTATGACACGTATGTGATTCGAATCGTATATTATTATTATGTACTTAATTAGTGCGTGTACTTCGAATTTTCATATTGAATAATATATTTGTTATACTTTGAAATTGTCGTTCATCGTTCATTTTTGGTATTATTTCAATTTTAAAATATTGGTCGCTAAATGGTATTTGAAAAGAGTACTTAAGTAAAAGTTGCACTCGCATTGCTTTGGTATCATAATTTACACGAGAATCGTCATCGGAGATAAATTTATTCAAAATTTCGGATTTTTTATCAACTCATATTAATGATGGGTAACAATGTGTAAATTAATAATGGTCGTTGGTATAATGAAGAACTTCAAATATTCAAATTCACACATCAAGTAAGAAAGAAGACAGGTAAAATGAGCTGAAAGTAAGTACCATAATTAAACTTCCTCTAAAAAATTGGTAGGTACATTTTTTGTTTGAAAAAAAATTGAATTCTATTTGAAGAATTTGAAATTTTGAAACGATACTGTATTATTCGGCTTTTTACTTTATAAAGTCACCTATAACTATTTTGAATTTTCACCTTACATTGAAAAATATTGATATAACGAATCTGTTAAACAATGATTCCGACAGAATATAATTCGAAAACTTTCCAAATCCTCAAATTAAGTGTTTGCAACACTTTTTAAAAATTATGAAAAAATATGTATGTACATTTCAACCAGGAATTTCTCAAAAAATGGGTTATTTTCAAGATTTGGCAGTTTTTGGGTTCAACTGAAACACGTGAAAAAAATAACTCCGAAAGAAGATAAAAATTCATTCACAATTTGAATAAAATTTTTCTCCATCTTGGATCAATTCTTCAAGAAAAAATTAATATATCTCGAAATTGCAGAACGAACAAAATTTACAATTTTCTTGCGGTTTGTGAAATTAATTTCAACAGTTTGACGAATTTCCCCTACCTTCCTATCAAATAAACCAAATTCGGTACAAGGAGACAGAAAATTCAAAAATCGCGAAAAAAATGAATAAATTTGCGAATTTTCAAATTAAGTGTCTGCCACACTTTTAAAAAATTGTGAAAAAAATTTGCCCATTTCAAGCAGGAATTTCTCAAAAAATGGGTTATTTTCAAGATTTGGCAGTTTTTTTGTTCAATTGAGACACGTGAAAAAAAATAATGACTCTGAAAGAAGATGAAAATTCATTCACAGTTTGAGCAAGGAGCCAGAAAATTCAAAAATCGCGAAAAAAATGAATAAATCTGCAAATTTTCAAAATTATTAAGTCCACCATACTTTTTATTCTGGTGATTAAAACCTTCTTTTACTCTATTTGAGCGCCCCCCCCCCGCCAGGATGACTCCTCAAATCTGCACTTCAGGGCCATAAAAAAAATTGAGTCATATTTTCAAAGTTTAAAATAATAATCGAAAAGTTTACATTATTTCGCAAAAAATGTAATTCTTACTTTCTCGTTAAGTATACAATGTTTTTTTTAAAATGCATTTTTAAAAAAAAGAAGTGAATGAGCAGTTTGAGCACGGTCCTTAATAATTGAAACAATAAGGCCCGAATTTTAAATCATACCTTGAAAGTTAAGGTATCCTTAAAGGATAAAGGTTCCTTATCGCATTTTCAACCAATCAGGAAGCACGAAACGATTCGTTGCTTTAATTTTAAAAGTATGTTTTAAAATTCGAGCCTAAGAGGCTAAGACTTTGTGAATTTGATTTTTACAAAAAAAATAAACCATCCTAATAGGCGAGACTCAAAATTCAAAACTTCCGAGTTAGATCCATCTTAATATACACAAAATCAGAATATTATGTCATTATTTTTTTTTTTTTTGATCAGGATATGAAAAAATCATAAAACATCCAAATTTTCTGAAAAAAAAATATAATATACAAAGGTACAAATTCTGGTGAGAATTTGTCCTCTCAAAATATTGCAGCATTTTATGACCCGTGCAGGGACAGGGTACCTAAAGTCGGAAAACATAATTTTGAGTTAGAGACAAAAATATGAAAAATGGGAAATTTTTTTCAAAATTTTTTTTTCGCTTTTTTAGGTAGTTCAGACCTCTACGCAGCTTTAAACGTGTTTTTTCGATTATTTTTTTTTTGAAAGTCATGATTTTTTCTAATTTTCAAATGTCTCTATCTCACCGAAAAATTGACTTAGGATGCTCATCCAGGTCTTAAAATGTTCCGCATAGTCGCCCCTATCATTTAAGCCAAAAAACTCATTTTTGAAAAATCTGACTTTAGGTACCTTTTCCCTGCACGGGTCACATATATAGACGAAAATTTTGAAAAATTTTTGTAATCTTCTCAAATGAAGAATTTATCAAATGTGAACAAAAGAACCAAAATTTTTCTAATTTTCTTCTGAATCAAGTTGAAAAAATACAGTAGAATGTTTTCAAAATTCCTTATTTTTTACACAAGTTTACACGAATTTCCTAAACGTAGCACTTTCATAAAATATGATTTTTAGGGAGTTTAATTCATCATCTTGAGTTTAAAATCATTAGGATTTTTCAGATAACAAAACAGCTCAATTCCTCCTTCCAATTATTGAAACACATTTAGTAGAATCTCTAAAATTTGAACTAAAAAAAATGTATAACCTATCTTGAGTAATTTTTTGACTATGTCTGCGTCAAAAATTCTCAACTCAATTTTTTTTAAAACGACTCTTTTATTTTCCCCTTCTGAATCACAATCAGCACAAATTTTTTCCGATCCGAGAAAACGTACAAATTAAGTACATTAATTAAAATTTTTGTGATAATTTTACGTTTCTATTGAACACTTCCTATTCTCAAAAAAAATAGGTATATTAAACTTTCGCCAATTTAAAAAAAAATTATTTCGACTGCTTTTGGCAATACAACTATAGAACCAGGTTCTATAAAAATTATTCAGCACATATCCGCTCGTACAGAATTGTTTGCGGTTTAATGATTCAAAATGTCATTTTTTCAATTTTTCCAACTGAAAATGAAATTTTTTTCAAATAAAGATGGAAAAAACTATAATTTTTCAAACAAAAAAACTCCAAAAAAAGTTTCAAATTTTTCAAAATGATTTCTAATTGGAGAGAATTTTGATTTATTGTGTTTTTTTTTCAACCATAAACAAATTTAAAAGGACTTCGAGGGATTTTAGATCAAAATTGAGTACAAAAAAAGAAGACGTTAAAAAAAATCAGTATCTGAAAAGAGATCTGAGTAATAAGAATGTTTGCTACTTTGATCTACTCAACAGACCAAAAAAAACGTGTGGTGCAAATTTTTTCGAGATTTTGTATTTTGATCTAAAATATTGATTTTTTCATGATGAGAACATTAGGGCAGAAAAAAACTAGTACTTACACGACTTTTTCTCAACTTGATTATTGGCTTTTCATCTCAATAGGAGGGCAAACATTTCCCAATTAAACTTCCCGCAATATTCTAGAATCGATATTTTATCAGTATCACTCGTAAATAAGATGAATAAAAGAAGTTTAAATTGAGTATATCTTTCACCATTGAAAAAAAAAAACCAGTCGCATAAAATCACTATAAAAAATTGAAATAAATGGCATTCAAACTTGTCTGTGCCAAGATCTACGTCATCACGTTTATGTTTCAACAGATACCATACTATCACATATTTTCTTATCCATATCGATTTTTTTTTTTAAATTGAAATACATAAGTAATTTATGTCTTTGAAAAAACCAAAATATATTCTGATCCCCGGCTGTTTGAAATTTCGACCATATATAAACCTACAATTTACACTCCAAATCATATAAACACGTACGGGTATTTCTGAACAGTTATAATTCGCAGTTCACTACATACTTACATAAAAACAAGTTTACTGTGATTTTTCTCCGCGTGGTTCGTATTTAACACAATAATCCGATAATATGAATTTTTTCAAAATATTTTTCTTCGTTTTCACCACGTTGATGATATTTATGCAGACAATTGAAGCCGGGTGTCTAAATGATGGAGATAAATGCAAGGCTGATGGTAGCTTGGGCCAATGCTGTTCCAATTACACCTGTTCTCATATTAAGGGAGAACCTGATGGAAAATGTGAACATCGATCAACACCCAGATATCTCCCTACCCGGTGATTTGTCTTTTTAATATATTTTTCCTCGTAAAATTAATTTAAACTTTTTGATTTTTACTTTTTTCGCTAAAAATTTTTCAAATTTTTACAAATGTTGCATAATTTTGTTTATTTGTTGTTTTTCATTGACCTTATTCAATACCTTATTTCGATTCTGAAATAAAAATCTATTACAAAAAACAGCGTGAAAAGTAAACATTTCCTAATTAAACTCGTCATAATACCTATTCGATGTTTATCATGTAGGTCACATAAATTTAAAATTTCTGCGAATCGGTACATCTTTCACCAACGAAAACAAACTCTTCGCATAAAATCTCCATTAAAATAGTAAATTAAAAAGAGAGAAAAAATGTAATTGGCATTCGAACTTGTACCCAGACGTACGTGATCATGTTGGTGTAGGTATCGATTATAGATACAATGACGTCTTTTCTCATCGTTATCGGAACAATTTTTGTATTTCAATTGGAATAATTATTGCATAATTAATGCCTTTGGGAAATCCTATACATTGATCTCAAACTGTTTATGAAATTTCGACCATATATAAACCTTCTATTTACATTCGACGAATCATAGTCAACAAATCGCTGATCGTTTCAACTCACAGCTCTCTTGCTCGAAGTTCAAGTACCGTGAAATTTCTTCGCGTGGTTCGCATTTACTTAAAATTGTCGTAAAATTCACCGATATGAATTTTTATAAAATATTTTTCTTCGTGTTCGCCGCGTTGATGGTACTCATGCAGACCACCGAAGCCAAATGTTTGAATAATGGAAAAAAATGCAAGGCTAATGGTAGCTTGGGCAACTGCTGTTCCGGATACTGTCATCAACTCATCGGACATCACGAAGGAAAATGCCAAAACCGCTGATAATTTTCGATTGATGTCAAATTCGCCGATACCGTATGATTTGAATTTTTTAAATGTGTAATTTTTTTGTAAATTTAATATCGTTTAATAATATATTTTTTATACGTTAAATTTTTTTTCTTCCTTCTACATATGTATGCAAGTGTTTGGATTTGGAGTACCTAATCTATTCGTATGTGATTTCGACTTTTAAAAAATTGAAGGTTGTCTTTTAATTGGCTAATAATGTCTTTCGTAATTTCAAATTTATCCAAAATAATGGATTGTCGTTTTCTTTGCTAAAAAGTCTTAAAATTTTTATTATAAATGCATCACTTTTGGTATATTTAAAGAATATCTACGTACATATTTTGAAATTTCTATATTCGCGTAGGTAAGTGTATCAATTGGTAGAGAATAGACCAACGTAGGTATTGAATGAAAAAAAAAAAATCAAAATGTCTGTTCTGATTTTGATAGAATAAAATGGTAAATACAGTAAATAAAAAACCTAGACAATAGAAAAAACAGTGGGAAAAAAAATCAAATTACCCATTCATCGCAAGAACCTACGTACGGAGTTTATTTTGGATGAATAATTTAATGGTAAGTATGGTAAATAAAGTAAGTACACAGTAGAAAAAATTGGAAAAAATTCTACTACCGATTACACAAATCGACAAAAAAAAAATGTTCTGTGTTTCAGTTCTCATGGCCAAATTCTGATTCTAGACATCAAAATACACCAATATGCTCATTCGTGGCTTCCAAAGTATGCTTGAGGGATGGGGGGCCAAAAATGTGATTTTTCAAAAACAATACACACAAATTTGAGAAAAATTTGAAAAAATTTGAATTTTTTTTGATCCAATCTTATAGAAAATTTCACGCTGAATCGAATGCCGCAAACCGCAGACCTCTATCTCTTTTAGAAAAAAAGTTACGGTTAAAACTTTCCTAAATTATGTGGAAAAATCGTTTTTTTTTTCGCCTTGCTCAGCGAAAAATGAGATTTCTGAGAAATCTAAGCGTTCTACGACCATAATGATCATGACAAAAGTTGTAGAAAATTAAATTTCCTATCGGTAGGTGCATTCAGATTTTTCCGGAAGGCGTAGTTTTCGAGATATTCTCGAGTAAAGTTGAACATTAGTTGAGGCAATTGAGAAAAAAAGAGAAATGAAGCAATTTTTGGCTGTCAAAAGTGTTACAGCGAAAAATTGTGGAAGGTGACTAACCTTTAGGAGTTACCACGACTTCCCACAAGACCCACTATCCGCTGTGTATCCATTTAGTGTAAGATCGATGGCAAAAGCTCATAAATGTAATTAAATGATGATGTATGTACGTAAAGCATTGATAGGAATGAACAAATTACATAGGTAGGTATAGGTACAAGTGATTACACCTAATTATATATTTTTTATTTTTGTTTTACGATGATAAAGCTGTTTTCGCTTTTGGTCAGATTTATATGTACATAATTTTATTTTTAGATATCAAAACTGAAAAAAGGTAGTTAATTGTACTGAACTTTTTTATCATCCAATTTACCTCGTCGTAGATGGCAGCGAACGTGCTATAATATCAATTACACGTGCTTATACCAATCCATAAAAATATGTACGTAATTTCCCTACCCTTTGTTCAAGTAAACTTCTCTGCGCTTTGGTATAAAATTTAATCACCTCAAATTGATTGAATTTCCAGTCGCTTCAGATATTTAAGATCGTTGAAGTTACTCCTCAAACGTTCGAGTTCGTTGATCGACTTTTTTAAAAAGAATTTATTCATTGTGTTCAATCGAATCTGTTCCACAAGCGATGGATTTCTATGAAATAGTTTTGTAGTTCGCCGCCCGTAATGATGGTCGCTATGCAATCCGTGACTTTGGAATCGAATAACTTCGCAGTAAGGCCGTGTCATTTAACGAGATGTCTGCGAAAGGGAAGCTTTTGTGATGAACTTGAAAAGTTTGGACCCTGCTGCTCCAAAATTTTCCAAACGCCGCGAGGGGAACTTTTTGGACTTTGCCCATAAATTGGTAAAAATCATTGCCGCCAGCTGTAAGAAAATATGTGGCGTGTTTTGCGATAACATACTAATTACTTATACAGGGTGTTCCATGAATCGTCTGCCAAACATATTTTTTTGGATATAACCGGGTATCACTAAAAAAAAACTTGAGATGAACATGTTGCCTAACTTGAGGATTTAAGGGGCAAATGCTGCTTCTAAAAAATCACGTCAAAAAATTTTTTTAACCATGGGAATGGAATGGATAGTATTTTGAAAACTGAACAAATTTTCACTATATGACTTTTTGCCTAACTCAAAAATTGAAGGGGCTACAAATTTTTTTTTTAAATCAACTAATCAAGGGAATGGATAGTACGTTGAAAAATAAAGAAATTTTGTTCTGTTCACTTTATGCCTAACGTCGAAAATGAAGGGGCTACGGTTCGCGCAAAATACGTGGGCTTCAAAAATTTTTCGAATTTTCCCAATTTTAAATGACCCTTGGCCCCTTCATTTTTGATGTTAGGCAAAAAGTGTACAGAACACATTTTTTTCTCTTTTCAACGTACTATCCATTCCCTTAATTAGTTTATCAGAAAAAATAAATTTTTGAAAAAAAATTTGTAGCCCCTTCAATTTTCAAGTTAAGCAACAAGTCATGTAGTGAAAATTTGTTCAGTTTTTAAAGTACTATCCATTCCCGTGGTTAAAAAAAAATTTTGACGTAATTTTTTTAGAAGTAGCATTTGCCCCTTAAATCCTCAAGTTAGGCAACATGTTCATCTCAAGTTTTTTTTTAGTGGTACCCGGTTATATCCAAAAAAATATGTTTGGCAGACGATTCATGGAATACCCTGTATGTCAGAAAAGCATTTTTGCAGGAGAGGCAAAACATCGAATTGGGTCGAAAAAAATCGATTTTTTTTGTTATTTCGTATACTATGAACCCTAATCTATCAGATGACATTGCATTGAAGTCTCAGAGACATCGTTTTCTTGTTCAAAAACTCTTATTCATAAAATCGATTTTGACTTTTTTTTGACTTCTTTGGTCCATTAAATAGTGTTTTTTTTTTATCTTTCAAACAAAGACAAATTTTGGAAAAGGAAAATGTGGTTGTAGTGGTGTAGAGTGACCCAAAAAAGAAGAAAAAAAATATGTCATTAACTTGATAATCGACATACTTATGCATAAAAGTGAAAAAGTGGTGCATAAACTTTAAAGCTCATTTTCTCCAAATTTTGGTTTTTTCTGCAAAGCAAAATCACAAACTTTAAAATTCAATTGTGGGGAGAGATTTCCACCTTTCACGAAGATTTTTTTTTTTCATTCGAAAGGTAAAAGATGACTCTATCCAATGAGCCAAAAAAATCGAAATCGATTTTTCCGACATGGTATGCTATCGCAAAACACGTCACATATGGTGGCCTAGCAGGGTGTCTACCTACCGATTTTTCAAAATCAAATTTTGCAACCTTTTTCGCGACTTTTTCTAAGGTATCTAGTCTGTACTTCTCAATTTGACCCCTCCACTCCAACTATATCAAATTTATTACAGAAAAAATTTCATACACGGAAGGAAATACGTGTTTAATTTTTAAAAAATACAATTTTTCATAAAAATTTTCTAAAAGTGAGTTATTTTATGTTAAAGAAGATAAAAATAGTTACTTCCCGAGCGATGCGAGGGTGAAAATTTTCATGAAAAAAGCAAGGGCAAAAATTTTTAGAAAAAAATGTTTAAAAAGGTGAAATTTTTTTACTTTTTCTGTTTTGTACAAAGAGAAAAAAAATCAAGTAATTTCGAAAAAATTTGCGACTTTTGATGAATTTAGGGTCAATTTCGCGACTTTAGCGTCCTAAATCAAAATTCGCAACCAGTAGACACCCTGCTTTATCGGTTTGTTTTAAAATTTTCAATTTTATACTTCCAATCTCAATTCGTCTTGAAAAATGATTTTTTCCTTCCAAAGTCAACCATTACTTTTACACCAGATAAGAAGCCAAGTACTTATATATCTACCTATTGTGTTTTAAGAGCAATTCGCCATAATAATAATTTCACAGCGAGTTAATAAAACCACCATCGGTGGATATTCTACACTTAATGTCGAAATAAATCAAACGATAATCACAATTATTACCATTCGTACTAAATTTGGAGGCTAAAATCGTCACAAATGTACCCATTTCCATTAGAACTCCTCTTCATCGACTTTTTACCAAGAACTTTCATAATTTTCGAATAAAACTAATAACTGCTTCATTTAAAGGCATAAATCACTCGAAAATCCTTGGTCAACTCCCAAAATTGCAAAAATTTCGCTATATAAACTTTCACTTTGCAGCATTAAAAATCATAATTCGACTCCCACAACGGAACTAGTCAGGTCACGTTTGTAGTGCAATTGTTTTCTCAAAAGTTGACTTTTTTCAGTCCGTTTAACGCGTCGCGTCGTCATGAATATTTACAACGTTTTTTTGGTCGTTTTCGCCGCGTTGATGGCTTTAATGCCATCGATGACTTCAGCCGCATGTCTCGAAAAAGGAGCTACTTGCAAGTACACGGGTGAATTGGGGATTTGCTGTTCTGGAATGTGTCTTCAAGATATAAAGGAGAAAACTGGAAAATGCCAATAAAACAAGAAAATGTTCGGAAAATATACGGTGAAGTTCGTATCCGCGAACGAATCACAGTTTCCAGTTACCTATTTACGTAAATTTTTTCGCAACGAATTCTCGGAATATTTTTTTAGTGGATTTAATTGAATATTCAGTATTTAGATATTCACTCAAAATCTACGGCACGCTTTCATTAACTCCTTTTTTTTCAATTATGTATCTATAGTTTTTATTTGGAATACAATACTTATTTGCAATGTATTTTCGTTTTTCAATTTTTTTTATGGTTATAAACAGAGTAGTATTTCGTTAGGATGGTAAATTTAAATAATTTTACTCTTTTTCAATTTTCATCTTCAATTTGAGTATTGATTTTGAAATTAAAATCATTCATACCAAGCTATATGTACTCACCATCTGCATCAAAAATATAGGTAAGTATTTCGATTAAACAATAACTGCATTATCATATATCCAATCGGATTTGGATACCAAAATATAATTTAAACTTCCATCTGTCAAACCAATAAATCGCCTCAGTTCTTCGAAACGCAAATTAGGTAAGTGCATTAAGTAAATTCGTAATTCCTCAAAACTCCTTAATCTATTCTTAGAATTCGGAAAAAAATCCGACATACCTAAACAGTTTTCTGCAGTAATCATTTCTCAGCTGATTTGGTCAAAATCGAGTATTAATATTTCGCGAGGAAGTTCGTTTTTTCCAATTTTTTCGCTCACTACCGATATGGATTTTTATAAATTCTTTATATTCGCTTTTGTCACTGTCATGGCAGTGATCCAGATCCAGTCATCGCTAACTTGTTATCCCAAAGGACATCCGTGCCATCCTATTTCTACTTTAGAAACATGTTGTTCTGGATCATGCCTTATCCAACCAAAAAAGCAGGTGTTTGTCAATGAGTCAAGACATCGATTCGATTCGGACATTGTACGTTTTAAATTAATGAATTGCAATATTCCAATGAGAGCAATAAAATTTTCAGCAGTATACGTTTGTTTTTACAAGAGAACTTTTATTACTCGTCTATATTCCTACGTCAATTGAGCTAAAATTTAGCTCACTGAAAAAGTATCTCTTTCAAACCTCAGAACTAAATTCTGAGCTGCCGAAGTATATTTTTTAATTCTTGAAGAATTTATGAAAATGATTGAAATGGTTTATTGACACACGTTGATTTTTCAAAAAAAAATTGTAAATCATACCTAAGGATCATTTCGAAAGAAACTGGAGCCTCTGGTCAAAGTTGACTTTTCTTCGGTGCACTGAGATTGCACAAAAAGGCACCTAGGCAGCTGAGAATATTGAAACTTTGCTTCAAAGTTGAAATCTACTCCTCCTCCCCCCCCCCGGTAAATTGAGTGCAATTCTTTTTAAGTCTGTCTGGGCCCTGGGGCCGCCAGCAAAAGTCGAATTTTGATGTGAATATGTTTTAGGACTGGGGTAAAATTTGAAAAGTGTAACATTTTTATGTAACGTTATGTAAAGTTTTTAGATGAAAACACTTCGATATTATGTTAGACTTAAAAACAAAAAATATGATCAAAAATTGAAAAAAATTGAAAAAGTATTTAAAAATGTTGAAAAAATTGAAAAAAAAGTGCATTGATACTTTGATAAACAGTTATAAATGTGAGGCGTTGTGCAATAAGAGGGGCCTATGGTGAAAAAAAATCGAATGTCAGATTTTGCATGATTCACATAGAAAATATGTTTTCTAGGCGAATTAGGCAAATTTCATATCCGATTTTTTTTTCACCACAAAGTCCTTTATCGCACAACGCCTCACAAATTAGAATATGTTTTGAGAAAAAATAAAATATTTTAAAAAATGAGATAAAAATTGGAAAAGTGTTTTAAAAACGTGAAAAAATTAATGCGTTTTTTTTCCTTAAGGTAAAAATCTTAGAACATGGATATGTCAAAATGTGGTATTCCATAAGAAAAGGGTCAACTTTGTCGGGGGGGGGGGTCAATATTTTTTTCTTCCATATTCTTAAACTAGATAAAATTACCTTTCGAATGAGCTATTAGTGACCTTTTTTCGTGCAAAATTCGCGGATTTATGACAGTTTGAAAATTAAAGTTGAAAAAACATAGTTTTGAGAAAAACGCATTTAAAGTTTTTGAATGCGCTAATCGCGTCACGACTCCACCCCTTCTATCGCAGTTTTACACTACTAAAAACTCGTTTCACATGTTGTGGGGTATCCCATATGAAAGAGGAAGGATCAAAGTATCAAAATCCATCAAAAACAAAAAATCAATATTTTCGACCCAAATTTAAATTTTTGTGTTTTTCTCGAAATCAACTTTGCGACAAAGTTGACCCTTTTCTTATGGAATGCCACAAATATACATATTTAAAGTGAGTAGGGTTTTTTAATCGACAAGTTTTGTTGAATCTTCAATGGGAGTTGAATTATTTTTAGTGGTTGATTAAGTTGAGTCATTATTTAAGTAAAATCTAAAGTTTAATCAGATATAGGAATGATTTTGTATCCTCAACGGCTTCTACTCCCACTATATAATTTCACATTGCTTAGTAAAAATATATAGTGTTACCAAAAACCACAACTTCTATTTATCTTATACAGGCCAACGTTTTTGAAAAATCGCCCACAACTCGGCCAAAAATTGTCCGAATTGCAAAAACTAGGTCATTTTCGGAATCTGCACGTCGAGACGAATATTTTCGTAAAATTACAATTGAATTTTGGTCCATGTAAATTAATTTATTTCATTTTAAATTGTAATTTGAAAATTTATGTAATAATAATTTTATTTTACTTTTAAAAAAAAACACATTTCAACAGTTTAAAATTTTCAACTTGTGAGTAGAAATGGCAAATTTTCCCAACTGAACATCATCGAAAAAATGGAATTTGTATACTTGGAACAATTTTTCATTAAAAGAGTCAAGAGACTAAGTAGTAAGTACTAAGTACCTACATCAAAAGGTTATACTTGATTAAAAGTATTCATTTTTTTCAAAATTTCAACTATTTTTATTAATTTATTCATTTTTTAATTATTTTTTGTAAATTTGTGATTATTGACACATTTTCCCTTAAACCTAACGACCCTCTTAAACCTAACCAACGACCCCCTTAAACCTATAAATAAACATAGTGTTGTATTCTATGAATTTATTTTATTTTTTACTCTTTTATCTCCGAATTTTAACTACCTAATTGAATGGTACAGCAAAATTGACAAAATTTTCGAAATTCACCTCTTTCTAAACACTTTACATTTTTATAATTCGCCATGTCAATTATATTCAAAATAGAAACAATTTTATTGACATTTAAACTTAAACTTTATCACAATTAAATGATTACAAAAATAATGCATTAATTTAATCGATCCAAAAAATAATAACGATAACCTATTTCACATGATTATTTGCTTTGGAAAATCCAACGAATCTCGAATAATTCGCACATGCTTTTATCACATACGTTAATAGCCTTCGCTAAAATTATCAAATGTACCTAAATTACCACACTCGATGCGCCGATTTCTATAATATTTCGTCCTCTCCTCAATTACCTACTCACGACCTTTGTTTGTCTTGATTTGGACAAAAATACATCTCTAGAAAAACCCAAGATAATATCGACCCGATCATATTGAAATTTTCAGTATAAATACTCCCATTTCAGATCGAGCTTTCACAAATCAGTTTCTCACTTTCAATCGTTCTTATTCGACGACAAAGTCAATCTTTCGATTTTGAATTGTTTTTCATTTTCGCGATAATCGTCGTTATGGATTTCTATAAAATATTTTTGTTCGTTTTCGCCGTAATTATGGTGTCGATGCAATCGATGGCATCTGCTTGTATCGCCAACAGAAACGGTTGTCAACCTGATGGAAGTCAGGGAAATTGCTGCAGTGGATATTGCCACAAGGAGCCAGGATGGGTAGCTGGATATTGCCGATAAAAAATGGTCAGATTTCCTTCGGAGAACTTATGGAAACGTATTTTGGCGTGCAGGCATTTTTAATTTTAATTTAAAAATTTTTTGTAAACGTAGAATCCGATTTTTTTCATGTATGTAATGGAAATGATTATTTTCTTTCAATAATATATTCGTAATTTTTTCAATTTACAAGAGTTTTTCTTTCAATCGAGTTACTTTTTTTCAAAATGGTTCATCAATAATTATTATAAAATTAGTCACAGTTTCATTCAAATTGATACATATAGTTGGCTAAAAAAAAGTTATGAACTGAAATGCATCATTTTGTGATTTTTTTCTACGAGAAATTGAAATCAAAAAATTTCCTTTCAATGAATTTTTTCTTTTAAAAAAATCAGTAATTCAACAATTTGAAATTTGAAATAAAAACAATCGTTCGTTTTAAAAAATTACACTCTCTGAAAAGGCTAAAAGAAATCAAAAATTTCTCAAGTTTTTGTCTTGTTTAAAAACTTGTATTTCAAAATTTAAAAAAAAATGATTTTACCTAACTTATACATAAATTTTACAACTTATCATGACAAAAAAGAATCAAAAATTGAGAAAACTGAAAAAAAAAATTCCTGGACTTCATTTGACCTTAAAATTTCATCCAACAATCTACTTTTTTTTCGCTTTACTACATCTTTCCTTTGCTTCCTCACAAAAAAACCAAGTGCCTAAATGTAGCAAGAAATTTTATTTTTTTTAAAATACGACCTTGAAATAATAAGTGGTGATTTACATTTCTCAATTCTTCAAAAATTTACAAAAAAACAGGAAGATGTTGAAAAAAAAAACATAAAAATTACAACGAAAACTTTAAAAAGACTTCCGAATGACTTCAGAGATGATACTAAGATTTCAAAAAATCGCAAAATTCATGCTTTTTGCACCCATTTTTCAGCTTCTCTTGATAAATTCGAACATTGACCCTTCCTTTTTCTTTCATTAGGTACTTACAATCCCAGATTTTCATTTTTTTAGAAGAGAAGAGGTTGGGACTAGGACATCAATAAAATTCGAATTCGAATTGGAAATTTAAAAAAAAATTAAACTATTTTTTTACAAGGTACTTTCTCTACTTTCCAATGAAATTGGAAAAATTGACCTTTTAATTGGGCGTGAGTGAAACGAGAAAAAAATTGAGTTAATATTCTCAATTTTACTAATAAAAATATGCATTTTTTAATTACATTTTACTTTGAATTCATTTTTTAAGAAAAATGTAAAAATTTTGAGCAGAATTCAGGACTTTTTCACATTTTTTTAGCGCAACAGAACTGGATAGACGACACCTTGTACAATATACATAGGTACTACTACACTTTAAAAATTTCATAAGCCACCAATTTTTTTCGTTCAAATGAAAAATTTAAATTTTTCATTTGAACGAAAAAAATTGGGTAGAAAGTGTAGGAAGAAGGGTTGGAAAATATTTTAGGTCAAATCGTTCATTATCAGGATGACAGCCAGATTAAACTTTTGAATTTTGGTTTTGTTCTTTTCAAGGCTCATATTTTTCAAAAAAAAAAACTTTCAGAAAATCGAAAAAAATGTCGAGAATTTTCCAAAAACTAAAAGTAGAAAAACATAACACGATGAATAATTCTCTGCAGTGCTTCAAAATAGGAGATAATTATTATATAATTATTTTCAAATTTCAAGTCGTTTTCACGATTTTCATCACTGGTGAACCCTGTTTGCTTCCTCCATTCACAAGAAAGACCAAATTACATTTTTAAGCAAAAAAATCAGGTAAAAGTATGAACATTTTTAAAACTGATGACACCTTTTTTGGGAGGGGGGACTTTGTCTTGAGTCAAGAAAAATAGGAAAAATCATCTTTGTTCGAGTCGTAAAAAACAGAAAAATTTCCATTTTATGAATCCTAAATGTAATTTTTCAACACAAAGATCAAGTATTCAAGTACAATTAACTTGAAAATTAAATAAAAAGTGTATTTGAAGCTATCCGGCGAACAATTCGCATTAAGATACGTGCAGAAAAAACTTCAATAAAGTAGGTACTTACACTAAAATAATTAAATTCACTTCCAAACAGAGGCGGTTCGAACACAAATTTTTTTGGGGGTACGAGGTTCAAAAATGCCAAATAAAAAATTCAAAATGCCCGAATAAGAATTCAAAAATTCGAGAATTTTTTTCAACAACAATGCCAAGCAAAATCATGGACAGAAAAAACACAATTTTTAGAGATCAACGTAATAAAAACTTGAAAAGTAACATCATGTTCAAGATTAGGTCAGTTTTTAATCTTGTTCACGCCTGGAAATTATTCCTTGGGTTTTCGAATATATTTCCATTGTTAGAAGCCATAATAAGTTATCATCAAAACAAAGCAGAAATTTACATCCTTATTTTGATTTAATTTTCTGATAGATGCCAAAAGTACTGAAGCAATTAACTCCAAAACGAATGGAGTCTGCAGTTCGATGTGCCATAAATGGCGAAAAAGGATATAAATTACTCACAACTTCACTGAAAAAACAAATAAATAAATTTTATCCAAAAAAATTATAACGGAATAGTATTCACAAAATTAGCAAAATTTATTCTGAAAAAATAATATTTATCGCAAAATTTGGTAAAATTTATTTCGATACAATAAATTTTACCAAATTTTGCGATAAATATAATATTTTTATTTTTTGATAAAATTTATCATTTTTTGGATAAAATTTATCATTTTTAGGATGAAATTTATCATTTTATAAACACTTTTTATTCATTTTTTATTTCTCATTTTTTCAGTGTTTGAACTTCCGTTGAGGATTGCTGCAATGACGATTGCTTGAATGCGTAATTTTGTCATAAAAAGTCAAAATATACGAGTTTTTACGATGATTTCAATGTTTTTACAACAAATTTTTAGGGGTCCACATTGGCCGCCCAAAAAAAATTTCCCAAAAAATTACCCTCTTGAAAAAAAATTCGCCAAAAATCGTTTTTTCAGTATTTTTGGTCTTCTTTCGATGCAGAGGTAGTCGAGGCTTCAACCTACGCACTGACCCTATTTTTGGGTCTGGAAAGTTTTGGGGCAATTTTACAGCCCCAAAACAAAAATGGGGCCAAATTAGGCGACTTTACCTCATCATAAAGATCATTTCGAGTAAAACTGGAGCCCCTGGTCAAAGTTGAGGTGAACTGAGATTGCTCTAAACGGCGCCTAGGCAACTGAAAATGTCACATAGATACCTGGTCCAACCATTATTCGGTAGTCCTCGAAATGAAAGTATAGATAAATAAGTATTTAGGAAGATTTTTGCAATGTAATGAATATGTCAAGGATTTTTCAACATTTACGTGGTGATTTACGTATTTGACCATTCTGGGAACCGAATTAGTCGTACGTTGAGATATAGTAATACGAGTAGGTAATTTAGCTTTTTCTCTCTATTTCTCCAAGAATTACGACCTATATTTCAACCCAACATTTATGCGATTCGCTCATTTATTTCAATTTAATATCGCAACCCATAAAATAATTTATTCACAAAAACATTTTTTCTGCACTTCCTCGTCCCTAAAGCTCTGTAAATTGCATAACCACTCCAATACGTGAACAAATAATTTTCTGAGAAGTTTTCGATTCAAAATTTTGACAGTATTTTCCAAAATGAAAGAATTAAGGTTTCTTTTCAAAAAAAATATAATGATGATTTAGGGAACTATAAAAAAAAAAGCTCCACTTTAACGCGTTGGTAATAAATGAAATTTTAATTACTCCGAAACCCCCATCGAAGGTTTTTTTCTAAGAAGATATTAAAATTTCATCATATATACCTCGGTTTTCATTCGACAAAAATCACAAAATAACTTTAACGTAATCCAGTGAGTCGAGTAGTAAAATCTACCAGTTTCGAAAAATTATTCTTTTTCCCAATTCATCGTCTTCGTCGCGAATTATCATGCAATTTTATAAATTCTTCTTATTTGCTCTTACGTTGATCGTGGCAATGATGCAATCGACGGTAACTGCAGCTTGTCTTGAAAAATGGGCAGTTTGCCAACCAGATGGAAGCTTGGGTACCTGCTGCTCTGGATTTTGTGACAAGCCAGGAAACTGGGCGGCGGGAAATTGCAAGTAATGTATGAAATCTGAACTTGGAATCTGTCACGAAATCATTGACAACCCATCTATACTTATCGAGTATTATTTCAAACTTGCACTGTTTAATCCGCATGCTTATTTAAATAAACACAGTATTGTATTCTATGCATTTGTTTTATTTTTTACCCTTTTCCCTCTGAATTTTAACTAATTGAATGGTACAGCAAAATTGACAAAATTTTTAAAATTTACAATCTTTCTAAAAGTTTTACATTTTTATAATTCGCCATGTCAATTATATTCAAAATAGAAACAATTTTATTGACATTTTAAACTTTATCACAATTAAATGATTACAAACATAGTGCGTTAATTTAATCGATCCGAAAAATAATGGTGATAAGTAACCTATTTCACATCATGATTATATTTGCTTTGGAAAAACCAACGAATCTCAAATAATTCGCGCCAGATTTTAATTACATACGCTAATAGCCTTTGCTGAAGTTATCAAATGTACCTAAATTACCACACTCGATGCGCCGATTTCTATAATATTTCATGCTCCCCTCAATTACCTACTCACGACCTTTGTTTGTCTTGATTTGGACAAAAATACATCTCTAGAAAAACCCAAGATAATATCGACCCAATCATATTGAAATTTTCAGTATAAATACTCCCATTTCAGATCGAGCTTTCACAAATCAGTTTCTCACTTTAAATCGTTCTTATTCGACGACAAAGTCAATCTTTCGATTTCGAAGTGTTTTTCATTTTCACGATAATCGTCATCATGGATTTCTACAAAATATTTTTGTTCGTTTTCGCCGTAATTATGGTGTCGATGCAATCGATGGCATCTGCTTGTATCGCCAACAGAAACGGTTGTCAACCTGATGGAAGTCAGGGAAATTGCTGCAGTGGATATTGCCACAAGGAGCCAGGATGGGTAGCTGGATATTGCCGATAAAAAATGGCCAGATTTCCTTCGGAGAGCTTATGGAAACGTATGTTGATGTGCAGACATTTTTAATTTTAATTTCAAAATTTTTCGTAGACGTAGAATCTAAATTTTTTATAATGTAATTGAAATTTTTTTTTCAATAATATATTCGTAATATTTTCAATTTATGAGAATTTTTCTTTCAATCGAGTTACTTTTTTGTCAAAATGGTTCATCAATAATTATTATGAAAGTAGCCACAGTTTCATTCAAATTGATATATAGTTGGCTAAAAAAAAGTTATGAACTGAAATGCATCAGTTTGTGATTTTTTTCTACGAGAAATCGAAATGAAAAAATTTCCTTTCAATGAATTTTTTCTTTTAAAAAAATCACTAATTCAACAATTTTAAATTTTAAATAAAAACAATCGTTCGTTTTGAAAAGTTGCACTCTAAAAAGGCTAAAAAAATATCAAAAATCGCCAACGTTTATGTCTTGTTTAAAAACTTGTTTTTCAAAATTAAAAAAAAAATGATTTTATCGTACATACCTAACTTCATATTTTACAACTCGTCATGACAAAAAAGAATTAAAAATTGAGAAAACTGAAAAAAAAAATTCTGAACTTCACTTAAGCTTAGAATTTTATCCAACAATCTACACTTTTTTCGCTCTTACTATATCTTCCCTTTGCTTCCTCACTTAAAAAGCCAAGTGCTTAAATGTAGCAAGAAATTTGAAATTTTGTTTTTTTTAAAATACGACCTTCAAATAATGACGAGTACATACATACATTTATCATTTCTTCAAAAATTTACATAAAAACAGTAAGATGCTGAAAAAAACATAAAAATTACAACGAAAACTTTAGAAGGACTTTTCATTTAAACTAGAAAGTGTACGAAGAAGTGTTGGAAAATATTTAAAATTGAGACAAATTAGGTCAAATTGTTCATCATCAGGATGTCAACCAGATTAGAATTTTGAATTTTCATAGTTTTTTTATGACTTTGGTTTTGTTCTTTTCAAGACTCATAACTTTCAAAAAAAAACCTATCAGCAAAAATGGAAAAAAGTCTAGAATTTTCCAAAAGTCGAAAGTAGAAAAAAATAACATGATGAATAAATTCTCTGCAGTGCTTCAAAAGAGGAAAAAATTATTAATAATTATTTTCAAATTTCAAGTCGTTCACCCTGTTAGCTTCCTCTACTCCCAAGAAAGACCAAATTGCATTTTTAAGCAAATAAATCAAGTAAAAGTATAAAAATGATAAGACCTTTTTTGGGGTGGGGGGAGGGGGTTGTTTTGAATTAGAAAAAATAGGAAAATCAACTTTCTTTGAGTCTGAAAAAACAGGAAAATTTCCATTTTATGAATTCCAAATGTAATTTTTCAACACAAAGATCAAGTATTCAAGTACAATTTACTTAAAAATTAAATAAAAAGTGTATTCAATTCAATTATTCGTGAATTTGAAGCTATCCAGCGAACAATTCGCATCCAGATACGTGCAGAAAAAAACATCAGTAAGGTAAGTACACTAAAAAAATAAAATTCACTTCCAAAAAAACGGTTTCCAACACCCAGTACTCGATTTCCAATCACTCTCTAAATCTCACAATCACCGAACCACAACCACACACAACTTCCCCATTCCCAATCACCACATTCGCGATCATACCATCACACATGGCATCGCAAATGATGATATAACACCGCCTCGGTAATCGTTTCATCGTTGAAAAAACCTCCACCATACAAGCGGATAAAGTTACAATTAAACGTTATTTAAAAAATCACTACCGATATTAAACCACTTTCGGTCCTAATGTACTCCACGTATAGCAAATAAATAAACGCATCGAAAAAACGCAACTTGAAATCCCGACGGTAAACTCAGCGGGGGTTATTTTTGACGTCTTACCCTCCAGGGACAAAGAATGCTTATTATCGAGCACTCTTAATAAACGAACCATTACCAGCTGTGATATTATGTTTTTTCGGCTAGTTGCGTTAGGCTAATTCACAAACGAGCGACGAGTTGTTCGCGTCCCTCAGCAAAATCTCTTCTTACGCTACTGTGTTTATATTCGCGTAATTTGGCCGTTTCCCCCTCTCAGCTTCTCTTCCTTTTTGTATAATTTCCAACGTATATGGACCAATACCGCAGCATGTGAAGTGCAGGCATTATAGCGAAATTTCGAAGAAAAAAATGACTTTTAGTGACATTTTTGACCAAAAAGTGACCAAAAAGTGACCAAAAAATAACCAAAAAGTAACCAAAAGTAACCAAAAATTTTATTTTTTCGGGGGGAATTTTTTTATAGTTTTTTTGGGGGAAAATTTTTTTGTAGTTTTTGGCAAACATTTCAAAGATAAATCAACTGAAATGACGTGAATAATTTCATTCCAGGTATCATAGCGAAACTCTATCAAAATTAAGTAACTTTTAGTAACTTTCTTCGAACAAGAAGTAGCCAAAAAGTAATCAAAAAATGAGCAAAATGTAGGGGGGAGGATTTGTTTGAAGTGTCCTTCAATCATTTTAAAGATAAATTGAAACGACGTGAATAATTTTATTAAACTCCTTCGTTAAAATTACAAACAAATAATAATTTCATTACGGTTGTAAGACACAGTGTTGCCGAATTCTAATGTTGAAAAGTTCCCAAAAATTATCCGGAATTCGTAAAAAGTTCCGGTTTTTTATTTCACCACCACTATAGCTAAAAAAAAAAGAGGGCTGGGAATTCAGAAAAAATGAGGGGAGGGGGTCAAAATTCAATGAAAAAATTAGGTAATCTAAAAATCAAATTTTTCTAGGGGCACTTTAGGAGGCAGATATACATAATTAATTTAATTATACAGATTTCAGCAAAGAAAAATTGAAAAATGACGAACCAACCATTAATATATGGTCCATATTAGGTATTAGGAATCTACTCTCCAAATCTAAATCAGTCAATTTTCGTAAAACTGTGCCTTTTTGAATCAGTGAGTTGAATTTATCTGAAAATCTGTGATATTTCAATTGTTTGATCGATTTATTTTAGTCGAAATTATTGATTTATTCTGTCAAATGGGGATTTGACTCAAAAATCGATTACTTTACTGATTTAAAAAAACAGGATTTTTTCAAATTTAGAAATAGGGCAATTTTTTTTGAAAAATCTTTATCAACTTTTAATTTTTTTCTTCAAGAATTTTGAAAAATATCAATTTTTACGTGAAAATTTGAATTTTTGCTTGAAAATGCGAAGAAAAGTGACTTTTGAGGGTAAAAGTGACCAAAGTGACCTTTTAGACGTGAAAAGTGACCAAAAATGATTGAAGTTAAAAAAAAGTGACAAACACCCTAAAAAAAAAGTGACCCGCTATGATGCCTGTATTGAACTAGTAACAATTTATTTTTTTTTGAAAAATTTTGAAAAATAGCGATACAAGAAAATTTGAATTTTTGCTTAAAATTTCAAAAAAAGTGACTTTGGGAGGAAAAAAGTGACTTTGGGAGGAAAAAAGCGACTTGGGAGGAAAAAAGTGACTTTTAGTGACCTTTGGATGAAAAAAGTGACTTTTAGTGACCAAAGTCGAAAAAAGTGACAAACTTCCTAAAAAAAAAAGTGACCTGCTATGATGCCTGGAAGTGCCAGGGTATAAGTAATCAATCTAAAAACTCGAACGAAATGGAAAACCCGACGACGAGAAAATTGTACGTACTTTTCACTTTTCGCCAACGCAGTCAAATCGACAAAACTTATCGTCGCCGAATTGACAAAAAAAAAAAAAGAAGAATAAAACTTATCGCACAATTCCCACAGCTTCTTTCGTCGCAGCCAAATACGTACAGCACTTTTCTCAATATGCCAACGATTGTATAATTTATTGTCGTTTATCTCCCTCTAACTCTTCCATCATGTCGACGAAGAAGAGATCAATGGGGAAAGAAAATACGAGTATGAAAAAGGGAAAATCTCGCGTATGGATAAAATTCGTATCGACGATGTTACCACGCCAAGTTTACGTCGCGTCGCGTCGTTTATGTATAAATTCGAAATTCAACGTAAACGCGTTAACGTGCCCTGTGCTACCTCCTTCGGCTGGATCTTGCGACTTCATTTAAAATACCGACGTTATTTGACACGCTGCGATGACAAAATTTCAATAAAAAGTGACAATTCGCCGCAACTTTTATACGAAAACAGATTTGCTTCCGTATACAAATGGTACTTTTCTTTTGCAAGTTTTATACACTCTCGCGACGACGATGGTGAAAATTGTCAACGCTGAAAACCTGCGATTCGGGCGGGCGGTTACTGCAACCTATTATACAATGACTTGTCAACTCGATGCCAAGTTTATAGTCAACAACGACTAAGGGGTGGAAAAACATCGTAAAATATTACTCAACGTTTAACGACTTCATACCACCGAGTATATACTCGCTGTTCGTATATAAAACACGATATTTCATCAAGTATCAAGAAGGGGAATAGGGCTGGCGGAGGAGGTGTCGTTAAAAAACTTTCCGAAGTCTGTCGACCTTTGAATAGAAAACACGAGGAATGAATTTGTCGGGTTTCTTGAACAGAATTCATCGCGATTTCGTTTTCGTTCAAATGCTTCGAGAGTATTTTTCTTCGAGTAGGGTTGTGATGATGGGGGAGGGAGGAGCTCCACCGATTACCTTCATAAAAATTAATATTAGTAAGGTTGAAATAAACTCACCGAAAATTAATGCCTGGCTGCTGATTCGAAGGCACGAAATCCAAACGAGCTCGCTGAATAAATCTGAAATCAAAATCACAGATTAAGACATTAGTGAAGTCTAATTAAGTTGAGAAAAATTATTGCAAATAAAAATCTTGAGAACTTGAATTAAAATCAATACCTTATTCTGAAAAATAAATTGAGAAATTCAAAAGTAAAGAAACATTTAAAAAAGTTCGGACAGTTAATAAAAATAATTAATTATTAAATTTTGAAAAATGCCAAAAAATTTGTTACCTCTCTCAAGATTTTTTTCTTCGAATCATGAATAGACCAACTCCCTCTCCCATCGTTAAACACATCAAAATTGACATAAAAAATTACGTAAGTTTCGTATACACGGAAATTGTACCGATTTTATACACCTCGAAAAATCCCTCACTTGTTTTCTCATCCAAAATGAAACTAGGTACCTTAAAAACACCACAAAAATAAAATTTGTGAAATGGCAAGTTAAAATTCAAACTAGTAACACCGAATTTTTAAAACTGCAGATATGTTGGTTTTTTAATTTAACTGATTTTTTTCAGAGGTTATTTAACCATCAAATCTAAAATTAATTCCAAATGAAGAGAACAAAATAAGTAATAAATACTAAATCCAAAATATTGAAACTTTCGACATGGGTACGGATAAGTATTGACATAGGAGTTTTTAAAGGCACCAATTTCAGTTTTCGGAATTCTTGGACCAATATTTATCCTCCAAATCTGAAATGAACTCCGATTGGGTCTGATTCAAAAAATTTTAATTTTCGATATGGATAGATAATGAATATTTAATAAGAAATTTCTGGAAAATTGGATTTCAATTTTGAAGAACGATTCAGCTTTCAAATCTAAAAAAGCTCATAGGGGGAGGGGAGGTACAGAACTGCGAAACGATGACGATTTTTAGAATTATCTAGCCTCCAGATTCAAAATTCAAGGACCGGAGACCAGCAGAAAACGAGTTTTCTTGAATATTGACACAAACTCGAAAACTCCACTATTTTAATTAAAATTGATTATTTTTTGTCCCTGAAATGAAAAATAGGGTAATAAGCAAAAATTTGCCTCAATATTTAAGTATACATTTTTTCAAATTTCTTTGATAAATCTTTCAGATGTTTGAATACAGTCAAATTTCAAGGCCAATTAGGAATACCTACAAGAGCCTAAAAAAATTTTCGCAATGAAAAAGCAGAACTTCAGCATAACATTTTCAGGACATTTTTCAATATTTTCACGATTTGTTAAGAAGGGAATGCAAAAATTTTCTTTTTACACAATTTTTTTCATCATCGGGTCAAAAAAATCAAATGAAGTAATTTCAAAATTTTGAAAAAAAAAGAAAAATTAATTCGAAATATCAAATCCAAAAAAAGAAAAACATTTTGACTTTTTTAATGAATAAAAAAAATCGGAATATCAAGAGATCAGGATGCAAAAGCAAAAAACTTGACAAAAGCAAGACTTGCGGAACTTTCATGACTGTTGGACAACTTGGAATAGTATGAACTAGTTGGGGGGAGAGATCGTTTTGAAGTTTGAATATCAGTTTTGCGGGATCGCGGGACCCTCTCCTCCATCTTCGAAAAATTCGGCGTTTCCGAAAATCTAACCAGACATGACCCCCTGCTGTTTATTGACAGGTGAACAATAGGCCCGATAATAACCGAAAATCTAACCAAGCGGAGTCGAGGTTCATTTTAATGAACGAAATGTTCCAACGTTCTACGTTACGTTTCAGACGTTTTGCTCACGGTCAGTACATTAGTTTTTTTCTGGGAAATTACCAAAAATCAAAAAAATCTATAACCAAACTCCAAAGCATTTTTTGGGCTAAATTTTTCATTCTCTTGAATTAGAAAATTAAGTGTTTAGAGGGAAGTATTCGAACCCGGAGAATTTATTGACGAGATTAGTTTTTCCACAGCCGGTCATTGATTTTGAAAAAAATGGCTATTTTTGGCTGACTTCTTGACCAATTTCTAGAAAATAGAAAAAAATCACAAAAAGGGCTGTTTTCGACTGAGACTTTGCTGATTATTATTATGAATCTGATGTTCGTTTTACACGATCGCCGCTCGATTGTTCAGAATTATTGTGTTTTTATAGCGAAAATGGGCCATATCTTGAGATGGAAAGTCCAACGCGAAAATTGAACCCCAGATTCATAATCAGCGACCTCAAATTAGTCTTCGGGGTGTCCACCATATTTCAGAGATGATGATTTTTCCTGACTTTTCCAAGTTTTCCAGACCTTTTAAATTTTCCTTTTCAGCCTCAGAAATTCTAAATATGTCGGCGTTTCCGAAAATCTAACCAGACATGACCCCCTGCTGTTTATTGACAGGTGAACAATAGGCCCGATAATAACCGAAAATCTAACCAAGCGGAGTCGAGGTTCATTTTAATGAACGAAATGTTCCAACGTTCTACGTTACGTTTCAGACGTTTTGCTCACGGTCAGTACATTAGTTTTTTTCTGGGATATTACCAAAAATCAAAAAAATCTATAACCAAACTCCAAAGCATTTTTTGGGCTAAATTTTTCATTCTCTTGAATTAGAAAATTAAGTGTTTAGAGGGAAGTATTCGAACCCGGAGAATTTATTGACGAGATTAGTTTTTCCACAGCCGGTCATTGATTTTGAAAAAAATGGCTATTTTTGGCTGACTTCTTGACCAATTTCTAGAAAATAGAAAAAAATCACAAAAAGGGCTGTTTTCGACTGAGACTTTGCTGATTATTATTATGAATCTGATGTTCGTTTTACACGATCGCCGCTCGATTGTTCAGAATTATTGTGTTTTTATAGCGAAAATGGGCCATATCTTGAGATGGAAAGTCCAACGCGAAAATTGAACCCCAGATTCATAATCAGCGACCTCAAATTAGTCTTCGGGGTGTCCACCATATTTCAGAGATGATGATTTTTCCTGACTTTTCCAAGTTTTCCAGACCTTTTAAATTTTCCTTTTCAGCCTCAGAAATTCTAAATATGTAGGTACAAGGAAGAAAACAGTTTTCCCACTGATTACTCTAATTTTCCACTGATACGTAGTCACAGACCATGTTCAGAACTGATTCATTCTTTCAGTGACTCGTTCATTTTGCTTCTGGTTAGATTTTCGGCCATTTTTCCCCCGTTGGTTAGATTTTCGGCTATTTTACATCATTAATCATGAGAACAATAGAACAATAGCTGGTTAGATTTTCGGTTACGCCCGAAAAATTAATTTCTGATTTTTATCGGTACTCAACCGTTTGAGATTATTTTAATTTTAAAAATCGAACTACAGAAGAACTCAAAAAAAAAATAAATGAATGGATGTAACAAAAATTGTACAAAAATTGAAAAAAAGTTTGATGACAAAAAAAAGAAAGCAGAAAATTGAAAACCAAAAATCACACCGTTTGAAAAAAGTTGAAAGTTGACTGAAAACTGGCTTATGAGCCTTGTGTACTTGAAGGTAGTGAAGCCTTTTTACAATTTTTCTGAAAAGTTATATTTTTCATAAGCCAAAAGCTAACCTTCATCATTTGGCTTCTAATTTCTGCCAAAATGAACTTCAGCTAGTGGAAGGGAATACCAAACTTGAAATTTTGAAATTTTCAACGTCTATACCCACTTGGAGGCTTTCAAGACGTGATTTAAACTTCCGAATCTGAAATAAGCTTCAGTAAAGGTGGAGCTACAGGACTCCAAATTTCGAAATTTTTGACATCGGTATCAACATGTGGATTTTTAAAGACGTCCATTTCGTTTTTTACAATTATCCAGACTTCAGATCCAAAATGAGCTTTGATTGGGGGGGGGGGGGGAGTGGTGGTGCATACAGAAGTCGACATTTTAAAATTTTCGACATGGGTAGGTACTTGAAGTTTTTGAAGATGCCAATCCCAGCATTTTAGATGATTTAGTTTCCGAAAATAAAATAATTCAAATGGGGGGGGGGGAGTACAAAACACAAAATGCTGAAATTTTTGGCATGGATAATTGAATATCGACATACGAGTGTTGAGAACGTTCTTTTTGAATTTTGAAGCTATTTGGCCGAAAAATTTGAAATGAGCTTCAAAGAAAGGAAAACTTGGAATCAAAATTATTTTAAAATTTTTGACATGAATATTGCGATGTTGCATAGGTTTTAGAGAAAATAAAAAATACAATATCTGGATCACCGAACCATACAACATGAACAATCTTAAAAATTCACAAAAGTTAAATATTCCAATTTTTTAAAAATTGTATTTTTTTTTTTTGGATTTGTCAAGTTTTGCTAATTACTACAGAAAAACAAAAGCCTCATTCGTTCGAGTGAAATTTTGTTTTTTTCTTGAATTCAAACTAGCCCCGAATTATTTTTGGAAAATATTTATTTGCACGTCACAAAAACGGATTTTCACGCAAAATTAGTGTTCTGGCGGGGAAAGGGGCAAAATCGAATATTTTTGACTCAAATGCAATTTTCTTCAATTTTTCTGATTTAAAGGGCAAAATTTTCCAATTTTTGTAAAATGATTAGTTTCACAAATTCTTCAATCAAAACATAATTTTTTCCAATAAAATGAAATATAATTTTTCCATTTAAAGGGACCTGTAATTTGTATCCCCTTTCGGGTCCGGCTCTAGATACACTTTGTCCAACAACGGTTTTGGGACACTATGTCCAAACTGGGAGTTTTATGAAACAATGTACCTACAAATCGAATTTTTAGGGACATCTTTTTAAAATTGTTTTTTTTCTTTCTTAGAACACCTATGTCCAAATTGAGTTTTTTGTTTTTAGACACTATGCCTACAAATGAAACCGTCGCGTCGTTAAAAAAAGGTCAACATTGTTGCAAAAAATTTTGAAAATAATTTTTTGTGATCATGTTGACCCTAAATCGAGAATTTACAGGACAAGAAGACAATTCATTAATAAATGTTTTTTTATCTACCTTATAATCAGACTTTTCTTTACCATAATTTTGTACTATTTTTTTTTATATCCGAACGTATTTTTTTTTGTAAAATCTTTCAATAATTTTTATGACGTGATATAATTTTTCTGGCGTTACATTATTTTTTGAGGCGTTCCTGACGAGGGCGTACGATTTAATTTTTGTGGCGTGCTTTTAAATGTACGCCATTATTTTTTCCAAAAATTATATTTCGATGATTCAAGTCCAAATTTATTCTGAGTTTACTTCTGGATTGAAAATTTCAAAATTTTGGGCCTTGCACCATGGAAAATGAATATTTTCATGGTCTAACAAATTTCGCTATAGAGCTTTTTTCTCTACAATCGAAATTGAAGGAGTCGAGGAACACTGCATTGATTTTCAGTTCCAAAGGTCAAAAATTTTGGCCTTTTGAATGGCCTTTTGTCATTAATGACTTTGTTTTACTCTTATTCTCAATTCGACCACAAAAACGAATTTCATCTGCGGTATAATAAGACTGAAAGTACATAACGTAATAAACATAGGTTCATTACGAACTGCGACGACGACCGGCGTCGACCAAATTACCCCAAAAATACCACTCAGGCTCATCCTCAGCCACCGTACAATATAGTTAAACGCGATTTCAACGACCAGCAGCAGCCAACTACACGAATGGAGATGTGCTGCGTAAAGAATCATCTCTGCACACGTCGTTTATATTGTTTTCGATACAATAGCCTACGAACCCACGTATCAATATCAATTATTCAAAGGCTGGTTTTGTCGGATACATCGTATCATTAATACCACTCGAACCGTGTATAATACAGGATCGGTGGCGTTCGCTGGATCCTTCCACCCTCCTCTGATCCATTAACAAGCACCATTCTCAAGAAGGTAGCATCGCAGTAGGAAGAGCAGTGGAAAAATTCTGCGAGTTAACAAAATCATCGAAGCCTATTATGTAATACACGAGTAACTTTTAACAAGCTCCTTATACCTAGACAGAGACGATGGCGAAACTAGTTTATAGTATTTACACGAATTTCTATTATGCGCGCGCAATCACCATTTGTTTGTTAATTTTTCGGCTTCTTTATCCATTGATCCGATTAAAACGATATTCTTTATGGGGGGTCTCGGTGGCTGCGGCGGCGGTGTATACGTTACGCCTTATCGTAGTTAACGACCTTTTTAAAAACCCAACAATACCGGACGATGATACGCTTTTCTCAGCCAACTATTATTTTTTTGTTGTTAAGTATATTCAAAATTCGCTTCGATGGGTACGAATTTTCCGGTACCGGATTACTCGCTGATCAAGGATGTACAAAGTATTACGACGATGGCCAATTAGCGAGGACGCGACGTTCTGGATTAGGAAAAAAAAGAACCGTGAAAATTTCTGTGTGAGAAAAACATCGTAAGTAGCAAAGGCGGACGACGATATGGCGTCGGAACTTTAATTTCGGGGCGCGGGTGGGCTCGCTCTGTGTAAAATTTCGACTTAGGTATTTAATGATTTAGGCCGAAAAAGTAATCTAGGTATCTTGGCGAGAACATAGCCGAAAAGTGTATCTATACCTATACGGATATTCTATATAGGAAAAAGAGTAAGAAAGTATAAAAGTTTTGTTTTTAAAAGCTCGCGAAAACTTTCTTAATGTAAGCTGATAAAATTGACAGACTCGGGCTCTTGTTAAAAATCAACCCCCTTTTTAAAAGCTTTTTAAAAGATCAGACAATAGCGTCGAGTTGTGCGAGTGTTTAAAGTTTTTTTTTTTACTTTCGTTTTGTTTTTCTTATACACAGCTAGAGATGTTTTTAAACTTCAAAAGACTTAAGTGAGAAGTTGAATCTTGGATATCTTCGCGATATAATGGCCGCGCGCCGTCGGGGTAGAAGCGAACTGAGGAAAAAACGAAGAAAATACGATAAAAGAACGCGTAATCTGGCTTCGTGTGATTTTTTTTCTCTCTCCTTGTACAGGCTCGACGATTCGCTTGTAATGTTTGAGGTAGAAAGAAGGAAAAGAGGAAAGTCTTTTGTTTGAAATACGAACGGGCACAGCGCGGTTTCGTTTTGAAGACGATAATTAAAATTTTCCGCGAAGATAATACTTATTCCAACCCCTCCCCCCTGCGTAATGCTGTCGCAACGGCTTAAATTAGACTTTATTGTATAGAGCTTTGAGGCGAGATATAGAGATCTGTGCGTGCTAACGTTGGTATGTGTTGAGAAGCTGCGAAGGATTTTTTTTTCGTTTATGAGTCAAATTACCTGTTGAGCGGAATCGACATTTGGAAGGATTTCGGTATTGTAAAAATTTTCCGAGGGAAAATTTTTAGAATTTTTTTTCATCGATGAAGTTGCAAGAGAGATTCGAGTTCTGCTTCAGATTTGTTTTATATGTAGTGGAAAATTAGTCTGGTTTATTAAGATCCATTGCATACTCTCTCATTTATAAATCAGTGAAAATTATCGAAAATCGCTGGAAAACAGAATTGCAGCACAGTAAAAAATCAGTGAAAAATTTTACTGAAAACAAATAGTGAAAAAAATTGCAGGAAAATCAGTGAAAATTCACTCGAAAGTCGGTTAAATCTCTGGAATTTTCTGAAAAATCAATGAAATTCTTTAAAAAATTGACGAGAATTTACTGAAAATCAAAGAACTTCGCTGATTTTACCTGCGCTGCAATTTTGACTACTCTCTCATTTCTGAATCAGTGAAATTTATCAAAAATCACTGAAAAACAGTCAGAATTGCAGCACAGTAATAAATCAGTGAAATTTTTTTCACTGAAAGCAAGTCAGTGAAAAAAATTACTGGAAATCAGTAAAGATTCACTAAAAACTCGGTGATATTTTTGGAATTCACTAAAAAATCTGTGAAATTCTTTGAATAATCAGTGAAAAATCACTGAAAATCAGTGAATTCACTGATTTTTCCTGTGCTGCAATTCTGACTGTTCATCAGTGATTTTTCATTGATTCGAAATGAGTGAGTATCTATCAGTGACTTTTCACTGATTCAAAATGAAAGTACTGCATTCCAAAATTTTTCATGTACACATCCAAAAAGTAAACATCCACCCCTTTGGATACTAGAAATTATCATGATCAGAGTTGAACCCATATTGTAATGTATAAAAATTTATTTAACGTGCAACCCCCCCCCCCCAAAAAAAAAAAAATATATATGTTACACCTAATCCATGTAATTGCCGAATGCATGAAATAGGCAAGATTTTTACCTAATGCATGAATTAGGCAATCTCTTGCCCAATTTATGAAATTTCTAAATTCAAAGCTTCCTACCACTTTTTTATTCCACAGGTAAAAAATTCAAGATATTTTGCCATAGAGAACAAACATTCAGCTTCATTTCAAAAAAAAATTCATCCAGCTACTTTAATTAGAAAATTTTTTACACTAAATGAAAAATATAATGAGTAAAAAATCTTCTTCACAGCATAAAAAAATTTCTAATTGAAGTAGCTGAATGAAATTTTTTTTGAAATGTAGCTGAATGTTTGTTCTCTATGGCAAAATATCTTGAATTTTTCACCTGTGGAATAAAAAAGTGGTAGGAAGCTTTGAATTTAGAAATTTCATAAATTGGGCAAGAGATTGCCTAATTCATGCATTAGGCAAAAATTTTGCCTATTTCATGAATTCGGCAATTACACGGATTAGGCGTAACATATATATAAAATTCTATTTTGATAAAGTTTGGAGAAAAGATAGAATTTTGATCATTGAATATCTCATTCAAGTTGAACTTTCGACCATATGATTTCTGAATATTTTCAAAAAACCAGACGATCAATTCATTTTTTCTCATCGACTGATGAATATTTGCACTCTCATTTTCAAATCAGTAAAATTCATCAAAAAACACTGGAAAACAATCAGAATTTCAGCACAGTAATAAATCAGTGAAACATTTTTCACTGAAAGCAAGTCAACGAAAAAAGACCACTGGAAATCAATGAAAATTCACTGGAAAACTCAGTAATATTTATGAATTTTACTGAAAAATATGTGAAATTCTTTGAATAATCAGTAAAAAATCACTTCCTGTGCTGCAATTCTGACAGTTTATCAGTAATTTTTCATTGATTCAGAATGAGAAAGCACACTCCCCAGCGATATTTTTTTAAAAGGACTTTAGAAACCTTTTTTCACAAAAAAAATGGGACTAAAAATGATTGATTTTTAATTTTTTTCGTTAACTAATACATTCAGAAGTAATTAAATCTGTCTAACAGCAAACAAAACTCAATTTTTTTATTTCGATCAGAGTTAACAAAATTATGAGAATTGTGTGACAAATACCCACGAACTTCCCAGAAATCATATTTTTCACCCCCCCCCCCCCCCCACTTTAACATATATACGAATTCAAGAAAATGAAAATTTTACGTAAAATATCATTTGTCAAATATTAGATCCCAAACAATCATTTTTCAAGTTTAAATAATCAAAATGTAATATAAAGATCATAAAAATGGGAGGGGCATAAATATCATTTGAAAATCTATCAAAATTCAAACATGAAAATAACACAAAAACTATAAAAATTTGATTCAAACATCACGTTGAAAATATTGTAAAAATAGAAGAAGTGTTAACAATGAAACTGAAAAATTATAGAATCAGCTTAAAATGTCCTAAACAATGTTAAAAAATTATGAAAAGTATCAAAAAAATAACAGAGTGCATCGTTGTGAAAATATGCCAAAATTCTGTAAAATTTACTCACAATATCGTGTAACTGAGTTCAAACAAATTTGTAGGTTCTTGACAGTAAAGAGAAAAATGAAAGAAAAAATCCCAAAAATGGTTTCATCTGCCACAATAAAAAAAAAAAACATAAAAATATTCAAAAAATGGCTTAAAATTTCAAAAAAACTTGTAAAAAATGAGGAAAAATATTGAAAAGTTTCAATTTGAGAAGGTTTACAACGCTTTGAACAGTTTTTGCGATACACTCGTATTCAAATATTTGCGATTTTAAAACAAATTTCATAAAATTTTAAACAACTTTTATCACGTTTTAGAAAATTTTCACGATTTTGAATCTTTTTTTTGCTACAATTTTTAAAATAGTTTTCACATATTTTCGCAACGTAAAATTATTTTCATGACGATTTCTACAATAATTTAAAATACTTGGGTAAAATTTACAACATGATTTTTCAAAAATTCTCGTACTCAATTATTAAGAGCAGGGCTGGTGGAACAGAACGTCGTTTTGTTCTGTTCTGTTCTGGAACGAATCCTTAAACAAATTGTTTTGTTCTGTTCTGGTTTTGTTCCAGTTGTTTTGTTCTGTTTTGTTCTGTTCTGTTCTGTTATGTTCTGGTCTTTTTTGTTATGTTCTGTTCTGTTCTGTTCAATTTTTTAAAAATTGATAAATTGATGTCCAAGTGAGAAAATGTGGTTTTCTGGTATGTTAGGCTTGCACTCATGGGGAGGAGGGAAAGGGGGAATTTCCAAATCCTCAAAAAAGCTTGAAAATTCTGAAAAATTATAAATTTACGAACAGAAAAAAATTATATTGTTCTGTTCTGAACAGAACAAAACAATATTTTTCATACGTTCTGTTCTGTTCTGTTCTCGTTTATTTGTTCAGAACATTATTTTGTTCTGTTCTGTTTATTGTTCCGCGAAAACAGAAATTTTAGTGTTTTTATTTGTTCATACTGTTCTGTTCTGTTCTGTTCTGTTCCACCAGCCCTGATTAAGAGTACTTCTAATTGACTTTCGAATAAATTTTCTACGGCCAACAAAACGATTTTAAGGTAATCAGATTTCAAAAAATACAAGAGAAAAATTTTCGACGTGAAGAAATTTCCTGAAAAAGGCACACACGCCGTCAATAAAAATGTACGTACCTGCCTACCTATTTGGTTTTTTTTTCGAATAAAATTAGACAAGAATAATAATCTCCAAGGACATTGTTCATCTGAGTAATTTCGAGAAATTTTTTTTCAAAACAAAATTTTATCTCAACAAATGCTCTGAAAATCGTTTGGAGAAAATTGGCTTCCTACAAATGCTTTCAAAGTCGACAGAAAAAAAAGTTAAAATTCATACTTTTTGTCCTCTACAATTCCCAAATCTAAATTGATAACCCAAAGTACATTTTTTCTCAAGGAGAAAAAAATTTGAATTTATCCTTATAAGGCTTTGGTTTAGGTAAACTTTTATAAGTTTCCATTCAAATTTTCTCAAGCAGCCCCAACCTATCCGACCATACAAGCCTAAAACCTAATAAAAATCTTCTGTGTACACAATTTTTCAATTACGTACTTCGAATTTTTACAATTACACTCCAAACACCAAGAACACACATTTATTCCGTATGCCTATTACCTAAGCCTACATAAATTGTAAAACCACCAGACAACAACGACATCGACGGCCTTATAAAAATACCAACACGAGAAAAAAAATAATCAACCAAAGAATGAACCCAAACAAAAAAAATTCATACCATTATATTCTCTACACGTGTAACACTATAACAATACTACTATATCGTTGAAACCTAAAGAGAGAAAACCCGAAAACAGAAGAGGCGGCACCGGGGGAAAAAAAAGACAAGGCAACGTAACAAACGAGGAGGAAAAAAAACCTAGCAACTTTCATTTTATTCGGTAATTGCTGAAAAATCTGGAAAACAAGCTAGCTTTTAAGAGGTTACATTAATGGTAATTATATGGCAGTACGTATTATCTTTTCGGAGGGTACTTTCATGCCCCTGAGGGTACGCCATGTTTATAGTGAACGACGTGAGCCAATAAGAATCGCGCAAAGGTTAATTTACCAAATCGTTGGCTTTAGCGCTTACAATACGCTCCGAAAATTATCACCCTTCGCGTCAACGCAGCTATTCGCGGGCGCGGTGCTGGTGCGGCGACGCGGCGACGATATAGCTGCTACAATAATGTAATTTATTTCTCTTATTCGCTTCTATACACACAAACAGCATTAAACTTATACGAGTATCGTGTATTACAGAATAAAGGCTCATCGTAAATATCGCGACCGCGTCAAACATACTTTTCTATATTGCACAAACGAGTGAAATTTTCATCAACTAATACCTACGTACGTACAAGACACCTACACATATTACCCAAGTTGATTTGGCAGATACAGATTCTTCGCGAGGAATGTACGTACTAATCCCTAATAAATAATCAATTTTTCGAAATTTCGAGTGACCGCGACATTAAAATTGCTTAAAATATTATAAAAATTCTTCAATCAGAAAAATTATTAAATTTCAACAAAAAATTGCCAAAAATGACTCGCGATTTATTAAATTACTTAAAATATTAGGGAAAATTTGAAAATATGATGAAAATAGTATAAAAATATGTTGAAGTGCTTCGAAAATTTCCTGAAAATAAAATATAATTCGATAAAAAGGCAAGAAAAATGCTCAAAATATTATTAAAATTGAAAAAAAAAATTGAAAAAATGCTACAAATTTCGTAAAAAATGGCGAAATTTTCTTAAAATTTTGTTTTAAAAATTTTAAAGAAAAAAAATTCAATAAAATCACTTTGGATATCTCAAAAAATTTCGAAACAAAATAAATACATATGACGTAAAATGTGAGAAAAATCGTGAAAAAATAACTTGAATTAAAATTAGTAAACTTTTGCAAACTCGATCGAAATATTACACCAAAAAAATGTAATTTCTGGATTTGTACTGAAATTTATAGAAAATATATTGTGTTACGTGTCTACATTTCGACTACCAAAAAAAATTCACATTGATGATAATGACCTTTATCCCAAAAAATCAAAAAATTCATGGAAATCCTATTCAAAGTTGCCATTATTTTTCAGAAATGATTTTCCTCAACTCCAGGTATTCCCAGCCAACTTTTAGGAGAGAGACGAAAGACGAAAGTGCACTTTAATTTCAATATCAAGTAATTTCTGGCCGAGATTAGGTACTTGAAAAATGGAGAAGAAATCTTATTTCCGCTTCAAAATATTCAAATTTTGTGAGATGGGTGAAGAAAAATGTAGTCTTGAAGGGGATGCGAGGTCCTCACCCTCTGCCTCATACCTATGACTTGGGATGCCAAAATTTAGAAAAATTATCGATTATTGGGAACAAAATAACACATTTTCCAATGGTTATTTCAAAACAAATTCATAACTTTCAAGTGAAAATTCCAAAACAAACGAAATATTGATATTTTTAATTTAAAACAACACTCATACTATTCTAAAAATTTCCTAGGCACTGAAAAAATTCTAAAGCTCTCAACAAAAATAGTCAATTGATCGATGGCAGTGGAAATTTCTTAAAATATGCTCTTTTTTTTTTTTTTTTTTTTTTTTTTTTTTTGGTGTCCCCATTCCACATGGTGGGGGAAATTTATTATTTTATTTACAGAAACCTTGAATTGTTGATGGTTTGCCTATGGCTTATCCACAGCAACAAAGCAAGGGGAAACAATACAGATTATTAGATTTATGTAAATTACAACTTAAATTATTAATATGTTTAAAGATATGGGTTGGGTGGTGTGTTTAAAAGTGGAAGGTTGATGGTAGATATGGAGGGAGATAATTGGTTATGGAAACTTGTAATTGTTGTATTGGTACTGCATTATTTCTGTGCAAAGTTTTTCAAATTGAGGGGAATAATAAAATTCTTCTGGGTAAGGGGAAGTGGAATCAAACTGAGTTGAAAATTCATTTCTTATGGTGGATATTAGGGGGAGGGAACATTCAAAAAGGAGGTGGTATGGTGTTTCATTTTCTTGTTTGCAACGACATAATGGAGATGGTGCTTTTTTAATAAAATTTAAATAATATTGAAAATTACCATGACCCGTGAAAATTTGTGCTGTGTGATATGTAGTTTCAAAAGAGGAGGAGTAAAAGGGTTCAAGTTTAGGAATAAGGATATGGGTTATTTCAGCATTTTCAGTCAAGTTCCAACGTACTTGCCATTCTAGATAATACTTGTTGTTAAATTTTTGGAAAGCAAAATCCAGACAAACAAAACAAATTGAACAAACGTGTAGAAACCTTCGAGCAATTAATAAAAAGAACCTCGTTTTTTACAAATCGTGAAATTTCATCGACAATCTTTTAACGAAAGAACAGACGCAATACACGTGTCCAAGGCAATCAATTCGATTCATCGATACCAAAATATAGGTACAGAGCTATAGACTTGAATAAAATAAATTGTTGAAAAGCGATTGCCTCGGGATATACACGAGAAGAATGAGTCAGTTGTTCGCGAAATGCTACGAAAGACTCGCCATTATTTCGATTCGAAATTTCCCTTTATACCTTTCAGTCAAATATCCACATATTTTTTCTATACAGATTTGAACTTAACATCGAATTTTTACAGCAAAATGATAGATACCTAGACCTACTACCTAATCATAATTGCCAATAAATCTCATCAGTTCTAGACTCTCAAAATAGGTACCTATATTTTTATAATTTTATATTTCAACTGGCGACCCTTCTCCCCCTCTAATCGCTTATTTATAAGAAAAAAAATTATCCTAAACAAACATTTCACTCAATTTTACAACGAACGGAATTATGAACTTATTTTTGGAAGGAAAGAAGAAAGGGATGGGGCGAGGGGGAGGGGGAGGGGGAGGTAATACCAAAATTAAGGACTATTCATTATTTGATGACTATAATTTTTTGTGTTCAACTTTTTCAATCCGCTTTTGTAGCAATCCTTGAACCAGAATTTAACCATTTCCAGCCTTTCTGGAGCTTTCAGCAACATTTAGAATTTTCCCTGAATTTTTAAATTTCTTCAAACTGAGTGAAAATCAACTTGAATACCTACGTAGCCAAGACTCCAGTTCCAGCCTTTTTTCGAGTAGTTTATATGTAAAATCCAACTCTTTCGATTTCCAGCCGGAAACCGCAATTATGTGTTTTTCTGACCAACTTCGACCACTGAAACTTTTAAAAAGGCCTGGGAATCGCAACAAAGGTGAATTTTCCTGTTAAACTTGTCAAAAGTTCTTGGAAACTTGATTTCAACTGCTCAGGTTAAATTTCCATTCATTCTGAGCCGGTTTCGTATTGAAATCAAAAATGATTTTCTCAACTTTTTTCAATGTTTCACACCTCTTTACGAAAAATACTTTTACAGAGACGAAAATGCGTGTCTATTTAAATTTTTAACCGAAATTAAGCCCTTGAAACTTTGAAAGAAAAAATATGCTACTTTAAATTATTCAGAATTTTTTTTAAATGCGTCCAAAAACTGAAATTTTGTCATTAGATAGGTATTTTCTACATTTTAGTCCTGAAAAGAGAGGCGGAATTCTCAACTAATATCTAATACATACGTTTTGATGTTCAATTCGTGATTTTCAAAAAACAATAATTTTTCAATAGTTCGTTGTTTGAAAAAAAAATCTATGACTTTGAATGTAAATTCCAATGCAAACAAAAAAATAATTTTTATTTTCGTTGCTTAAATTTTGTTGAAATTTCTTGTGTTTTGAAATGCTGTTAAGAAATATTGTGTTTTTTTGATAACATTGAGCTTTTTCGTTTTTCGTGTCAGTATGAACCCTGCTACAATGGTCCAATTAAAGAAAGTGCAAACCAAAATTCAAGTTTATGAAACCAACTTTCGAAAGGTGTGAATTGAGGGTTTTAAACAAGTTGATAACGGGTTTGAGAGTTATTTAGTCCCAAAATCCAAAATGAGCCTCCCCAAACGGGTACAAAAGTCAATTTTTCAACACTTTCGACAGGGTATTGGTTAATAGGTTTTTAAGAAAGCTGGTTTTGAGTTTCGTGGTTATTCAACCTTAAAACTTGAAATAAGTCATGTAAGGGGGTTCAAAACACTACATTTTGCCATATTTATGTCAAAAATTTCATTTTGAGTCTTCCATTCTTCTATAGAGCTCATGTTGAGTTTAAATAACCCCGAAAATCGAGATCAGCGTCCTCCCTCAAAACCTATTATTTGATACCCATGTCAAAAATATTGAAAATTGGACTCTGGCACCTCTTTCTAGGAGAATCATTTTGGGCTTTGGCACTAAAAAACCCTTGAAATTGTCATAATTTTAGGCATTCGTCTCAATCTTGATGTCTTGGTACCAGAGGGGGGGGGGGGGTACTTCGATTTTTCGTATTTCAGGGTGTATTTTCCAAAATTACATAGACCACTGTGCCTGCAGGACTGAATTTTCGATAGAGGCTCCAGATCCAGAATGGCTGGAAATTGCTTTTAAAAAAATTTTCTCGAAAAAATATTAGGTGCAACATTTTTGGTGAAAAATAAGGCCTAACGACATGAAAATTTTCAAAAATTCGCCACAAATCAAAAAATCAACTCGAGTAGCTGAAATTTTTGACCATAATTTACTCAACATGAAATTATACATAAGTGGTGTCTACGTCTACTGAATCCTGGGTCTGGAAAATGAAAATTCATGCTATTTTTTTGTTTTGCATACCATTGTTGTACAATATTTTATGCTCTAAATCTGCCCAAAAAGACCCTCCCCCCTCCCGTGTATACTTGTTTTAAAGGAAATTTCAAGCACTTTTCTGGCCGTTTTATTCTGTTGAGATATTACTTAGGTATTAGGTAAAAAATAATACAAAACGAACAAAATAAAAACATTCAAGATGTCTAACAAATTCTCTAAATCAACAAGCAGGATTTTAGCAGGACCGTTTAAACGAATTTTGCAGAAATTTTCCCCAGAGCATATCCTCCACCCTACTCTCCATATTTTTTCAACTGATGAATTTTAATTGTTTTCTAATTGTCTCCTCTTCCTCCTTTGCTAAAGGTTGATTCGTCTATGAATTTGACCTCAACAAAACCTGGGTAAAAATTTTGGAAAATTAAAATTCAGATACCAAAAAAATACTCTTCGATGGAATTTTATGGATTTTTTACCAATATTCAATTTTAGGGGGAAAATTTTTCAACACGAATGACGAAATGGAGAAATTTTCAGAAAATAGGAATTTAAAAAACAAAAAATAGATATTTGGGACGAATTTTATAAAATTTTTATCCACATAAATTCATCAAAATTTTGAACGTCAAAAAAAGAGCTGACCATGGATATTTCATTACTCAAAAATAATATGGAAAAGTTCTAAGTAAACACAAAATTAATCAACTCCTAACAAAATTGAAGAATTTTTCCTAGTCCAATCATGACAGTTATAGAATGTATATTTTGATGAAATCTGTTGGAAAATGCTAGTCAGGATTTCCTAAAGAAAAGAGTTGGACGTGAAAGCGGCTATAGTGGTAGTTTCAGCAGAAAAATCAAAATTGTGAAATTTTGATTGAAAAAGTCGAAAAATTATATTTCAAAGAAAAAAAAGGCCAGAAGACTTTCCTGAGAGAACCGAGGGTGTACATTTTTTATAAAAAATTCAAGTTGAAAAATCATTTAAAAGCGATCTTTTGATTGAAAAATGCAAAGGGAAAATGTTTAAAAATTTATACTTTTCGTAGTAAAATCATCAAAATTCATGATATTTTCATAATTTGCATGTTTCGCATGCCAGTAGACACCATGTTATAGTTTGCCAATTTGAAGCCCGGGGGAGGGGGGGGAGGACATCCAAAATTCCTTTCGATCCTGCTCGCATCGTCATTTTCTGTCATTTCTTTTTGCACCCGGGGGGGGGGCTCCGGGGACTCGAGCCCCCTCCCCCCTTAAGCTCCAGGGTGTCTACCGATTTTTCAAAATCAAATTTCGCGACTTTTTCGCGACCTTTTTTTAAAGTATCTAGTATCTACCTCTCAATTTCACCCCCCCCCCCCCCCCCAACAAAAAAAAATCAAAGAGATCAAATTTATTACAGAAAAAATTAATTTCAAAAAAAGAAAATTTTTCGTCTAAAAGTGAGTTATTTTATGGTAAAGAAGAGAAATAGTAACTGCCCGAGCGAAGCAAGGGTAAAATTTTTACGAAAAATAAAATTGTTGAATGATTATTGAGAAATAAATTCATGGGAAGTCTGAAATATTAGCAGATTACCAATACAATGAAGTGATAATTTGGCCCGAGCGAAGCGAGGGCGAATTTTTTTTGAAGAATTTATTTAAAAAACAGCAAAAAAAATACATTTTCATATGTTTTTCTCCTTTAAAACATCCCTTAGAAAATTCTGAAATTCTACAATTTTTTTTAGAATTTCCTGAGAATGGACACAATATTTCCTTTGAAATTCCCAATCATGATCGCTACTTAGTCTCCCACAAGAACATATTTTTCCGCTTCAAAATATTCAATTGTCTGAAATAGAAGGGAAGCAGGTTTATAATTTAAGAATGGGGTTTTAAAATTTATGAGCCCGAGCGAAGCGAGGGCGAAAATTTTTAGAAAAAATGTTCAAAAAGGTGAAATTTCTCTACTTTTTCTGTTTTGTAAGAGGCAAAAAAAATTGAAGTAATTTTGGAAAAATTCGCGACTTTCGATGAATTTTGGGTCAATTTCGCGACTTTTTCGCGACTTCAGCGACCTAATTCAAAATTTGCGACTTTTTCGCGACTTTCGCGACTTTCGCGACCGGTAGACACCCTGAGCTCGGAAAGGAGATTTTTTTATCATAAAAATGTCAAAGAGTATGGTTTAAAAAAAAACTCCCTCGCTTCGCTCGGGCAGTATTTTAGTAACTATTTCTTAAATAAACACACCACTTTTCAAATTTGAATCAGTTAAATATGCAAAAATTCTGTCTTTTTTAATCAGTAAAATAATTTTCATTGAAAATGAGTGATTTTTCACTGATTTTTCGGTCAAAAATTACTAATTTCTCAGTTAATGTCCCATTTATCAAAAAAAAATCAGTAATTTTGAATGAAAAAAATTAGAAAATCTTGTCATTTTTCAATTTTTCTTCGCTCAAAATCTGTAGGTACCTATATATTATTTGCCTACTGAAAATACCCCCAACTACTCCAGCCCCACTGAAATAACAGGTTACTTTATTTTTTCATTGCATTTTGAGCCCCTCTCATTTTTCCTCAAAATCTGAGCCTCTCCCATACACAATTTCTGGGTGCTCCTATGCCAATACTTCAACCATCTCAGCATCATACTCGAAACTCGAGATGGCAAAACTCGAGCAAAATCCACACAACCCAAAACCTTGGTAACCCATTGCAATATATTCGGCGTCATCGATACGATTCTATTACCAAAGCATACGCAATCTCGTACTACAGAACATAAAAGCAAGATCCCATCGCACGAAGACAAAGAAAGATACAATCCTGGGCCACGAGCCACTAGAGGGGTTCAAGAGGTCAAATATAATATCCTTACATTACATCGCCTAATAATTGTATCTACAAGCAAGGTAGAAGTACCTTTTACGATGATAGCTTTTATAAACGCGAAATACACAAGCAGCGTCATCACGAGCGCGCCGAACGCAGCCCCCTGCGGGTATAACAACTTATCAGCAGTTATGTTGTTGAAAGTTACGGGAAAGTGAGCTTTGTACTCGAATCGACCAAAATTTCACCTATAGTAGGATTTTTTTCGTTTCGTGGTTTGAAATTATATTTCGGTAACTACCCAGATATCGATGCGTGTTACCATCGTTTCTCATTTAAAACAACGTATGTCAATTTTTCAACCTACACAACCTTGCACGTAAAGTACACAACGATACACAATGAGAAGAAATTTTTCGACAGTCGTTTTCCACTTTGGTACACATTCCATCTCGCAGCTTATACGAGTATGGATGCTGTGGCTCGCCTCGACGTCGTCGTAACGCCCGCGTTTAATATTCTGGACCACGTTCGCGTCGATATTTCTAATTTACGCCGCGCTTCTATCTTTTTACAAATTTGTTCTCTCTTTTTCTAGTTTTCTCGCCGAAACAAGAAAACGCACAAGTCTGTACTCCAATACCGCCGCCGAATCCGCGAAAAAGGAAATATCTTCGGAAAAGCGAGCGCGAATATAATGTAAATGGATAGCAATTTTCTGAACCAATGAACCGAAAATAGAACAATGTGTTCGGAATTTCAGCGGTGTTCCGACCGAGTAAACTAATCAACGCGCCGCGGCAATTCCTGCGGGATTTGTACGGCGCGGTGACGACTCCGCAATTAGAATTTCGAATTTCTGCAGCTATTCGACTGGTATATACATCGCGTCGGATCGTATACCTATCCGCTCGAATCTTGGATTTTCTATATCTCTTAGCATCCACCCTCCTCTTTGGTAAACGACTTGGATAGTTTGGCCTCAAGGTGTATTAGAGTATCTCATTCTTGCAGTGTGCTGCAGATACCAATACAAGCGCACGTCTGCGTATTGCAAAAGCCAAGTATAGGTATAAGGTGTTTCTAAGTTCGATTTTCGTCTTGAAATTGATATTCATCGGATATGTGAATTTTTTATTTCAACGTAGAAAAAAAATATAGCCAATTTTTTTCAGCATTCTCACTTCGTGTTCATCACAAAAAAAAAGGTTCAATTTTTTTTTTAGCACTCTCAACAATTGAGCTTCTATACCTAAATTTTAAGGGTATAATAGAGCTGGACATGATCTGGATCATTTGATCTTAAGATCAAAGATCATTGTGTCAAAATGATCTTGATTTTGATCATTTTTTTTTGATCTTGATCTGATTTAGATCATTTTTTTAAAATCAAAAAGATCATTTTCTAATTTTTGTATTCGTTCGTAATTCTGGAGTAATTTTGTCCGTAATCTTGGTATTTCTATTCTTTGAAAATATTCAAAGTTGAAAATTCTGAATGGAGGGTGAATTTGGACTTGGATCCTCGAAATTCCCTTTGCTTTAAAATGATTTAGGAGTTTGTTGATTTTTAACGTCAACGAAGGAACTAGAGCGAAAATATAACACAGGCCGACATGGAAAATGATGTTTGAAGTTTAATGGGTGATTTTTATAGTATTTTTCACGATGAGATCACGAGAAAAATATAAAATAGTGAAAAAATTCCATCCTCTAACGATTTTTTTTTCAATTTGAATTTTTTGTTGAAAAGTTTTTTTACTTTTTTAAATAACTTTTGAGTCTTTTGACACTTGAAGTCGATTTTCTGAAAGAAGGAGGGGTTCTACGAAACAAATGAATGGAACAAAAATTGTAGAGCGTAAAATTTCCTTTCAGTGGAGTCCGATTAGATTTTCCTTAGAAGGCTTAATTTTTGAGATATTTTAGTTCAAACGTCAAAGTTCAACTTATTTTTTTGAATTGAAAATATCTTCAAAACTAAACCTCCTAAGAAAAAACTAATTCAACTGTTCAGAAAGGAAATTTTACATTCTACAATTTATGCTCCATTCATTTTGTTCGTAGGACCCTTTCTTTAGCCGGAAAATCGATTTTTTTTAATAAACCACATTTTTGACATTTCCCATATGTAACAATAATGGGAATATCAAAAGCCGACAAATCAACAACTTTTTTTCTAAGTAGTAATAATAAAATACTCATTCTCATTGGAAAAATATGGATTTGATGTTTATGAAAGTTGAAGAAACAAAAGCAGAATCACCTTTTTAGCTAAATTACAATGAATACAGAAAAAAATCGAAATGATCTGATCTTGATCTATTTTTTTAATCTTAAGATCAAAGATCATTGTGTCAAAATGATCTTGATCTTGATCTGATATCATTTTGTAAAATCAGGGTGTCTACTACATTTCAGAAATTATTTTCCCCGACTTTTCCAGGTTTTCCAGACCAATTATAAATATGATATTCGTAAACCAGGGAGGAGGGGGGGGGGGGTAATTTTTTCGCGTGATGTACTTACATCCCGAAATTTTGTATAAAAATGATATAAAATGCATAGGGTCTAACGTGTTTTTTTTTTTTTTTTTCAAAATCAGTAGATACTTTTTACGAGATATTTAGATGCTCCTCTTCGGGTCAAAAAAAACTTCAAATTCAATTCTGAAAATTTTTCCGCCCATCTAACTCCCCCTCGCCACAAAAAATTTAAAATTTTAATTTATTACCTACAGAAAAAAATTGTAATAAAAAGGAAAAACCAAGTATTCCACCGCAAAATTAAGTTTTGAAAAATGAAAAAAATTATACCAGGGTGTCTACCAAATTGAGCGAATAAAAATTTGAATTTTTCCGGGCTAAAAATTCAAAATTTTCTTCACATTTCATTCCCCCCTCCCCCTCCAAAATGAAAAACACTTGTCTCAAATTTATAAATTCACGCAATCCCTCACAATTTTTTAGTTTGTACCAATAAATAAAAAAGTGAATGAGAAGGTAAAATATAAATCATTTTATGAAAATACATAATTATATGAAAGTGTTAAGCCCGAGCGAAGCGAGGAGGGCAAAAATTTTTGCGAAAAAAGATCTTCAAAAGATGGAAATTCATCACTTTTTCCTCATTCATGTTTTCCAAAACATGGTCAATAATTTCGATTTCTGTTCCATTCCCTCCTTTTTTTTTCAACATCGTGGTCCAGGGCATCATGACATTTCTTTTTCATCACAGCTCATTAAAAAGTAAGTTTCCAAAGAACTTAAGATTAAAAATAAGTTCTGCAGAAAGAGTGTAAATTAGGGAATTTTTTTTGGATAATTCATAATTCAATGGACAAAGGCATGCATCAATTTTATTGTTCATTACGACCGACAAAAAATGATGAATAAAACAATAATTGGATAAAAGATGTAATAATTTGGCCCGAGCGGAGCAAAGGCGAAATTTTTTGAAAAATTTATAATAAAATAAGCAAAAAACATTTTTCTAAATGATTTAAATTTTTTTTGGATTTTCGAAAAATTTCAGAGAAAATTCCAAAATTCCCTGACTTTTCCAGACCACCAAAATTCCCTGACTTTTCTCGGTTTTCCAGAGAATGGACACCATGTGGGAGTACAAGAGGCCACAATTTTGACCAAAATTCAAAAAAATCGAAAAAGTAAAGTAACATATTGATTTCTATTGATTCGAAGGCGCTGAGTTTGATTATGTACTCAGTCTTTTCATCCGACCCCTCTGAACCCCCTTATAGCTCCCTTGATAAGGCAAAAATTCAAAAAAATGAACAATAACGTGTAACCTGCCGTTTGTTAGGCTTTTGAGGGCACTGAGTTCGAATATTTGCTTATTATTTGGATTTGACCCTTCAGTGCCCCCCCACCCTTCCCATTTTGGGGAAAAGTATGTTAAGAATTGAAAATAGCGTAGGGTATATCGATTCTCACTAATTTCTACCCCTCCCCGTGCTGTTACCGAACCCTTCTCCCAAAAATCGTATTTCTTCATTAATTGGCTTTCAAGTACTTTACCTCAATCGCTTGGTAATCTTCATTCATCAGAATTCGAAATTTTCCCCTGTTGTCGTACAAAAATTTAAATTTATCGCTCAAACACTTATTCCTGTCGTGGGGGGAGTTTTCGTGATTCATAAACAAAAATAGACGGTGACGACCTATAATTTTGTCGTTCAAAAATTATCGGTTTTTGCAGACTAATCTGTCGTTAATACCACTCTTATTGTCGTTACACTTGGCTGTCGTTCAAATCTCCTTTTTTTTTCGTTCGATGATACATTTCTCGAATTTTAATAATACCAATTTTTTAAGATAAATATCAAGTACCTAGACCTACATACATACAACGTGGTACTTTTTGAACGCACTGTAACGTTTCAGCAACTTAGATATTATACCTATACAACTTTAACCGAAAACGAGAAAACTTCTATTAACCAATCGAACTGAAAACTTGGCCGGTCAGCTATATATAATACAAAGAGAAAACTTACCGACGTATTTGTTATATTCTCGTACAACTACCTTAACTCGCAAAACAAAAAGTTATTTCGTTATACATTCGGGCGTTGATTACATAATCAAAGAACTTTATACAAACTTGTTAATTTTTTCGATTACGCGGTAAAAGCATCGCACCACGAGAAATAAACGAAGAAAACGTAAGTGCGACTTTTTTCTTTCGAAAAAATAGAATAGTTACTTTAAGCTCTTGAATATTTTTCAGCATGGAATTCTGTAAACGAAACTCAATTTTCGCTTCAAGCACATGAAGCGTGAAAATTTTGGAATCAAATTTCAATTAAAAACTTAAATGATTGAATGAACAATTCTGCAATAGATCGTTTTATTCTTCCCCCTTTTTCTTCAACCACTTCGCTGTTCAAAAATGGCCTTGAAAAAAATGACTAAGAGTAAAAAATTTCAAAGAAAGAAATCCTGGAGAAAGGAGAACCAGATTGAAGAGAAAAAGAGTCACCTACATACTACAAGATGTCTACTAAATCACAGAAATGAAAATTCGTACTATTTTCAGACTTTTTTAGATTGGAAATTTTAAATATTCTCACAATTTTTGCCTGGTCCTCTTCTTTAAAAAAAAAATACGTACAAATTCCATGTGAGACCCGAAAATTTCCTAGATTGCCCCACTGAATACTTGAATAATCAAATGAGGAAAGAGATAAAAGTATAGGTACGTGAAGAAAAAAATCTTTAAAATTAAAAAAATATATCGACCAAATACAGGGTCTATAAATGAACCGGGCACCCTCAGCGCAAAAATTCCCATTCTTTTCTTTTCTTTTTTCCCACTTCGTTGCGTTGCATCACTGATATTATTGTTGTAATACGCAACGAAACGAAAACAAGATCAAAAAAGTGACGAAGTTTAATGTAAGGGATGAGTCATCTTATAAAATATGCAGGTAAAAGTGTGAAATACGCTTCACAGAGTTGAAATGCCCACACGATAACATTACATGAATCTTTTTTTTAACATCAGAATGCCGTAATCTCGAACGTAAAATTATCAATTCTTTGAAATTAAAATTTTTTATTAATTACAATTATTGACAAATAAGTGATGAATTTATCATTAAAAATTCAATTCATCAAAATTATGATTTTTGATAATTTAAAAACTATACCCCAGACCCTTTTAACGGAAAAAAACATAAATCAGAAATATCGCTATTTTAGGTAGAGTATTTTGCGCTGAGGGTGCCCGGTTCATTTATAGACCCTGTATATCGACCAGTGTTAAAATAAGTAGAGATTGAGCTCGAGCGAAGAGAGGGCGAAAATTTCTGCGGAGAAAGACAATCAAGAATTAAAATTTCATTTACTTTTCTAACACTTCAGTTTTTAGCCAAAATTTGCACGTTTTTCAGACTTTTTCGTACTTTCAGACTTCTTCGTTCGACGAAATTCGTATTTCTTTCGTATTTTCAGACTTTTCGTAGGTCCTTCGGAAAACTCATGAGATGATTTTTTTGGAGTGAATATTTATTCAAAAAATCATCCCAGCCTCAATACCTTGGGAGGATATAAAAAATTCATTCCCATGAACCATCCCAAGCCACAAATGCTCAGGATGATTTTTTTGGGATGAAAATTCATTCCAATAATTATCCCTGTCTCAAAATGTCGGGAAATTGCTGGTTGATTTTGGGAATAAAAATTCATTCGAATGATCATCCCAGCCTGAAAACTTGACGATGATTTTTTTGGGATGAAAATTTTTTTATGGCCAACCCAGCCTCAAAAATCCGGAAAAACGCGGAATAATTTCTGCGATGCAAATTCGCCGCAGCAACGAATACTCGGAAAAATTGCGTGATGATGTTTTAGGATGAAAATTCATTCCAAATTCATCACGAGTCAAAAATGCGCGGGAAAATCGTGTGATGATTTTTTTGAGATGAAAATTAATTCCAATGTCCATCCTTGCCTTCACTTGAAACCTGGAGATTCGCGATGAAAATCTCACAATATCGAACCATAATCCGAAAATCGTGGATGATTTTTTTGAGATGAAAATTCATTTTAATGGTCATCCCAGCCTCAAATATCCAGAAAAAACGCGGGATGATTTTTGCGATGAAAATTCATACCAAATTCATCGCAGCCACAAATGTAATTTTTTTGAGATGAAAATTCATTCCAATGGTCATCCCAGTCGCAAATATTCAGAAATCACGCGGGATGATTTCGGCGATGAAAATTCATCCCAAATTCAACGCAGGCACAAATGCTCGGAAAAATCATATGATGATTTTTGAGATAAAAATTCATCCCAAATTCATCACAAGCCCAAATGTGGGGAAAACTCGTGAGATGATTTTTTTTTGGACAAATATTCATTTAAATAATTGCACATCTGTCAATCAATGAAATGAAGAGGACAAATACAACAAAATCATCGAAGGTGATTAATGAAGCAATTTTTTTGTAAAATAGGAGTCAAAACAAAGAAAAACTCGACAAAAAATTGAGGATTCTTGATAAAAGATGAACCGAAGATAAAATTATTGGGAGGAGGGGATGGGCAGGGGTTGGTAATCGAAAATTTCATTTCTGACTCAGGTAGAATAGAAAAAAAAATTTTATTACCTATCACATTTGGAAATTTTCAGACTTTAAACCAAATTTTCTCACAAAGAAATGCGTTTTTGATATTTTTGAAAGAAATTTTTTTTCTCCCCTTTTCTCTGGATTCAAACTTCGAGGTCTATCAGCCCATTTTTGTCCTCCATTCCCCCTCTTGATCGATTTGTCCAATTTCTTATTGTTCGCCAAAACCCGTTATTAAATCCTATAATTTTATTTAAAGAACTGCTGGAAGCAAAATTGAAAAAAAAGCTCTTCATTTTCAGATTCATTTTTAACCTTAAATTTTCCACCACATATTTGAAATTTGAGTAATTTTGAATCATGCCTTCTTCGCTTTAACATCTCCATGCAAACGTATTCCTCATTTCTCCTCCATAAATGTTTTTCCAACATGATCCCTCCATCGATACCACCGAAAAACAAAATAAAATTGAAACAAACCAACCCCATTCTCCTTCCCAACCACTCAAACACCCTGCATCTCGCACACAAATTCTTTCATTTCATATCCTTTTACAACCGCAATTATCGTACACTTGGGTCCTGGAAAAAACCCCCGATGCACTGAAAACGACCGAAAATACGACCCAGCATTCAGCGCGAAAAAAACAGAAGTGTTTCAACTAATTAAACTACACGACGGTATCTAAACTCTCGTCTAACAACGTTGCAAAATTTAAAATCCGACTGTTTTTCCATTTTCCCTCTCGTAAAACAACATCGTCGTCGCGCATAAACAACGAAGAGAAAATCTTCAAAAAAGTTGAAATAATTTACACGAAGATCGCGACGACTACGACTCTTTCTTTCCCCATCTTCGCCCAGCTCGACTTCCTCCTACGTTCTTCTTTCTCTATTTAATAAACAAAACGAAAAACAACCGAACTTAATTCCTCCGTTGCCTGTCCATATTTTGGAAAATTTTCCCTACTCTGGAATTCTTCACGCATATTTAATATACACGTCTTTGTTATTATTATAACTGGAATTTCGAAAAACTTACCGTGACTAAACTTTTTCTGATACCAAAAAGTTATATTTTTATAATAATATTCGTGTATTTATAATAAACGCGGATACGCGAATTTTTAATTTATTCTATTCGTTAACTTGTAATGATATCGGCGTTAAAATTCCTACGGGAGTTCTCATTTTCGTTCCTTTAGCTCTTCGAGTTCGACAACCCAGACCTACCTACCAAAATCCATGTTCTTTGTGGGTGTACTACAAACGATAGGACATACTTTACTTACACAATGCATCCAATTCGGCGATAATTTATTTCGTACTTTCTTACGACCATCTCTACCACTCTCCCTTTCTCGATTATCACCACACGCCCAAAAACTCGTACCGCAGTAGGCAAATTTGTCATCTGTTATTACATTTTTTCGTGTACTTTTCTTTTGATATCCGCCACCGCGTTTATATACGCACCAGGGACAGCGGGGGTAGCGGTGAATCTCACGAACAAAAGATTCGCTATGAAAAGAAACACGGCTTTCGTAGCAGGGGTCAGGTATTAAAAGATGAATACTTTTGGGGTCGAGGGACCGTAGAATCTTAACTTTGCTTCGACTCTCTTATTGATGCATTAAAAGCTCGTAATCAAAGCTTTTATTCCCTCGACTTAATATCCCCAGTAGTATCATCTCTTTATGGCGCACCACTCTTTCAATCACTTTGTATAGTGTAAAAATGATTCAGACACTATTAGTCCTCTTCGGCTATATAACCTACTATATCTATATACCGTAATAAGGGGTAACTAAAATACACTAAATTATAAACAACAACACCAGCAGCCGAGCAAAAAAAAGGTCCATAAACCAATCTACGCTTTTGGCCCGGGTACAATGGCTAATATACTTATGCTTCTACGTGCCATCCTTTAGAACCCAGTTTGGTAAATAAATTAATTATTCAAATTAACTTTTGAAAAATTATTATTATTAGGTTTATTGTAATTTTTTCCAGCCTCTTGTTTTTTTTTCGAAACTAAAAAAAATAAACAGCTGTTTTAAGGCCACTTGGGGTTTGATTAATGGGTTTCGTTGGCCTATTTCATAGCTAAAATACACGTGCCACACTGCCACAGCCACACGTTTACAAAATAGTTACGTAAAATGTATCAATGAGCTCATCCAGTGGTCCATCGTGTATCGTAGTTATGGCGAGTTCAAGTATAAACTGAAGCAGCACTAGTCGATCGTCGGAAGTGTCAAATAAAAATACTTCAAGAGTCAGTTTTCAAAAAAAAAGTTTTGGAATGTTTTTCACAAGATTTGAACGAACATTGATTCATTTTTTGTGATCATGGTTTCTAATTCTAAAAATTCTTGCTCTATTTAGGACGTTTCTCGTCATTTTCATGCAAATTTTCTTGCTTCGAATTTGCCCAAAAAAGAATCCCTTTTTCATCCTTATATTTAAAAATTCAAGAAAAGAGGAAAATGTTGAAAAGTCTTGATTTTTGTAATGAAATCATTGAAATTCTTGTAATTTTTTGGGGTTTCCTGGTTTTTTTGCCAGCAGACACCTAGGTGATGACTCTACCAAAAAACAGAGAGAGAGAAAAAGAAATAGATATTTTCGATCTACACTTACACAAACAAATTTCTTAAATTATTGAATGAGTGTATAGTTGGGGAGGGGGAGCAAGGGAGGAGGAAAAACAAGAAAAACAGAAAAACATTCAAGGGAGTGCGACAATCCTCCATTGTTCTGTTTTGAAAAAAAAAGTTCAAATAGGTACTTCAGTAATGTTTCTAGCAAATAATTCAAATCATTTCAGTAGGTACCTAATAAAATTTCAAAAAAATAAAAAATACTGAAGCAAAACTGATTTTAATTACCAAATGCAAACAATACAACTGGATTCAGTGGCGTCGTCAGAATCGAAAATTGGAGGGGGGCACAAAAGGGGCCGTGTGTTGGACAACTTTTTTTTGCTTTTTCGAAATGGAAAAGATGGAGGGGAGGGGGAGTGGAGACTCACTTTTTTCACCTGCTAAAAATGGAGAGGGGGTAAAAAGGGAGCCTTCTTCTACCATTTCGTCTCAGGCAGATCATAAAATTGTAATTTTATTCGTGTCCGAGCGAAGCGAGGACGAAGTTTTGAAAAAATTGGATTTTTAATTTCCCTAAAAAGACATTTTTTCATGTTTTAATGCTTTGAAAATCCTATCTGATGTAAGTGTAATGTAAATTTATAAATACAACATAAGTTTTGGGGGGCCAAGCGGGGGCAGAATTTTTTTCGGGGGGACCTCCCCCCCCCTTGACGACGCCTCTGAGCTGATTAGGTGAGGAAGGAGAGGTAAAAGCATACCACTTGAATAAGTCAGAGAGACCATTTTTTATCGAAAAATACATAGGTAGCAAAATTTGTTTAAATGCATTGAACATGTCTACAAAATTTCTTTAAAATGTTTTAAAATCTTGTAAAAATGTTTCAAATTAGCGAAAAATTGATGAAAAATGCAAATAAAATAATTAAAATTCATCAAACTTGAAATAAAATCATATCAAGTTGGGTGTCACAAGAATCGTTAAAATTAATCTAAATTAATTAAATTCAGGTAAAAATTATTGAAATGCAAAAAAGCACAAAATTTTATGTATGTAAAATAATTTGACCAAATTTTTCAAACATTTATATAAATTTTCAGGATAATGTAACAAATTTTTTCAATATTTAGAAGATTTTTTCAATATTTAGAAGATTTAAATTTTTTTAATTTTTAAATAAATTTTTTACATTTTAACCGTATACTCATTTTTTTGAAATATTTTGACAATTTTAATGGCGATTTTTCGAATGAAGATCCAGCAGCAGGAGAGAGGGAAACATTACTCTCTCCTTATATGTAATATCAAAATTGAAATTTATGATGAGAAAATCAAAATTAGGTTCAAGTTGGAAAATTTTCAAAAATGACTATAACGACCTTTTTATAGAAGAATAAAAAAATATGGAAAAGAAGAAAATTTCAAATCTGACGCCCCCTCACTTTGGTTTGTCTCTGTTTAATCAAAACATTCAACTATAATTTCTACAAAATTGCTATCAAAATTTTACAATTTTCACTATTTTTTAGGCAAATGTTTACATTTTTTTTACAACATTTAAACATCTCCACATATGTTTCATAAACTTCACCCTTGATCTTACATCATTTTTAATTTATCCACGAGCATTTACAATTTTCCAACATTTTGTACTGTTTTAAAATAATTTTCAGAACATGTTTTACTTATTTCATATTTTGGACAATTTCATCAATATTTCAAGTTTTTCCCCTCTCTTTATGGTTATTCATACTTTTTCACAATTTGAAAAAGTTTCCTTGACTTTTCAAAATTGTTTTCGAAATTTCTTATTTAAAAAATGTCAAGCAAGAAAGTAATTTCAACACTTTAACCATACATACCTACAAATTAAAAACCATTTTCCTTTGTGGAGGGGGGGGGGGTCGAATTTCCTGCTCAATATTCGTAATTCTGGTACTCGGTACGAGTCTTGATACTCGATATTGATACTGAACCTAGTAGGTAATATGTATTTTGTATAGTAGTTCAAGATTTTTTTTCTGATTTTAGATTTATTTTGAAAGAAAAATAGTCTCCTCATCTTTTATTTCTGACTTGAATACGCAATTTTCCTAAATTTTTCTGATTTAAAATACCAAATTTTCCAATTTTAAAAAAAAAATTCGCAACCCTTTCGTAAATTTTTCAACTCAAACCTAAACTACATATCTAAAAACTAAATGTAAATTTATAATCAATGAGAGAGCAATCTTTTATGTACCCGCCTCCAAAATTCTCACTGGACTACTAGAAAAAAAATCAAAACTAAAACTGAAATTGAAACTGAAAAAAAAACAGCAACACTGAAGGCCAAATCCATAGCAAGGTGTCTTACAAAATTTGTTGAGCAAAAAGCTTGACTCAACTTGACCTTTTCTCACGACTTTTTTGACTTCTTTGTGGACCACCCTCCCCCTTCAGAAAATAATAATTTTTACGAAAATTTTCAAATAAATATGATTCAAAAATAAATCACAATAGGCTCCTAAATTAAAATTTTTAAAAACAAATTCAAACAAATGATTCAATTTTTTTAAAATAAATTTGAATTATTTATTAAGGGTAAATAAATGGGCATTTTTTATGATTTTTGAAAAAAAGCTTGACCTTTGAGTCAAAAAACATGACTGTATGACTGACTTGACCTCTTGGTCAAAAGCTTCACTTATTTTGACCAGCTTGACTCAGCTTGACCGTCAGACACTCTGTATAGACTTCAAATTAAAATTTTCTAGTTTTTCAGCCCTGAGATTAAAAAAAAATACATCGAGTAGAAAAATTTACGAAAATGATGCTGTTAAAAAAACAAAAAGTTTTGCCTTTTGAGTCGAAAAACAATATTGATTAAAGTTTGAAAAAAATTCCACACGAATATAAGTCGAAAATTTTTCGATTTCCAACCCCCTCCCCCTCCCATTACAAATTTTAATTACTTCCCAAACCGAAGTTCACAAAAATTCCAAACCAATGCTTCAGACGATTTCACCACCAATTCGAATAAAAATACTCAAATCTGTTTTAATTTCGTTCAAATCCTATTCTCTTTCCTCTCCACCCCTCCAACCACTTTTCCTCAATTTTAGACAATCGATACACCCCATACCACAATACACGTACGAGAACAAATAACAAAAACGCGAACAAAATCGCAACATAAATAACCAAAGAGAGATACACGATCGCATTCGAGTACACGCAGCGCACGCGAAGCAATCAAATCTAATTAATTTAACCCTTTAGTAAATCGAGCTCGTTTGTGTAGTTACATTTCGGAACCACTGAACTAAACACGTATACTACATAATATATTGTACATACTATGCTGGTACATAACACATATGTACCATTTACACTCACAAATATACAAGCACAGTACACACTAATACCGCCGAAAAGTGGCGCAAAGGATAGGGCGGCGATGATGCTTCTTGGTATTAAATTACGATAGCCGGATTACCACCATTGATTTCACTATGATTAAGGTTTCATTCACCATTGGGGGCAAATTAATATCGGCTTTTTATAGAAAAATATTTACTCTTCATTATTATGCGGTCTGGCGCAGTCGTTTTTCCCATCTTTTTTTCTTTTCTTTTTTTTTTTTCTTTATTAATAGCAGGCTTTTCATTCGAATAATTACTGCCATTATCGGATTTATTATAGTTGTAAGTATGAAAAAAAAAAGGGAGAGGGAGATTTATCAATTTTCGATTGTATTACGCCAAAAATACGTAAAAAAGGCCTTTTTCGGGTAATTTTTATTCTGAAAATCGTCGAAAAAAACAATTTTGCGACCAAGCCAGCTCATCAATTTGAAATTCGATTAACCGGTTCATCGCGGTGTAATCGCAGATACGTTACCTTTAAAAGAATCGAAAAAAAAGGCAGAAAAATAAAGGGGAAAAATCTAAAATCTGGTAAACTCTTGCCATCAAAAATTGCCGATCGAAAAACCGCAGCACACTTCACCAACGATACATGTCAACGATCTTACGCTTGTCAATAATAATGGTTTCATTTTTAGATAAATCATGCTCTCTTCGCCAGGATTAGGTACGGATGAAAGAAGACATTTGATCGCTTAAAAGGCCAACATTTACGGATAAAAGATTGGTGACACGAGATCGGACTTCGGACACGACCGTCCCTCTCTGCCTCCGCCTGTGGTAAGTATTTTGTGTAGTACGCGTATTAAAAGGTAACAGACCACTTCTCTAACGCGCTTATGTTTTTCATTTTACTAAAAACTCGCGAGCTAAAATAGAGAGAAATGGCCTCGGCTTTTGTAAAACGGACACCACCACTTTTTGCCTGATTACGCTAATTCACGCGCGATGCTCCTATACATAGAGACGTAGCAGGGTATTCTACCGCAGCACCGATGTCCGATGGAATTAACGTTTATCGACGCGTCTATCGAAGCGAAAATTTTTGACGCGGCGCGGCGCGATTTTCATCGTTAGTTGAGCGCAATTAAGACGCGAACGAAGAGATGAAAAAGGTAAGCGGATTTTAGAGATTTGCACAATACGTCGCTTAATGCTTTTAAATATCGAGTTGAATAATACGAGATTCGAAAATGGCTTCTAAAAACCTCGGAAATATTGAAAAAAGTGAATTGTTGCGATTACTTGAGTGGGTGAGAGAAAGAAGTCATATAAATAAGAAATATGAAGTTACTCTCTCATTCTGAATCAGTGAAAAGTCACTGATGAATAGTCAGAATTGCAGCACAGGAAAAATCAGCAAAATTCACTGATTTTCAGCGAATTTTCACTGATTTTTCAAAGATTTACACTAATTTTTCAACAAATTTCATAAATTTCACTGACTTTTCAGTGAATTTTCACTGATTTTCCAGTGATTTTTCTCATTGATTTGTTTTCAATAAAAAATTTCACTGATTTTATTCTATGCTGCAATTCTGACTGTTTCTCAGTGATTTTCGATAATTTTCACTGATTTATAATTGAGATAATACGTCGTGTCATTTTTTCAATATTTTGTTCAAAAATTTTAGAGTATTTTGAAAAATGGTGTTGAAAAATAAGCGAAGTTTTTTTTAATTTTGGACGAAATTTTTGAGGTTCAATCGAAGCTATTTCAGAAAATTTGAGTTTTCAGGATCAGGAAAAATCAGCAAAATTCACTAATTTTCAGCGAATTTTCGCTGATTTTTCAAAGTTTTTCATTGATTTTTCAGCAAATTTCATAAATTTCACTGGCTTTTCAGTGAATATTCACTAATTTTCCAGTGATTTTTCTCACTGATTTGTTTTCAGTAAAAAAAATCACTGATTTTCTCTTTTGCTGCAATTTTGCCTGTTTCTCAGTGATTTTCGATAATTTTCACTGCTCTAAAATTGAGAGAGTACCATAGGTAGTTTATACTTAGAAATGTTGAATGAAATCCTAAAAATACCGTGTTTTCAAACTTTTTGATAAAGTATTGAAAAATTGAATAAACTTAGGCTCAAAATAAGAAATGGAAAACTGAAATGATTTCAATTTCACTCGTCACCTCTTTAGTTTCAATTTCAATTTTAATTTTTTTTCAATAAAATTTTTTTCTTTCGTCAATAAAAAGTTAATACAATCATGATCGGTATACTTGAAGTTTAAACTTTCATCACCTTAATACATTTGCACCACGGACAAAACAATAGGGGCCCGGGGCTAGACCGAAGGGGGGAGGGGGACGCGTTTGCCTCTCTCTCAATAATGACAAAATTATTTTCAGTCGAAAAATTGCCCAATTTTTGGTTCGAAATTTATTCTTAGTAGAAAAAATCAGGAAACCGTGTGTAGGTACCTACTTTATTATGTAGGGGTGGGGGGGGGATAAACATTTCCAACTAAGATGGAATTTTCCAATTTTTTCATCTAAAAAACACAACTTCTTTTAATAATTCGATCGAAAATTTTCAGCTTTGCAATGCACGTTCAACGCAATTAGAAAAACGTTTCAAAATCCGAAGGAAAAAGACAGAAATTCGGGTTTCAGTTTTACAGGTTTTCGTTTCTGGTTTTTTTCATTTCCTTTTTAATTTCAACTTTTAATTGGAAGTTTGAGCTTTTCATTGGGAAAATTTTACGAACTTTAGTTAATGATTTAAATATTTGTAAGTAATCTAAATTGCAGAAATTTTCCGAATTTCTGAACAAATATGATTGAAGGGTTAATCATACCCCCCCCCCCCCCATTCGGTCACAACAAGCTGTAAAAATTTTAATCAGTCATTCCATAAGTATAAAACATTCAATAATTTCCATCAAATTTAGGCTAACATAATATCCCTCCTCTCCCCTCCCCCGAATAACAACATAGGTAAGTATTATTAAACAACTTTGTTACGTAATTGTATCGCATAGTCAACGAAATGTTCAAATATTTATTTATTTATATAATTATTTTATTCATTTAAAAAAATTCGAAAGAATTCATCGATGGATACTGAAGTTGAGCTGCTCTCTATAAGAACCTTTCTACATCATTCTTCTTTGAGAATATCAAAAGACCTACATACATTCTAAAAAATTGGAAATAAAGCCAGCATATGACTGGAAGACCCTTAAAAGACCCGTTAAAATTCAACTTTCATCTTCGTCATCTTCAAAAATTGAATTAAATTTGGAAAATATGATTTACTCTCAGTAACTTTTTGAACTGATGGAAAAAGACAAAACTTGGTCAAAAATCTGGGAGAAATAAATTGAGAAATGCCAACTTTTTGAGGAAATTTACCGATTCGAGAGGGAAGTAGACCACCCTCCCGCACCCCTATTGTGTCGTCTTTGATGATAGGAAAGGAAGAAAGGAAACCACCATACCTAGTTCCTACGTAGGTATATAATGTAAAATTTACAGGTTTTTTGCATTATAATTTTCAACAAAGTAATCATTTATTTTTTAGATTTCACTATTCAAGCTTGAATTTTTGGCAGAGGCCTTCCGAAGCGATATGCTCGGGGGGGGTGAGAACTTCAAATTTGCCAACTAATTTTTTTAAATTTGCCAACTAATTTTTTTAAATTTGCCAACTAATTTTTCCAAATTTGCCATTTGATTTTTTAAAAAATTTTACCAGTGCTAATTTTTTTCAAAACATTGTGGAAGCAATATTCATTAAAAAAATATATTTAGGAATAGAAATTACCACTTTTTTGGCACATATAAAAACAGATTCAAAAATAATAATAACAAAAAAATGTTACAATCTCGAATTTTTTCCCTGACCAATTTCATTGTAGATGATTTGGAATTGTCTTATTTGTCTCGAGTGAAGCAAGAGTGAAAAATTTCAAGAAAATTTAAAATTTAATAAGAAATATTTTGTACTTAACGTAGCATTAATATGAATAGCCGATGAGAGAAATGAAATTGGCCCGAGCGAAGCGAGGGCGAAAATTTTAGAAAACCTCAAATTTAAGGTGCAATAAAACAATATTTTGGATTAATAAACTTAAATGAAAAATTGGCTGCTTTTACTTTAACAAAAGAAATGTGATAAGGCCGAGCACAACGAGGCCAAAGCTTTTGAATTTTGATTTTTAAACATCGAAAATGAGTTTTAAGAAGATAGAATGTAATAAAAGTAGTTGAAATAATTTTTAGGAAAAATACGAAAAAAATCACTTTAGTAGGATTTGAATTAAGTATTTTAAAATTATGACAGAAAGGCTGAGCGCAGCGAGGCCGAAGTTTTTGAAAAATTTTTATTTGTGAGGTAATTTCAGTGATGGGTTGAAGAATTGTGATTTGGATCGTGATTTTGGGGAGTAATTTCAGACTTGGATTATGATTTCTGAAAGGAGGTCCTCAAAAAAATCGTTCTGAGGGCTTACTTGCCCTCTGCCTCTTTAAGTGAGACCCTGCTTAACTATATCTTACTTGAACCGTTGAACCTAAAAGTACATATACCTATTATAAAAATCAAAATCAACTTTGAGAAAAATTAAAAACTTGAAATCGTGTTTAGAAATCAAAACGTGAAGTTGCTTCATTAAAAAGGTTCTAAAATCAAGTTTTAGAAAAATTGTTTGAATGAAATAATTTTTAAAAACTTTACAGTTAGATTTTTCAAAATGAAAAAAATGGATTTAGCCCGAGCGAAGCGAGGGCGAAAATGTTAGAAAATCTCAAATTGAATGTGCAATAAAATAGTGTTTTGGAAGAATAAACTTTAATGAAAAATCGACTGCTTCTACTTTGAAATGATTAAAGCAGAAATATACCATGGCCGAGCGTAGCGAGGCCGAAGCTTTTGAAAAATTGGATTTTCAAATATCAAAAATAAGTTTTAAGGAGAACAAGAACAATAAAATTATTTGGAATACCTTTGAAGAAAAATGCGAAAAAATCTCTTTTAAATTAGAAGTACAACTATATAAAATTTTTTTGGTTGACGAGTAAAAATTTTCAAAATGCCAGATAATTAATCATTTTTTCCCTAAAAAAACATTTATTACAACGGTTTAATTCTTCGCTGGGAAAATGATAAATTTTCAGTTGGAAAAGGTTGGGAAAATGACTAATTTTCCCAACTTATAAGTGAAAATTTTGTTGATTTCCGACTTTTAAAATAGGTAACCATTTTATTTATTCATTTTTCATTTAAAAAATAAATACCAATCGTCCCAACTGACATTTTTACTCATCACTTGGGAGAACGACCGATTTTGAGTTGGAAAAATAACCAATTTTGAGTAGGGAAAATTATCAATTTTGAGTCTGGAAATTTACCATTTTCGAGTTGGGAAAGTTACCAATTTTGAGTTGGAACAAATGAAAATTTTGTTGATTTCCAACTTTTAAAATAACCATTTTATTTATTATTTTTCATCAAAAAAATTAATCCCAACTGTCCAATTTTCCCAACTGATAGGTATGTTGAAATGTTCAATTTTCCCAACTCACGAGTAAAAAATTTCCTCAGGGGAGGAAGTTAGCCCCCTATCGGTATGTCACTAATCTAACAAATCTCACATAGGTAGATTAGGTACCTACGAAATTTTCTAATGAAAAATTTACAACACTGCCATTTTAAAATTGTTTTTTTTTTTCAATTTCAATATTTCACAACTTTTCTCAATTTTTTTCACTCGGGCTTTTCTGCCAACGTTTTGCCAACTTCACCCAACTTTTCCAACTGAAAAATGCTTGGGGGGGTGAGACACCCCCCCCCTCGGTCGGAAGGCCTCTGATTTTTGGCATTATATTTTCCAAAAAGTATTCCGATTGCTGTAATTTTTTTTTTTATTTGCGACTTCGCCAGAAAATATGTACCATTTTCACGAATTTAACGTTTAAAAATTGCATCGTCATTTAAAATGTGAATTATTTCAAAATTACCTAAAGGACCATTTCAACAAACAAATATTTTTGATCAATATCGAAGTTAATTCAATTCTACAGCAATACCTAAGTATTTCCAATTTTTTTTAAATAAATTTGTGATATGTATAATAATTTGTATTCGTAACAACTAATTTTTAATTTTTATAATAATTCTCTAAAAATCAGAAGTGAATTAAAATTTTTAAAAATTAAAGTAGGTATAATTCATATTTGACAAGGTGTATATTATTAAATCACCAAAATGAAAAGAGCAAAGAGCAAATATTGTGAACAGTTAGCACCAATTGAATAAAATTTTCTATTCACTTTCACTCCCCAAATCAGTAATTTTTGACTTTCGTCGTTTGAATTTTATTCAGTTGCTTTCATCATCTTACCAAATTAATCAATTACGAATCATCATCATCAAGGATCAAGGAACAAAAAATTCAAAAATTATATGTTTAAAAAAAAATTAAAAAGTGAAAAAATTTACTTCAACGCTAGCTCTCCTCGCGACTCAAAAACAAACTACTTTTTGTTCAACCATCAACGCACCAGGCACCACAACCTCAAACCTCCTTGATAACACAACAAAACAAAAACAAACGAACTTTTGATATCATTGCCCAAAACATCGCGACCGTTCAAAAATTTCAAAAAAATCGTTACAAAAATGGCAGGAAACTTGGACAGCAGTATATTCCGGAAATCGGGTCGAAAAAGATGGACGTTGTTTCGTAAGTACTTCTCCTATACTTCTCTATTTTCACTACTGTAGTAAAATCAATCTCCATATGCGGCTGTTCTCGAATACCTCACACGAACATTGACAAACACCCACATATTCATAGTATACCTTTCTGAAATAATAAATAATTAATTTCTGTTCTGCTCCTTTTTCTGTTCTATTACGAAATGAAGGTTCCAGAGGATTATTTCAAAGAGTTGGTACCGAAATGGCTGAAGATGGATGCCCCGATGCTCAATTTGTATTAGCCAAAGATTTAATACAGAAACCATGCGGTAAAATAACTTCGGGCTAAATTCCATAATATTATGAAATGTTTTCTATATTTACACTTACACTTTCACTTTATTCAGATTCACAAGCTGAAGAAAAGGAAAATGCCACAGAAGGAGTATATTGGCTACTACGAGCTTCAGAACAAGGTCATATAGAAGCTACAGAACTACTCAAACAATGTTTAGAAGGAGGAAAAGGTACTTTAAAGCATTCATATTTGAATCGGCTCCTCATCAGATATAGAATTTCATTTTTTCTTGTACTTGTTACGTAGGAATTACCGAACACAACATCAACGAAGTAATCGAATGTCTGGAGACGACTAGAAATGAAAAACTCTCAGTCAAAGCAATCAAAGATCTCTTTATGAAGTAAGGATCAAAAAATCGTCTCATATTTTGACATTTCAAACATCTAAATTAATCAATCCTCGAATAAATTTACAGCTTCTCCGAAGGTGAAGAATTCATCACAAGTAATCAACTGTTATCAAAATTACGAGAAGTTGAGCAAATAGAAAATACCAAAAAACTACCTCAAATAGAAGCTAATCGTAGTCAAGTAGAAGGTATTATTTTATCGAGTCATTAGATAATCATTCGAGTGGATTGAAAAAAACGCCATGGATTTTGACGAAAATTGTTGAGGTAGTTCACTTTGAGTGGAAGACCTTCCAAAAACATTTTGAGCCTTCCCAGCCCAAAGAGGGACGGAGCCAGGGGATCTCAAAATGGGGTCGTTTTTGAAAAAAAAAAGTTTTTTGTCGTTTTTTGTTGGTATTACTTGCTGGGAACTTCGGTCAATCTTTTTAAAAAAATGTATCTGACTTTCTAGTTTCTAAACCTTCGTGAACCATTGACCTCAAAATTAATTTTTCGGGGGGGGGGGGGGGGGGGGGCGGGGTTCCAAGCAAAAGGCACTACCCAAAATTGATGGAAAATTGAGGGTTTTTTTCGAAATTGACCCTACTTTGAGATCCCCTACATCTGTCTCCCTTTGGGTTTAGGAGTTCAAAATTTTTTGGGAAGGTCTCTCACTCAAAATGGATTACTTTACCAATTTTTGTCAAAATCCAGTGTTTTTTCGATCCACCCTGATAGTTCAAGTTATGCAATAACTTTTTACTTATTTTCTTCTTTCTTCAGACTGGAAAGAGAGAATAGATCAACCCAGCGGTCACAAACTAACCGAAGACGTGCTAGTCTCAGCAGCTCGAACATACGCTCGAGGAGAACTGCCCACCATCGGCCAATCTCTCGTCCTGCCCGAACGTAGCATATGTAATTTAAAATACGTAAATTCCGTTTTCAAACTATTCCTATTCCCTTTAACCTTCTCTCGACTTTACTCGTATCTGTTATCGATCAATCCTCGCCTATTATTATCGCTATTTTACGTATCTCCAGCTCACTTGAAAATCTTCTTATTTATCATTGTCTACCAAACGTTCAACTTCGACGCGATTTTCTCGGCTTTACCGATACTCGTGTTTTACTCTTCGTTTTTAATTATGATCGCGGCCACTTGCCAAATGCTCAAGTATCGTAAACGATTGAGACATTTTCGTTGCTGGTCTAATTTATTCCTTTTGTACGGCGGCGAGAGCTTTTCACCGGAGGAGGCGGAATTTCTGCATTGTCGCAATGGTATCTCGGCTTACGGATTTTACTTCGTGTTTCTTCTAGTCAATCTATTCGTACAGTCGTTTACCCCGGTGCAGTCTTTTTTCCAAGCTGAGGTTACGTTTACGTCGTTCCTATTCACTATTTTAACCTTGTTCGCCTTCACTGTAAGTAAATCTGGCTGCTTGATTTGGACCATTGATTTTCCATCGTTAATTAATTCTTGTTATTTTTTTTGGTAGTTTACCAAATCCAGATACATAGACGGTCATAAGAGTATCGATTACATTGGATTATTTTCGTTCATGTTGCATATCTTGGCCAAGTACCCTTATGAAACAGATTCGGTGGTCGGAGTCGGTTGGAGATTCTTGGATTTACAAATACCAACGTTTGCTTCCTACGTCGTTGGTAAGAATTACCGCCTTGGTCGGTTGAGTTTGATAAACAATGACGTAACGTGCTCTTATTTACGTTTGTGTGTTTGTTTTTTTAATTAAGGACACGGTGTGGAGTTCTGCTTGAATTTTCGCGCCATATTCTACCTCATTATTCCAGCTGTGTTGTTGAAAATGGCAGCTCGACATAACTGGCGAGGAATATATACGGATTTTATACCTCATTGCGTGACGCTATCGTGGTGGCAATTGACCCTAATTTATGCTCAAGGTATGAATTATTCAAATCAATCGATTGGTTGAATTATTTCATGATGAATATTATATATTGAGAGTATTGAGACCTTAATATTAACAAAAAATGTATTTTTAACCTGTAGTTTCTTTACCCCAAGTCCCCCCCCCCCTCGCCCCTAAAAAAAAGTTAATTTATGACTAAAAATAATTTTTAAAAAAATGGAAACATTTCTGAGTAATCAAGTCATCTGTTTCTAATATTACTTCATTAAAAATTTAAAAAACTCTCCAAAGAAAGATATTTCACTCAAAAAATTTTTTCAAAATTTTGAGAAGCCCAAGTGTTTATTTTCTAAATCTTTAAAATTCATGGAAAATAATTTTAAGCTAAACAACGAAGTACGTTTTAATAAGGCGAAGAGAGGAAGTAGATGACGATCAATCGTGGTATCAATATTAATATTTTTTGACTTTCCAAATAAATTTTTTATATCATTAAATGGAAACAAGGCAAAAATGTCTCAAGGGGTAAGGCTTGACTCGAAATACAGGTCCAAATTACACTAAAAATGAATTTTAGAGTTCGAAAAACATCCACTTTTGATAACCTGTTTGGAATTTTCCAATATTTAGAGAGAAACTTCGTCCTCAAAAGATCTCTTGGTTTTTCAGTTGAAATTTGCAAGATCAAAATGTTACATTTTAGACCAGAATGACCTCAGAAATTAATTTCAGTAGGTTTTTAAAACACATGCACTTTAATGACTCAATTTGAATTTTTTTGAAATTCTGACTACGTTCCACCTCCTTTGACAGCTAATTTCAATTTTCACGGTGAAATGGCCTCAAAATTGATTCAGAAGCTGAAAAGAAGTCTTTGAAACCTCACTCGATGGTCTTGAAAAATTCAGGTCGTTGGTTCATCCTCTCCTCTCCCGCGGGTTTTTCAGGGCTTCTTTGGTATTTTCGCCCAAAATTAACTCAAATCAGTCATGAATTCCAGACGTCAAAAAATGTAAGTGCTTGAATGCCCAATAACAATTTTTCAAAATTTCGAGTCAGCCCCCCTCCCCCAGGACAATGTTTGGTTTGTTCGACCAATTTGAGAAGCAGTGATGGAAAACTGAAATGATATTAGTTCCAGTTTCAGTTCCAAATACCAGTTTCAAAATTTCAGTTTGTTAAATTTTGAAGGACAAAAAAAATATAAAATTTTATGTTAAAATTGATCTCCGTTAATTTTCCTTTTCGATTCAAAGTACAATTTTTCCTTTTTCAAGCTCTAAGCAAAAAATTTCTAGAAAAAATGTCATACTTAGGTAGTACTTTTCGGAAATGTTGTAACTGACCACTGAATTTTTTAACAAAAAATTTGAACGATGTATATGAGAAGACGTTTTTAATTGGATGAAATTTTCGAGTTTACATACAACAAATTTTTCTCCAAGTATTCATTTTTCGACGTAAATTTTCAAGGTTTGGGGTTTTTTAATAAAAAATTTTCGATTGAATGTGGTTTGGTAAATTCAACATCAAAATGTTGACTTTTTCAAGTCGTATTTTGAATATAAAAATTGCAACTGCTGCAACTGGTATAAAACTGAAATTTCAGTTTTCAGTTCTCATCATTTCACTTTTCAGTTCCAGTTTTTTTCAGTTTCCAGTTCTAGTTCCAGTTCCAGTTTTCCATCACTGTTGAGAATAAGTCAAAAGACATAAATTTTGATACCTCATTTGGTAACCTCGAAAATTTTTATCTAGGTCCCCTTTCTTTCTCCCCTTCCAATTCATCATCGTTTTGGGGCTACTTTTGAGGAGTAGCTCAAAATTATCTCAGAAATGAATTTCATAAGTCGAAAACATACCTTCTTTTGATTATCAGTTAAAATTTTTAAAAAATTTTAAGCAAAGATCCCCCCCTTCCCAAAATTTCTTAGATTTTTTGGTATTATAATATCATAAACGAATTCGAAAAATTGAAGAATGTGGATTTTGATTCTTCACATAAAGTAGAAATTTTGAACTTTAAATACCCCACCTAGGCAGATTGTTTTCAGTTTTTTCAAACTTGAATTTGAATGAAAAAAATTAATGTTGAATAATACTTTTTTCGCTAACTGAATTTGATCGTTGATCTCAAAAAAAAATTGTAAAAAAAGTTCAAAATATAATAATTTCTTAAACTGCAATTATTTCTTGAAAATTTGCAAATCCTTCATCTAAAATTCAATTACACCTGACGTAACTAAAACTATAATATACAATTTTATTCCAGATGCAACCTGGTATTCGTTGATCAGACCAGCTTTAGCATTAGTAGGAGTAGTATTCTTCTTGCCATTAACAGCCCTCAATGCTATTTCCCTACCTTTATACGCGGTTTACGAATATATAATCAATAATAAAGAAGTATGGACGATGGGAGCGACTATTCTAGCAGCGTTAACAATACCAATATTAACTTTAAAACGAAGAATTACTGGTAAAATTACCAAGTTCTTCACAGCTCTACAAGTACGTATCCTCCATTTCTGCCAAAGCCAGATCAATCCATAATTTACTCAATTCATTACTGATCTTTAATTTTCAGGTAATTTTATCAATCATCGGAATAATTTACTTCGTACAAAAAAACAACATCAATTTGTTATCAACTTATCACGAAGCCATAGCCGGTGAAACTTCGTACGTAGACGTATCAGAATTCACATCGTATTGCAGTTCATTCCAGACTATTTATACGGACATTGGTAGAGTCGAAACACAACTCACATGCTCCCAGCTCTCCGGATTGCCGGTGCATTGGAAAGGAAAAGTTAAAAGGACGAAAATACGAAGAATTCATAATCCTTTGGCTTCGTTTAGCAACAAGTTACCATCGGTGAGCTCCTCAAAATTTATATTTTTGTCAAATCTGAATAAAAATTTGATAATTTTAATTTAATTATGTTTTAGTTCATATCGAAATATTTCAATTGTTGGTTGGGTACAAACTACCCTCTGTGTAGCGAGTCGTTTCGATTATCGTTCTGTAAAACGTTATCTTCATCGTGCCATCTTGGTAATTGGAACAAGTAAGTTGAAATTTTCCACTAAATTTTTCCAATTTTTTAAAAATCTTTTCTAATCTTTGTAAAATTTTTAATTCTCAGTTACGAATTCGAAGTAAACGTAGAAATCAACGTCAACGATCAACATATTCTTCCAGCATCTCTCATAGCTAGTCATACGTTTTATAATTTCACTCGTAAGCTGAACGCCGAAGACGACATCATGTTTGTTGGTAAACTGACGCCAAATGATAATGGTATCCTGAACTCAACGTTCCCTCAAATCGAGCTCAGCAGTATCGCTTGTATATCCTGCCTAGATACCGAACTAACTGAGAAATCCGATCAAATTACCATAACGGATTCGTATTTTTATAATTTCATTAAATATTTATTAAATTTCGTTTTTAATCCGTTGATAGTTTTCAAATAATTTTTCTTCGTGGTTGTAATTTTTCTTATTTAGTATTATTTTTTATAGACTGGTTAACATAATTAAAAATCTTGTTCCTTGTTACCTTCGTGTTTGATTAGTTTTATGAAAATTTCTTTTGTAAATCTCGTTTTTTGAATTTACAATTTTAAAAAGTCGTAAGGTTATTTTTATTTCTTTCAGTTCTAATAATTTTTACAATTAAAAATATTCTTAGGGATTAAATCACGATTGAAAAATATTTTGTTACGATTATGTTAGTTATACGAGTGTTTTATTATGTGTTTCTTTGAATAAATTTTGTAATTTTTTCTTTTTCCCATTTTTTTTGAATAAAAAAAAACTTACTCCAAAGAGACGATTTAGATGACTCCATCGAGTATTTAGACGTTTTTAGTTGTACATTGTTTTGTTTTGCTACTAAAATTAATTGAATAAATTTCGAACGATGATCGGATTAAATTAGAGTTGTTTCGCAGTATTAATCAAATTGTAATTACAATTTGCAAATATGAGTTCCGGATTCATCACCGAAGCTGAGATAGAAGAACGAAAACGAGTACGTCAAGAAGAATGGGAAAAAGTTCGAGGACCAGATCAGCCCGTTGGTTAGTAAATAGATAATCGATAGAACTAATTCCATAGAACAAACTGCATAAAAATACTCAATTTACAGAAGCACCGGAGGAAGAACAAGATAATCGAACCTTATACGAACGTTTGGAAGAACAACGTAAGAAGAAAGAGTTCGAATATGAAGAAACCCACAGACTAAGTAACGATCACATTTCCTAAACTCACTTACTAACCTCATATTCTAATCCGAATCCGAATTCTTTTCGCAGAAAACATGATTAAAGGTCTGGACGACGACGAAATCGAATTCCTCGACATGGTCGATCGTACAAAAATGGCCGAAGAAAAACGTCTAATGAAAGAAGAAGCCAAAGAATTGCAAGAATATCGTAATAAAGTAGCAGCCCTAAAGGAGCAATCTCTAACTCAGAAAATCGACGAAGAAGTCACGCCGGTCATAACCAGTCTCAACGATACTCTATCTTCGGCGTTAGTACAATTTGTATTTAATCCTTCGACCGAACCATTCCTTAAACGTTGCTGGTTACAGACTTAAAACGCAGCATCATAAATTACTAGCAAATTTAGCCAAAAAAAGAGCATCGTCTGATAAGTTACCGAGCCCACCAGCCAAAAAAGCTGCCGAAGAGAAACATTCCTCTGATTCAGTACTCGATAATAATGAATCGAAGACAACCGAAGGCCAAGGTACTGATATAACTAAATCTGATGTTAATTTAAATGATAATTCGTACGAAAATGGAGTTTTACGCGAACTAATGGGTGAGTATTTTGAAACGAATGGATCAGAGAGGGTAATAATTGGAAAATTACGGTTACAAATTGAATATTCACGTTGTGCTGTTTGATTTCACAGTATATCCTTCGGCTATGAAATGTGTCGGTGTTCTGCCTGGTATTGGATCTTATATTTCGGAGGATTCTAGTGACAGCGAACAAACATCTGGTTCGGAGATAGAAGATCAGAGTTACGATTTAAAAGGTCATAAGCTTCAAGGAAAAAAGTAACGATGTATTGATACAGGAGTCGTTTAATCCTAAGACTGTTACGTTGTCGAGTTGATTCGAAATTTTGAAATTTTATTTATGCTTGGTTAGTTAGAAATTATTAAAATATAATTACATTTTAAAATCATCATTCGGTTTTCGATTTCATTCCAAAAAATAATCCGTAGCGTTAATTTTGACCAGCCCGAACATGAAACAAAATCAGTAGTTCGATAAGGCTAGCTATTCTTACCACAGAGTTGAATCAAAAGTACCTAATCAAAAACGGGGCCGGAAAAATTGTAAAATCGTCAGAATAATACTCGAAACCGATAAATCGCTTTAAAAATTCCTTTCTGTAGAATATTGTATTCATTTTGTTATAAAATTGTATCATAATAATTAAAATAGCTGCTATTGTTTGCGTTCACTTTCGTTACGATGTGAGACCACCAAAATTTATGGATAAGAAATAAGGGTAATTCGGTTTAAAAATATATGGAATATCAGAAAATAATCTATATCCAGAACTACGACAACATAAAAATAATAATATTAAATAATCCACTCACCATTTTCTGCTTTTGGTTCGTTTCGAACTACGCCGGCTCCGGCGCGGCGCCGGAGATGACTCGAGGTTGAGAACTTCAGCTGGCGAATTTTGTCACAAAACATGATGAATATAATCGAAATATCAATATTTAATAAGATGAACTTTATTCAAGACTATTTACCACATTCCCGAATCATTTTCTTTTTGCTTTGTTACTAAAGAAAGCCATTTGCTGTTCGTACGCCGAACGCTGCTTGTAACGCCGGCGTAGACTCGAAAACTCGTATTTAACTGACGATATGATTGAAAAACATCGAAATATTATTAATATTAATACGACGGACTTCATTACGAACTATTTTCAGTATTTCTAAACCGAATTCTATTCAATAACTTGTTAAATTTGGTATGGCTTGGGTTGAACGTTCACCGGAATTTTTCAAACATTCTGAACACGCTCGGTTATGAAAATTCTAGCTTAAATGGACCGATTGTTCCCGAATATCATATAATTAGCTTATAAACACGATTATGAATCCATTTTAGGATGAATTTAGTCATTTTTGAGTGTGACATCTCGATACCGACGGAAGCATCCAAGATGAAGACGAAATCCAAGCTCGAATGATGGATTAACCGTTACCCAGTCACTTACCGACGCCATAACGAATAATTAACAAAATAAAACGCGAAAAGGATAATAAATAACCATATTTTAACGAAATTAATACACGAAAACGTAAAAATTCATCCAATTTTGCTACCGAACATCAAACACGGAATATTTCTGCAAAAAAAAACCAAACTTGTGAGTCATGTCATAACGTCACAACGTGCTAAAATGCCGCGCCCAATCAGAAAGCAGAATCAGAATCAGTGTTGCCAGTTGAGAAAAGTAGTATTAGCAAAAATGTATTGGTTTTTTTTTCGTCGTAAAATTCGTCGAATTGTTTGGAAATGAAAAATTATCAATAATTTGTTTATGTTGAGCAGTTTTTTTGATAATCTCGTGCAAAAGTGCTGAAATGAAATGTATTACGAGTAATAAAATGATTAATTCATTACTGGATAACAATTCAACGAGTCGACGATATTATACAAGTAAGAATTTATTTCTATCATACGATTACTTTTATAATAACTCGTAATGTACAAAATAAAACCACTCATTTTGGTAACAAAGGTAAAAAAATCTGTACAAATTTCATAATATAATATCATACCAATTTATAGAATATCAACAAAAAGTAATTACATACGTAGGTAGAAAATATAAGGAAAACGAAAGACTTCTTTGAGCAAACGATATTCTGAAGAGGTCAACACTTCACTATACAAGTCGTCATTATCTTGCCAGCATGATAACACTGAAGCTAATTGAATTACAAATTCGAGATAATTAAACGATTAACGTTGGTAATTTATCATTTCTGTGCCACGATCTCGCAGTCGAAACATATTCGGTCAAATGCAATCTGCATTATGGTTCATTCTTGACCTAAGGAATGTTTTTTCGGTTGACGTCGCAACGTTCCGAGTATATTTATCATTTCGTGAACGACCGGAGGTTCTTGTTCTTTCTTTATGGAATTTTGTTTCTGAAAAACAATTCTTCGATTAGTTTCGATTTCAAGATAACAGAAGGTCGATTAAAGTACTTTTATATTTCGGGGAACACTTCTTACTTCGATGGTTTTTAACGTGAATTTTCCTCCTTTGATTTCGTTAATAATATCGTCAATAGCACCTAAAGAATGTTGGTAATTAGCGTCGTGAAAAAATATACGATGACTTATTATAATAATTTGAAGATTAATTAATCAACCAACCTCCAGGAATAACGGGTTTGGGTTTCTTGGCAATACCCAGCATATCAGCTACCTCATCAGCTGCACTTCCATCTGGAGACCGTTGATCTATCGATGCTGATTTTCTAATTACCAATCCTTTGGATAATCCTATCGGTGGTGGAGGCGGTGGTGGCGGTGGAGGAGGTGGAGGTGGAGGTGGTGGAGCACTCACAGGAGTTTTGTTTGATTTCAGTTCTGTGAGTTCGTTCTCTAATGCGGAAACTGCACAGAAAAGGATTAATTTCGAATCGATATAAGGGTAATTTATTGAATAACCCTTCAGGATGATTAATTACCTCTGCTAAATAAAGCGTTGGTTTCTGACTCAGCCTGTGCTGCTCTTTGCAAAGCATTCGATAATTCGTTTTCGGTGGTTTTTAATTTCTCTTCTATCGATTCCAAAGGGTTGTTGGATTCGACTCCGGCGATTTTTTCCTTTAGAAGGGACACACGAGTTATTTTATGAATTTTTCATTATTCGAGGACATTTTGTTTCAGCATTTACGCACTTTTAGTTGATCTATCTCCTCGCCTGTGCTATTTTGTAGTTTTTGCATTGTATCCCTAAGAGTACGAATTTCTTTCATGATCTCGTCGGTTTTTGGCTGATCGAATGAGAAATATTGATCGTCGACCTGGGTTGAAAATTAATTCATTGGCAGCTACTTAGAATTAGTGAAAAGTCATGCCACGTGAAATCAACCAATTTTTAAGCTTGGATTTTCAGATATTGCTCATTTTTTTTACGAATTTCTCCCATTACAAAAATTGGAGAATCGTCGTTGTTTTGATTCCGGCTTCTCTGATGGCTTCGAGGATATTTTTTGCCTCTCCGATTTTTTAATAAAAATACCTAACTGCGATGTCGTGTATCTCACAACTACTGATAATTAAAGCAATTTAAGTTAAGCTGTTGGAAATAGGATTGAAAAAAGACTCAGAATAATTTGGAAATAGTTTTCAAAGTTGAGCTTTTTAGCAGGAAGCTAAATTATTTTCAGTAATACATCAAAAAGGTTAAAGATATAATTTAAAAATCTACATAAAATTATAAATCGTGTTAATTTTTATGATAGTAGGTAGTAGGTGCTTATTTGAATAAGGTGATTTTCGTGATGAAATCTTGCCCCTTTAGGAGGATACGACGGACGTCTCAAAATTTTGGGCAGAATCTTAGAAAATTAAAAGTACACGTGTCATATCGTTTATGTTTTTTGAAGCTCTGACTTCAATAACAATTTGGTTTTTGGTTTTGACACCCCCCCCCCCACATCTTCTCCTCAAAAGTTCGAATTTCTGTCCAAATATATGAAAAAAAAAATGAAACAACTCGGGTGGTATTTCGGTTATTGTGTTTTCGATAATGGTGGGCTCAACATTGACGGACCCAGGTGGCTTAAGCAGCTATAGCTGTGCTAATTTTTTTTTCAGGAAAAGAGCATTTGGAAACTTTTTTATAACTTGAATAATTTTCTACGAGTTGAGGAATTTTTTGAAAATTTTGCATTTTATCAAAACTTGGACAATTTTTCGAGAGTTGAAAAATTTCTCAAAACTTGAAAGATTTTCCAAAACTGGAACAATTTTTTTTCCTAATCTGGATGATTTAACAGGAATTAAAAATTTTTCCATAATTTATAGGTAAGATACTTTTCTAAAAATTCGACAATTCTCCAAAACTGGAGTGATTTTTTCCTGACCAGAACGATTTTCCAAAAATTAAAAATTTCCAAAACATGGACGATATTCTAAAACATGAATGATTTTTCAATAAGTTGACGAGTTTCTAAAAATTGTATAGTTATTAGAAAATAAGGCAATTTTCTAAAACTAGGACAATTTTCTTAAAATTGGACTTTTTCTCAAAAAAGTTGGAGAGTTACCCAAAAATTGAAGAATTACTTACCTTCAAAAATCAATGATTTTTAAAAAATTGAACAATATTTTTTTTCTTTAAAAATTGGAAATTTTCAAAACTTGGACAATTTTTTATTTAAATTTGAAGGATTTTCTAAAAATTTGACAGTAAATATGTTCTAAAACCTGGACCATTTTCCAAAATAATCCGAAGAATTGTTTAAAGATTGAACAGTTTTCAAAAGTTGTAAATTTTCCAAAACTTGAACGATTTTGTTACTGATGTCTTTTTTTGGTAGGGGGAGGGGGTGTGGAATACGATTTTTTTTTAACTAGATCATCTTGACTTAAAAACCATCAATTATCGTAATTTTTTTTTAAATGAACAGTTGTGCCACGACACAGTATGGGCACAGGATTGACTTTGTCATTAGAGCTCAAAAATTGGGATGATTTTTTGGTTACGACTCTCTATCGTCTCCTTATCCTCCTTCCTCATCAAAATTAAAATTATTTTTCATAAAAATATTGCGTGGAATGCGGTTCGTTATATTTTTTGGGTTGCTAAAATCAAATAAAGATTTTTTTAGATACGATTCCACCAAGGCCTTTTCCCCTTATAATAAAAACTTCAGAAGGAAAATGCAAAGCAATTACAAAGGAGAGAAAGTCTAGATGGGGTCGTACCAAAAAAAAAGAATAAATTCGAACATAGCGACCTCAATAACATATTATGTAGGTACATGTAAAATTGCATGCCTCGTAATTTTTTCCTAGGTAAATAATTCAAATGAGGTGGGCTCGTTTTTTGAGCTCAACATCATCAAAAACATCTCAAAAGATATTTCACATGTAATTCTGATTTTTTTTTTGAATTTTGTCTAAAATTTTAAGATTCCGTGCCCTTAAGAGGGTCTAGTTCCTCAAGCTCAATTTTGAATTTTGGAAAAATTTTTATAAGATTCTGAGTCTCCTTTCAACCTTCTTTTCAACCGTGTATGCCAAATTGCTCTGAATATCATCACTTTTGAGATACAAGGCAACGAAGTTTGGTATTTTCATAAAAAAGCACGGAGACGAAAAACCCAAAAGTTCCCATCCTCGGAGCATTCGAGGGGGCTAGAACCAAAACAACGATGATTCCTAACTCAACTTTTTAAAATAAGAAAATCTCGTAAAAAATTTTGAGCAGAACCTGAAAACTCAAGATCAAAAAAAGGTTATATTGACGTGAAATGACCCAGAAAATTTCCAACGATGAAAAATTTACCCTCTGCTGCCTGTTTTCCAATTTCGGGCCAAATTGTGAATTATTCGGTACCCTGACATCATCGTTGTTAACTCTGGCAACGAATTTGAGATTCTTAACCACATTCGATTCCTATAAATTACAGCAGTCTTGATATACTCTTGAAAAAAAAACCTGCCTAAATCAATACGACGAATTTTCAATTACGATGTCACGAAAATTACAAATCCTTTCTCAAACCACCCCCTCGTAATTCTATACGCCGATATTTCATATTTTTCACGTACCCAAAGAAGAGAAAAAAAACACGAAAGAAGGTAAGACGCGCCCAAGACACTTTTTCCTTCTACCTTCGCAGTCTTCATCAAACAGCTGTAAAAAAACGGTGTATTCGCGAGTGATTCATTTGTTCGGCTCGTTTGTTATGATTCGAGGTATTGTTATCTATTCTTACTTATCAGTGGTCATATTTACCCAAAGTTATCAACTTAAAAAGAGAGTTCTGAATTATTAATCGCGATATTGACAAGGTAGAACGACAAGGTCGCCGGTAATCTTTCGTTTAAAAATTCATAACTGTGAATTTTAAACACGTCTATCGACAGGTGCTCGTCGTCGTTGACGGTAATAAAACAAAAAAATAAATAAACCGTTTAATCAAATCGACCAAGTACGTTCAAAGGACTCGATAAAATGACAAACCCCCGATCTCTTCGACTAGTCGTACCCCACGGTAATTTAATTTCGGTGTTGATTTTCTCTCCGGTCGTCTGCTAAACGAGTAATTTTTCAGTTTGCATCGTCGTTCGACCTTTTAAAATAGAAAAAGCTTATCATCAATAAATACCTTTTTCTGGAACGGTTTGCTGCCAGAAACGCCCATTTAACCTACTGACACGAACAATAACACAGAATTTCGACTGTCGAGTCTCAAAAAACCGCATCTAATCGACGGTCGAAATTGAGCTTGTTTTGAGAATTAGCTAATTTTTCGTGTTACGTAAAATCGACGTTGTAAATATTTACGCGGGTTTCAGGAAATGAGTCGGTTTGTTTATCGATTAAATATCATCAAAAGAGAATGTTTGATTGATTCGAAGGGAAGAAGGTAAATGCTGAATGACAAAATGTCCTCTCGATCAGAAAAAAAAAACATTTCGAACAATTTACTCACTTTTACTTTACTTTCGGCGAATTGTCGAGCTCTTCGTTCTTTTTCCAAGGCATTATTCAATTCGACGATGTGGTCTTGGGCTTCTGATTCGCGAATTCTCACAGATTTCAATTCCGCCTGCAGTTGGGATACTTGTTTGGTAAATTCTGCGTAAAAAATTCAATATTAGAATATTTTTGAGACTTATTTGGCAAATTCGTGTTGCAAGTACCTTTGATGGTGTTTCTGAGTTCTTCGATCTCGCCATCTTCGCTGGAGCCGGTATCGACGTCGTCTAGAGTCTGTAAAAGGAATTCTGGCTTGTCTGTTGTCACCTGCTGGAACAATGCTGAGCTTCTTCTTTTCAATTCGCGGTTTTGTTTGTACCACTGGTGAGAAATTGGACGAAATTGAGTTAATTAATTCGATAGGCTTGAATTATTGGTAATTTTTGAAAAATTTACCTGCGTTGCTCGTTGCATAGCTTGTTGCATGGTATTTGTTTCGATTTCGTATTGATTTTTCAGTTGGTCGTATTCTTTGTACATGGCTTCCGAAACTGTGGGAAAATATTGATTGATTACGCAGGTCGACATTTTTAAACTTTTGAAATGCTGTTTGAGGTTTGAAGGGTGATTTTTATAGTATTTTTCGCGCTGATCACGAGAAAAATAGTGAAAAAATTCCGTCGCCCAAGGATTTTTCACAATTTGAATTTTTTGTGCAACGGTTTTTCTACTTTTTTTGATAATTTTTGACACTTCGAGGTGATTTTCTGAGAAAAGGAAAGGTTCTACGAAAAAAATGAATAGAACATAAATTGTAGAGCGTCAAATTTCCTATCTATTAAGTTCGATTAGTTTTTTCTTAGGAGGCTTAGCTTTCGAGATATTTTAGCTCAAAGTTTAAAGTTCAACTTTTTTTAAAAATTGAAAATATCTCAAAAACTAAGCTTCCTAAGAAAAAACTAATCGAACTCTGCGTAGGAAATTTGACGCTCTATAATTTATGATCTATTCATTTTTTTCGTAGAACCCTTTCTTTCCCTAGAAAACCGACTTTAAGGGTCAAAAGTTACATAGAAACATGAAAAACAAAGGGTACCGGCAGTTAAGATAGGCGAATCTGCCCCCGAGCTGAAATTCGAAACGAACCGATGGAATTTAGTTCTTAGAGTCTGAAAACCACGTGGTGAAAATTTTGGCTCCCTACCCCTCTCCTAGCCCTAGTTATGGGGCAAAACGTTACTTTTTTCGGCCTTTCCATTAGAAATTTTTATTTTCACGAGTTTTCAACCAAATTTTTTCAATTTTTCGTGAGTTGTACACTATACTAAGGGGTGTTGGTGGATGGTTTGAAAAAAAAAATTGATGATTTTTTCTTGCCAAAAATCGCGTTTGAAAACTTCAAATTGAGTTTTCTGTATGATGTTTCAGAGGTGCAATTCTGAAAAAAAAATATATTTTATGTACCTAGTCCTTATGTACAACGTGATATTTTTTTCAACATTTTTTAGGTGGTGGAACATCTTGAAAAATGCGAAAACCCATGTTTTCACAACGTTTTTCACTCATAAAAATGGTCATTTTTGACCGAAAAATTTTTTCTCGTAATTATATCCTAAAACACGTATTTATACACCACTTGGCCGATTTTCACTTTATTTCATATCTTTTTCGTGATTTTTGTAATTTCAAGTTCAAATAATTACAGGACGAGGCTCAAAATTTAATATCTCACTTTCTTTGCATACGAAATATTATTTTTCACGCTGATCACGAGAAAAATGGTGAAAAAATTCCAGGACGTCAGGATTTTTCATAATTGGAAGATTTTTCGTTGAAAATTTGTTTTACACTTTTTGATGTTTTTTGACCCTTAAAGTCTATATTCCGAGGAAAAAAGGATCCTACGAAAAAAATGAATAGAACATAAATTGTAGAGCGTCAAATTTCCTCCCTGTAGAGTCCAATTAGTTTTTTCTTAGGAGGCTTAATTTTTGAGATATTTTCAATTTTAAAAAAAAGTTGAACATTGAAATTTGAGCTAAGATATCTCGAAAGCTAAGCCTCCTCAGAAAAAACTAATTGAACCCAACACGTAGGAAATTTGATGCTCTACAAATTATGTTCCATTCATTTTTTTCATAGAACCCTTCCTTTTCTCAGAAAATCGACTTGAAGTGTCAAAGTTATCAAAAAAATTAGAAAGACCGTTGAATGAAAAATTCAAATTGTGAAAAATCCTTGGGTGGTGGAATTTTTTCACTATTTTTCTCGTGATTAGCGCGAAAAATACTATGAAAATCACCCATCAAACCTCAAACAGCATTTTCCATGTCGACCTGTGTTATTTTTCGATTTTTTTTTAGAATCGTGTTTTTATTGTATGCATATACTTTTTTTAAAAAATTTAGGAATAAAAATTGATTTGGATTTATTTTTCAAAAATTATTTCTCATTTTTTTCTCTTTTTAATTATAGAAAAAGAATACGTATTCGAAATGACAAATCATAACCTGCTTGATTGAAATAGAATAATAATAATTAACAATGATTCACTTCCTTTCATAATTAATTATTGATTTATTACACTTCTACGTAAAAAATATAGGTATTCATTCGAAACCGAAGCAAAAATTCAGAAAATTTCCACAATCGAAAATTCACTTTAATCACGTACAGAGCTACATTTCAAAGCACTTTGGTTCGCGATGAAAACAAACCACAACGTATAATTCTTATTTTGAATTTTTAAACAGTATATTTTCCTAGTTGAAAAAACACCCAGCTTACCTTTTCTCAGTCGAGCCAATTGTTCGTCCTTTTCTTTTAAATGTTGCACCGCTTCGTCGCGTTCTTTTTGCATAATCTTGAATCGTTTCTCCAAACTCGAATACTCCGGAGAAGGAGCTGGAAAAAAAGTAAAAAATATGTAATTCGATGTGTTTCGAACAATTCTCAACGATTAGGATTTCGTCGATATTCAAAGTACGTATCTAGCTGATATTTTCGCATAAATTTTTAATTTTCGGCTTAAATAAAATGTTCGAGGCGCTGTGAAAGAATTTTTAGACGTTTCAAGACCTTCGATAACGATCGCAAGGAAAAATATTATTTTTTTATCCTATTTGACGAGAATTCCGATAATCAATGTATCATTTTGACGTATGTAATTTGGAAGTAGGTACCTATGAATTTTGTATTCTATAATTTCTTAAAAGCTTCATGAGGTACATTTTCTTCCCCTGCCCTTGCCCATTTCTCTTTCAAAAATGAAAAATTTAAATCTATTTTTTTCGAACATCTTAAAACTAAAAAAATTTTGTAGTCGAAAAACCAATTTTTAAAAATTTTGGCCTGACTTTACTTTATCATAATTTTTACATGTCCTTAAAAAATTGCATACATTTTTTTTAGAAATAGATAGTCCGAAAATAAAAAACTAGTGAAAGAAATTAAAAATCATGAAGTCTTTTTTCTACTTGTTTGAAAGAAATTATAATTTTTTTGAGAATTTTTCAATAAGTGCTCCGATCTGAAAATTTTTATGAACTGAATTCTTGTTATTTTTGGGTGTAGAGGGTGCTGAGGAGGGCAAGGAGTCCGAAATTTGTTTTTGAAAAGTTGTGAAAAGCATATTATTGATTTTGGCAACAAAAAAAAAGAATTTTTCAATTGTATTCTGATCTGTGTCTGATTTACAATAGTTTATTATGGAGAGTAGACTGAAAATGATGATGAAACAATTGTTCCTATCTACAGGTTGCCTAAAAAATCGCTTTTCGTGAAATTCAAAACAAAATAAATTTAATCCGATTTCTGGGGTGCGTTCAGCTTGAGTTTGAAATTATGTTTACACAAGTTCAAATCATGAACATGTGCAAATTCGTTCATTTTCATTTTAGTTCTGAAAATACAAAGTTTACTGGTTGCGATTTGAAATTCGAACATGAAAAATTATCACATTACTTCTATCATTATCACATATTGCTTGTGAGTTTTGTATTTTCATCTTTTATTTTCGTAATTACATGATTAAAATGCACAATAATCAAGAAATAAATATAAATTTGAGCAGGCTGTAAGCTATTTTGCAACTTTTTTTTATTTCATTGGATAATGATGAAGAGGAAGATGATAGTGAGATTTTTTTGGCAGAGAGACATCTCCCCGAATAAGAGGAAATTATACTGATGTAATTCTATGGTGGTATAATTTTGAAAAATGTAGGTATTCGAAATTGGAAGTAATAAAGATCTTTATTTCGACTTTTTGACACATGTAGGTAATTAGATCAAAATAAATGAATAATATCGACTTCGAAATTAATTTCTACCTCATGTTCAGATCAAAAATTTAAACGGTATCTCGTACTATTTCCAATCATTCCCAAAGGAATAAAATTGTACATTTTTGTAAACGTACAAACCTGCAGTAGCCAGTAAATTTTTGTGAAGTGAGAAAATTTAAAATTCAATTTAAACGAACTGAATCTATCAGAAACGAAAAAATCTGATTGGCTATTCTTTGTTTACACACTATTTCAATTTGCGAAAACGCGTTTTCGAGCTCAAGCTGAACGCAACCCTGGGCAACAAAAATGGATGTTTTTTTAAATTAAAAAAAATATTTTTGAAATTTTTTTAATGGTTTTCAACCTGTTATCAATGATTTTTTGAAAAATAATTTAAAACTCCTCTCTTTTCCGCAAAATAGCTGTTTTTCGATGCATAGTACGTTTAAAAAAAATCGGGAACAAAAAGTGATGAATTTTCAATCTTCTGCAATTTTAATTTGAAACTTTTCTTCGCAGGTATCGTTAATTTAGCTAATTTTTTAGCCGGATGTCCTTGGAAAAAATGTAGATTATCCAGAAAATCACAATACGAAAAAAAAAATTGGAACAAAAGTCGTAGAAAATTAAAAAATTGGCCATTTTTTGTTTTTTTTTTCACGATGGATGGAAACGAATTTCGAAACAAAAAATCATTGATTTTTGATGCTCTCAGCAGTTTTTTTGAATTAATTTAGTTATTAGTATTTCCTTCTGGGCGGAACCATAGAGGGTAAAGCTTGGCTCTTCTTCCACCCCTACTAATGGAAAAATTTATCGTGAAGAAAAATAGGTTTGACTGGAAAATTGTTTGTTTAAAAGTTGAAAAAAAATGTACTTTGAATTGATAAAATCAAAAAAATGTCCATTTTAGTTGAAAATTTTCAATTTTTTGCCTTTTCAATGAGCTAACTTTGGTTCCTTTGAAAATCATTGAACAAGTTTAAGAAGTTCCATAGACTGAATTACAATACCACATTTTTATTCGAGTTTTTTGAGAAAAAAAAACACGTTTTGTAATTCTTGGGACACCCTGTCAAAGTGTAGATAGAATTTCATGTGACCAGAGCTCTTAGTCTACAGTCCAACTCGCAAAAAGTGTTCATTGAGCGTGCTTTTTTGCGGGACAAAAAAAATCAGTTGGCTTTTTATATATATGGGTCCCATAGTCCCGAAAAAATGAATTTTGGATTTTTACCCTTGCACAATAGGGGGCTGGAGCTTAAAAACCCCCGTTTTTTCTCATTTTTTAAATTTGGCCGGGGATAAAAAATTTTTTCACAGACTAATAGCGGACACTTCCCTGACTCCGAATATATGTCTACTTCCTTGGGCAACGTGCACAATGGGTTGCCAGCCCCCTTAATGTGTGATTTTTTGCGAAATTTGGCCATTTTTGGCTCAATAATGGCTCCATAGGCGTCATATGGTCTGCGGGACAAAAAAAAACTATCTCAACACATACATGGGTTCATTCCATACTCATTAAGCCAAAGTTTATGGAAAACGGTCGGCACAATAGGGTGTTGTGAATTTTTGAAGTTGAGAAAACGCATCATTTTCGACCCCTTTTGTTAAAACTGAATTACCGAAAAAATTTCGGAAACTGGGGTTGCGACCTATCAAAATGGGTTAAAATTTCACGAGCAGTACAAAGATATTAGTGAAAATGTAATTTGAGCATTTTTGAATATTTTTGAGCAATTTTGAGCCCATATAAGGGTAAAGTACCCTAACTTCGACCGCTTCCTAATTTCGACCACCGGCCGATTTCGGCCGCTATGGACGCAATCTACACGAAAAAAATTTTTCATGTTCCTTTTTCATAGATAAACAATTTGAGACCAAAATCACAACTCTACAGGCAAAATTGGCGGAGAAAATTGAAAAAAACGAAATCGCATAGGTGAAAAATTTTTTTTACGTTTTCTTTGATCTCAAATTATGAATAATTTTTTAAATAAATTCTACCAAATAATTGTGAATTGTGATGGGGCATGGTGTCAGATTTCGATAAAATCATCGTTTTTGAAAACAACTGTAGGTACGTAACAAAAATTTTCACCAATGTTCAAATTGTTTGGGGTGCCCTAATCTCGACCAGCTATACTATCTTATGTAATCTGTTTTTTGAATGCGATTTTGTTTTTTCTGATTTTCTTTGCGAGTTTTGGCTGTCGGGTTGTCTTTTTGGTCTCATTTTGTTTATCTGTGAAAGATGAATATGAAAAAATTCTTTTCGGGTAAATTCGGCTCTATGCGGGCGAAATCAGCTGGTGGTCGAAATTAGGAACCCAAAATTTCAAAATCAATTTTTGAGTTCCTTCACAAAAAAAATCGCAAAAAATACAAAAAATGATTGTATCGGCTCAAAATTTTAGGGAGTGATAGAGGAAGGATCAAGGTATTTTTTAAGCCATTTTCGACGTTTCTACCTCAAAAAGTCTTCGATTGGTGGAAGTTTGAAAAAAAGTGGTCGAAATATGGCAACCTTACCCTTATTGGGTCAGTTTTCAAGTATTTTCCAAAAATTGACGTATGACCTATGAAATTGGGATAAAATTTCACCAAAAGCTTGAAAATGTTGACCAACATTTTTTTGAGTATTTTTTGAAAATTTTGAGCATTGGCCAATTTTTGAGTAAGTAGGTAGGTATTTTTAAACAATTGACGTGTGACCTATCAAAATGGGGTAAAATTTTACGAGCAACACAAAGATATTAGTTAAAATGTAATTTGAACATTTTTGAGCCATTTTGAGTCCAAAATCTGGATAATTTCAGTTTTGAGAATTTTGAGCACAGGTCAATTTATGAGTATTTTCAAATAATTAACATGTAACCTATCAAAATGAGGTAAAATTTCCCAAAAAATTCAAATACGTCAATCAAAATTTTTTTGAGCAACTTTAAAAATTTTGAACGCTGTACCTAAAATTTTTGAGTACATATTTAAAAAAATTGGTATTAACCTTCAGGAATGGTGAAGAATTTCGTCAAAAATCCAAAAATTTTCAATCTGAATTGTTGTTCAACTTTTTTTTGTAAATTTTGAACACACGTGGTTGTAAATATTTTTAGGAAATTGTATGTCATAAAAGAGATAGAAATTGCCAAAATTCAAGAATAAACGTAAATTTTTTTGAGCATTTTTGAGAATAAAACGTAAATTATACAGAATAAACAGAAATAACAACAAAAAAACAAAGAACTCAATCATCTTCGAAAATGAAGTTTTTGGTAAAATTCTACTTCATTTTCATGAGTTTAAAATTAACTTGATTTTGAGCACAAGATCGCTCAAATATGCAAAAATGACATTTTAATTTATGTTTGTACTGCTCGTGTAATTTTAACCCATTTTGATAGGTCACATGCTAATTATTTGAAAATACTCATAAATTGACCTGTGCTCAAAATTCTCAAAACTGAAATTATCCAGATTTTGGACTCAAAATGGCTCAAAAATGTTCAAATTACATTTTAACTAATATCTTTGTGTTGCTCGTAAAATTTTACCCCATTTTGATAGGTCACACGTCAATTGTTTAAAAATACCTACCTACTTACTCAAAAATTGGCCAATGCTCAAAATTTTCAAAAAATACTCAAAAAAATGTTGGTCAACATTTTCAAGCTTTTGGTGAAATTTTATCCCAATTTCATAGGTCATACGTCAATTTTTGGAAAATACTTGAAAACTGACCCAATATATGGGCTCAAAATTGCTCAAAAATATTCAAAAATGCTCAAATTACATTTTCACTAATATCTTTGTACTGCTCGTGAAATTTTAACCCATTTTGATAGGTCGCAACCCCAGTTTCCGAAATTTTTTCGGTAATTCAGTTTTAACAAAAGGGGTCGAAAATGATGCGTTTTCTCAACTTCAAAAATTCACAACACCCTATTGTGCCGACCGTTTTCCATAAACTTTGGCTTAATGAGTATGGAATGAACCCATGTATGTGTTGAGATAGTTTTTTTTTGTCCCGCAGACCATATGACGCCTATGGAGCCATTATTGAGCCAAAAATGGCCAAATTTCGCAAAAAATCACACATTAAGGGGGCTGGCAACCCATTGTGCACGTTGCCCAAGGAAGTAGACATATATTCGGAGTCAGGGAAGTGTCCGTTACTAGTCTGTGAAAAATTTTTTTATCCCCGGCCAAATTTAAAAAATGAGAAAAAACGGGGGTTTTTAAGCTCCAGCCCCCTATTGTGCAAGGGTAAAAATCCAAAATTCACTTTTTCGGGACTATGGGACCCATATATATAAAAAGCCAACTGATTTTTTTGTCCCGCAAAAAAGCAAGCTGAATTCGATTTCTAGAGCTCTTTTTGCAGGTTGGACTGTAAACTATCTTAAAAAAGGAAACTGAAAAGTGTATTTGCATCAGACCCGAATTTTTTCGAGAAAAAGAGTCCAAAAAACATTTCAGCCTTTTTAAAACTTATGAAATTTCAAATGCACACTAACAAATTCCAAAAATTTATCAACAGCAAATCACTCGTAAAATTTGGTAAAAAAGAAATTTAAAAATTGTAGAAAAACTTGAATAAGTTGTTAAAAATTCGTCATTTTAAGCAGTAAAGATGAATTTTGATACGTATTATCTTAATATGTGCCTGCATATTTTAAAAATTTTAGTTGTAATTTGAAAAAAAATCGCTACGTAATGAGCAACAAAAAATAATCAATTTTTCGTCGAAATTAGAATTTTTCAAAATTTTTTCCTCGAGAATTCAATAAAAATTAGGTATTTTTTGATGTTTTGAAAATAGATGAGGGAGGATACAGAGAGTGGAAATTTTTATTTTAAATTTTTCGGTAGAAAAATGCGTGGACTTGCAATCTCTGGATGAGAAATCCAATACCTTTGAATTCAACTCGCTATTTTCATCCAGAAAAAAAATGACGAACACAGTGAACCATTTTTTATGATTTTTTTTACAAAAATCAATGAATTCGAAGTCAAAATATTAAGTATACTTTTTGGTCATCATTTAGCTCATAAGTTTTTTGAGAATTCGTAATATAATATCTAATTCTGTTGTCAAAATGTCAAAATTATTATGATGAATTTTCCCATTCGTGGGATTTCTGTTGAAAATATTCTCTTCCATTTGTGGAATAAATCATGACTTTATAAAAACAAGGTGTCTAGGCAGTCATGAAAGTCACGAAATTTGAAAGAAAAAAGTCTCGAAAGCCATAAAAAATTACGATTTTGTATGAAAAATTAATAATTTTCTGTTTTATTTGAATACTGCAGAAAATTATTGACCTTCGTTATTTAATTTTCTGTCTTGAAAATTTTTCAACATTTTTTTTTAGGGGGATTTTGCTATGAACGTTTTTTTGGAAGAATTTGAGTCAAAGAACAGAAAAAGATCATAAGAAGTCATAAAAATTTGAAAGGCCAATTCAGCAAATATCCTCGTGAAATTCTCTACTTCCACATCAAAATTATCACTTTGATAACTTCTTTATGCCAAAAATTCGTAATTTCATTAGATTTCCAAAACTACGAACCTCTTTTAATTTTAGAATTTCGAATTTAACCCCTAAATTTATTTTTCAAATACCACTTCGTTCTGCTGTGAAAAAACGAATCAGCTAACTCAATCTAGATAAACCTTCACCGTAAAAATCTACAAATACGTGTGTAAAACTTACTTTTCGACACAGTTTGAAAGTTCTTCTTGACTTCGATTTCAGGAGACGGGCTTTTCTGGAAAATATTCTTCTTAGTATCGTTTTCGGGCGTCTGGGGTTTCCATCTATCCTCCTTGAACCCGTTCGCAACCGGTTTCAGGTTAACTCTGCGATTCTCAAAGGACTCGTTTTCAACCGGGCTGAGTTTTCCATTCGTAAAATTCGTACTGGCTTTGAAACCGTTGCCATTCGTATTACCGAATCCATTACTCTTATTGGTATTACTTTCGTGAAGGTTTTTCAATTTTTCGGTCCTATCGGTCGGGTTATCGACGTTATCAATGGTACCATTTCGATCGAGATTTAATTGAGTAGTAAATCTATTAATAGGAATTTTCGGTTTCTCCTCCACCGGAGGGCTCTGAGGAGGATTCCATTTCTTATGCAAATCTTGCTGGCACTGCTCGGGATTTTTCTTGTTGTGGATGAAAGAATTATTTCTGAATCCATTGACGACGACTGGATCTGCAGTCTGGGAAGTCTCCTTCTCAGGAGATGGGCTTTTGCGAGTCTGCAGCTTAAAAGGCGTCGGTGATTTGTTCTCTACGAATGCCGAAGGTGTTTTCAAACCAGCCAGGCTCGATTTGGACGTCGCACCGAAGCTGACTCCTGGAGCCGAAGGAGCTCCATTTGGCTGGTTGAATTTCTCTCGCAGGTTTTGAACGCTCATATCGCAGGATCTGGAACACAAACGCGTTTAATTAATCCATATGTCGACTGAATTTACTCGGTTGAATTACGAATGCCATGCTAGCAAAAAAAAAAATAGGAAACATTCGTCATAACGATATCGCATTGGTTCGTGATTCATGATACGTGTAAGTAACCTCACATTACTCATAGTAATCTCCGCATACTCGTGCCCCACCCATCTCCACGCAGCGGTTCGTTTATTAAAACAATGTTTTTAATTTACGCAAAATACGTTATAAATCATCGAATTATCGATCGGCGAGTAATTAGAGAAATTGATAAGTCGAAAGGCATACGAAGTAACGGGTTTCACTCTCGACAGAAACCATCGTTCGCTTCCTTCTGCGCAGCAGAGAACGTCGACTGGCGAATTTATCGTCGACGATGATGAAAAAAATAAAACCCGGGATCTAATGTCGTTTATACTTTTTATCTTTGAAAAAAAAAATGATAATCGTAATCACGTTTGCATGAGAGATTACAATATACAGGGTGACTGAAAATTACTTCCCCAAAAAAATTTAAAATTTCGGTAAAAAATTATTATTGATAGGGTAAAATTTTTTTGGTCATATTCTACTAATATAGATCGTCTTTTAATCTCTGTATAATTTATAACCCGAAAAAATTCAATATTGCGCAATTTTTCCCTTAAACCAGAGCATTAATTCAATAATGCTGAATTAAATCACCTGACTCCAATTTGTGAAGCGCTGAAATGCAATCCTCCTTATTTCAAAATTAAACGCACTGTTTTCAGATTAACAGGGTTCAATTCAAGATTTTGAGGAACTCGTCACCTATCCACAGAAATTCCTAGATTTTATTCCACGCAATTTTTAAATTTCGTTCGACTAGGTTTAGCTATATAGTCCAGGCATTTTAGGAGTTGACCCCCAAAAATTAAAGCCTAATTTTTTTTCGCGTTTTACGTTCGTAATGGTCCACTACACAACATACTAAAATGGACACCCCACAACCCTCCGCTACCCTCAGGGGAGGGGTAAACGTCCGCTGAAAACCGGTTTTTCGTGAATATCTCTTCGAAAAAGCCTCAAAATTGAAAAGTAATTATGAACAATCTTGTTCTACGCGTAATTTTCTATCGGAAGGGTTTTTTTATTTTTCAAAACACTCACCTCCTTGACCAAAAATTAAGGGTAAAAAACACCTATTTTTCAACGATTTACAGCATTTTTGGAAAAAATCGAAACTTTTGGGAATATTTCCTCAAAAAAGCCTCAAAATGGAAAAATGGTTATGAACAATCATGTTCTACGTGTAATTTCCTATCAGACAGGTACTTTTTTTTTCGAAAACGCCCACTTCTTTGCCCAAAAATTAAGGGTGGAAAACGCCTATTTTTCCAATATTTACAGTATTTTTGGAAATGATGGAAATACGAAGCTGAAAATATCGTTTTTGAATCCTTACGACACAAAGAAATGTTCGTATCACCAATAATCAGCATAACATCGCGTTTATAGTACTTTTTCTTTCCACAACTTCGATTTTTTAAATGCAGTATTCAATTTCAATAACCTCTCTTATAATTAACGGTAGGGGTTGAAATTTTTGCAGTGACTTTTTTTTGAAATAACCTACCAACATGTATAAAAAAATACTCATTTTGGGCACTTTTAGCTTCGTATTTCCATAATTTCCAAAAATACTGTAAATATTGGAAAAATAGGAGTTTTTCACCCTTAATTTTTGGGCAAAGAAGCGGGCGTTTTCGAAAAAAAAGTACCTGTCTGATAGGAAATTACACGTAGAACATGATTGTTCATAACCATTTTTCCATTTTGAGGCTTTTTTGAGAAAATATTCCCAAAAGTTTCGATTTTTTCCAAAAATGCTGTAAATCGTTGAAAAGTAGGTGTTTTTTACCCTTAATTTTTGGTTAAGGAAGTGAGTTTTTTTGAAAAATAAAAAACCCTTCCGATAGAAAATTACGCGTAGAACAAGATTGTTCATAACTACTTTTCAATTTTGAGGCTTATTTGAGGAGATATTCACGAAAAACCGGTTTTCAGCGGACGTTTACCCCTCCCCTGAGGGTAGCGGAGGGTTGTGAGGGTGTCTATTTTAGTATGTTGTGTAGTGGACCATTACAAACGTAAAACGCGAAAAAAAATCAGGCTTTAATTTTTGGGGGGTTTGGTACATTTTTTCTCTTATTTGCCTGGACTAATAGCATTGTAAGCAAAAATCAAATTATTCTTCACAAAAAATTCAAAAATGATTGAGAATTTTTGAAGAGGCTTGTGTTCGAATAGTAATGGATCAAGGATGTTGCCAAAGTTGAAATTTTTTGGATAAGTTAATTAGGGAATTTTTGCTAAGCATTTTTTTTTTGGGAACTACTTTTCGGTCACCCTGTACATTGGTAATAGTACATCCACAGCTCTATGTAGCCAATTCGTCTAGTTTTTCAATCCATATTAATTTTAATGGTTTTGTGAGATAAACGTGTGTGTAAGTTGATAATAAGTTAATGTAAGTATATAAATGTGAGATATAATTAAGTATTTTTATTTATACGAGTTCATTTTTTTTCAATTTTGCCAACTGCCATTCTAAAAATGGTGTTTTTTTTTTATATAATCGCAGGTTAAAATGTATATACCTGTTCCTTTACAAGATGATTTGCCCCTGGAGTATCAGTAAGTTTCCCTTTTTGAAAATTTTTTTTCACGGGTACCCTTTTTTTATTGCTTTTTCTGGTTGCCTATTCGGATTGCCTGATGCGTTGACGCATCGATCAAAGATGCACATTCATAGCATGTGTCCTCCTTATACTCGAAAATAATGAATCGTTTTAGACTGAATGCCGCCGAACTGTACGAGTCAGATGACTAATCGAGACTCGACAGCGGTTTGTGGTTCGGAATATAAATTATACGTAAGTGCTAAGTACATTTGAGTCGCGAGAGTGATCTAGTATTTATTAGGATTTGGATGTTATGAGTGTTCGAGGTTTTGAATTGTAATTATAGGATTGCTAGTTGCGGAGAATTGATTGAGAAATTGAATTAGTGATGGGTTTGCTTTGATGGGCGGGTTGTTTATTTTTAAATGAAAGTTATTGGAGGTGAGTGATGGATTTATGTAATGGTCGTTTGGATTTTGATTTTTTATTGAATGAGATTTGTTTTTGTTTTTTTTGCTTAGAAATTGTCATCTCATGGGTGAAAAAATTAGAGATTAGGGTGGGTCGAAAAAAACATATTATTCTAGATTTCGACGAAAATTGATGAGGTACATATGTGAGTCTGGATGCTGAAACCTCACTCGAAGCTCAAAATTTATGTTTTTGTGTTGACACTGATTTTGGGCATTTCAGAGGGAGTAAAATCAAGGGGAAACCTCAACTCAAAAATTAATTTTTGACCCCAAAGGGTGGTTTTAGCATCCAGATTCGCATACAGTTCATTTTGAGTGGAAGACCTCTCAAAAATTGAACTTCTCAGCTCAAAGAGAGACGGAGTTGGGGGATTTCAAAGTGAGAATGTTTTCGAAAAAAACACAATTTTTGCCATTTTGGGTGGTAGTACCAGGATGTCCATTCTCGGGAAACCCGGGAAAAGTCAGGGAATTTTGGAATTTTCTCTGGAATTCTTCGAAAATCCAAAAAAAGGATAAATCATTTAGAAAAGTGTTTCTTGGCTTATTTTATTCTAAATTTTTCAAAAAATTTCGCCCTCGCTCCACTTGGGCCAAATTATTGCATCTTATGTCTGATTTTTTTATTCATAATTTTTTGTTGATCATAATGTACAATAAATTTGATATTCAAAATGCATGTCTTTGTCCATCACTCTTTCTTTCTACAGAATATTTTCACAAATTAAAATCGCAAGTTTTTTGGAAACTTTTTAATGAGCTGTGATGAGAAAAATGTTGAAAAAAGGGGAAGGGAATGGAATAGAATTAGAATTTATTGATCATGTTTTAGAAAACATGAATGAGAAAAAAGTGGTGAATTTAATTTTCGCCCTCCCTTCGCTCGGGCTCAACACGATTTTTATATTTACATAAAATGATTTTTATATTTCACCTCCTCATTGACTTTTTTATTTATTGGTACAAACTAAAAAATTTTCGGTGATTATGTAAACTTATAAATTTGAGGCATGTGTTTCTCCTTTTTTTGAATGGGGAGGGGGGTGTAGAAAATTTTGAATTTCCAGTCCGAAAAAATCCGAATTTTGATTCGCTTGATTTGGTGGACACCTGGCATAATTTATTTCATTTTCAAAACTTAATTTTGCGTTGAATACTTAGTTTTTCCTTTTTATTTGAAATTTTTTCTGTAGGTTTTGAATTTTCAAATTTTTGTGGTGGAGGGAGTTGGAAGGGTTCAAAAATTTTCAGAATCAAGTTTGAATTTTTTTGGCCCAAAGAGGATCATTTAAAAATTTCGTAAAAAGTTCTTAGTGGTTTTGAAAAAAAAATCGCGGAGTGTAAGTAAATCACGTGAAAAATTACCCCCCCCCCCCCCTGGTTCACAAATATCATATTTAAAAGGCCTGGAAAAATTCGAAAAATTAGTCTGGAAAACTTGGAAAAGTCAGGGAAAATGATTTCTCATTCTAAGATATAGTGGACACCCTGTAGTACGAACATTTTAGGTTTTGACCCCCCCCCCCCCCCCCCAAAAAAAAAATAACAGAAAGAGGAAGTTTCGTATATAAGCTTAGTAAAGTATGTATTTCAATATTCCCGAACCTCCCTAAAATCTGTGAATATTTTGACCCCCTTTTGGAGGGAGAGGGGAGAAGGGGCTCAAATTTTGGTTTTTCGACTGTATCTTTCGAAATTACATACATGGATTCGTTCCATACTCATTAAGCCAAAGTTTATGGAAAACGGTCGGCACAATAAGTTGTGGTGAATTTTTGAAGTTGAGAAAACACATCATTTTTGCCCCCTTTTGTTAAAACTGAATAACCGAAAAAAATTCGGAGACTGAAGTTGCGATATATCAAAATGGGTTAAAATTTCACAATCAGTACAAAGATATTAGTGAAAATGTAATTTGAGCATTTTTGAGCAATTTTGAGCCTAATATGGTCAATTTTCAAGTATTTTCCAAACATTGACGTATGACTTATGAAATTGTGATAAAATTTCACCAAAAACTTAAAAATGTTGACCAACATTTTTTTTGAGTATTTTTTGAAAATTTCGAGTATTGGCCAATTTTTGATTATTTTTAAATAATTGGCGTGTGACCTATCAAAATGGAGTAAAATTTGACAAACAACACAAAGATATTAGTTAAAATGTAATTTGAACACTTATGAGCCATTTTGAGCCCAAAATCTGGACAATTTTAGTTTTTAGAATTTTCAGCACAGGCCAATTTATGAGTATTTTCAAATAATTGGCATGTGACCCATCAAAATTGGTTAAAATTACACGAGCAACACAAAAATATCAATATGTGAAAATGAATTTTGAACATTTTGAACTCAAAATCTGGGAATTTTTGGCGAAATTTCACCTTATTTTGATAAAGGTTACATGTTGATTATTTGACAATTTTCCAAAATTGGCCGTGCTCAAAATTCTCAAAAATTGCTCAAAAAAAATTTGGTCAACATTTCGAAATTTTTGGTGAAATTCTACTCTATTTTCATAGGTTACATGTCAATTTTTGGAAAATACATTAAAATTAACCTTATTTCGGGCTCAAAATCGCTCAAAAATGCTGAAATTGCATTCTCACTTGTATGTTTGTGCTGGTCGTGCAATTTTAACCCATTGCAAAAAGGTCAAGCAAAGTCAAGCTTTTTGCTCAAAAATTTCGTTAAGACGCCATATTGATATGATTTTAAAAAAAATTATCAGAGAACATCTAAAATCAAAAATACTTGTAATTTTTTGCAAAATTTGAAAATTTTATGACCAATTTCAGAACATTTTACTTCCTTTCCTACCTACGAAAAATTTCGATTTCCTTTTATTTCATTTCCCAGAATCGATAAAAATCCTTTCTCTGGTTCTCCTCGTCCAACATTTTTTCCACTCCGATTCCAACACAATCGCTTGTTTTCTTTTCCCCTCAAATAACAACAACAAAGTAACCGAAAACATTTCGATAAGATCGAATTATGCTCGAGTTTTGTGGTCTCATATCGACATATTGTACTTGTATTCGTACACATAATTCATTATGGTGTAAAGTTGGTTCGCTGGTAATCGTTCAAATGATGTGTTTAGTTCGCAAATCTTATAACCTGCCGGTGTGAGTATGAATTCAATTTACTTTGAAAAACTATGATTTTTAAATATTCCGAAACCAAATCGACAGGAAACAGCGGTCAAAATTTTATGTAGGTGCCTTTACGACTCATACCACAACCAGTTCTCGCCACTGCGTTGGTCATCGGAAGCGAATGTAAATTCTGGGCAAGCAGACCCCACCAGTCGACCATATGTTATCGATCTCATCCCAATAGGTGCAAATACATATCTGTGAATCACAATGGAAAAATTTCCGCCATCCATTAGTACCACACCCTCATCATGTGAACTTCTCTTTCTCTCATTGTTGTGTGTGAAGTGTGATCGTAGATCAAGGTGCTTGTGAAAAATGACAATTTGTACATACGTGAGGAATACGTAAACTACTCTCTGATTATGAATCAGTGAAAAGTCACTGATAAACAGTCAGAATTGCAAGGAAAAAAATCAGCAAAATTCACTGATATTCAGCGAATTTTTGCTGATTTGTTTCAAAGATCTTCACTGATTTTTCTGCTAATTTCATAAATTTTACTGATTTTTCAGTGATTTTTTTCACTGATTTGTTTTCATTGAAAATTTTTTCACTGATTTTCTCATGTGCTGCAAGTCTGACTGCTTTTCACTAATTTTCGATCATTTTCACTGATTTTCGATCATTTTTACTGATTTTTGATCATTTTTACTGGTTTTTGATCATTTTTACTGGTTTTTGATCATTTTCACTGATTTTCGATCATTTTCACTAATTTTCGATCATTTTCACTAATTTTCGATCATTTTCACTGATTTTTGATCATTTTCACTGATTTTTGATCATTTTTACTGGTTTTTGATCATTTTTACTGATTTTCGATCATTTTCACTGATTTTCGATCATTTTTACTGATTTTCGATCATTTTTACTAATTTTTGATCATTTTCACTGATTTTGATCATTTTTACTGATTTTTGATCATTTTTACTGGTTTTTGATCATTTTTACTGATTTTCGATCATTTTCACTGGTTTTCGATCATTTTTACTGATTTATAAATGAGAGATTCGATTCGTTCAAGCTTCATCAATTATTCTCGCCATGAGATACAGCTTCATTGAGTAACCCTGCGGCTTGCGCGATCGAGACGTATACTTAACAAGATACGGATGTCTCTAGTCTAAGCAGCGTTCGTACCATAATACGCACGTACCATTTATATAAGTACGATTTTATTCAACAACGTCGTAATTAACCTAAACCCGGCGGAGAGCTCTTCAAAGCAGGAACCATCGTTGCATCAACAGGACGGCCATATACTCGTATTATCTTTCATAAATCGTCAGTTCATCCTTCGAGCTCTCGATGTGAAAAAGTGTATGCGCGAATTCATCATCGGCTGGCCATCGAGCTGGGCTTTTTTTTCGATACCGTTGGTGCTTTGCTTTCGCCGTTGTCGAGAACGAATGCTTCGCGTCATAAATTACTATAACTCTGTTTAGGTGACGTCACTCGTACTGCCAAGGTAAGCCCATGTAAACCTGTTTGAAGTCGAAGTCGAGCCCCGCCATGTCTGGTAGCCGCATTTTGCGATGCTGTAAGTCTTCAAGCATTAGGCCAGCGTGTGGAAAAATTTCTTGTGTTAAGTGGAATCCGATGTTATATAAAGAGGCCCACTTAACACTATTGGATTTGAGATGTACTTCTGTGCCTGTGTAATCTCGAATGTTTACATATTCCCAGTAGAGGCTTGTGACATGTTGGACATAATGTCCCCAATGTGTGGTATTGGAAATGATCGCCTCCGCGTTTGAAAAATATCATACTTTGATCTCTTTCTGGGTTTTTAACACCGAAAAATCGTTTAAAAAATTGAAAATTGTCAGGATGTCGTAAAATTGTCGAAAATATTTTAGAAGTTTGTAAATGTTTGGATAGATCGTGAAAAATATCGTCAAACTAGTCAACATTTTATAAAAATTTCTCCAATATTGTCCAAATTGTTGAAAAATGATTTCAAATTGCCAAAAAATATCGAGAAATTTACGCAAAATTTATTTAAACATCATAAAATTTGAAAAAAAAAAAACAGAAAACTGTTAAATGTTCTTCGAATTTCTGAAAAATCTCGCAAATCCTTTAAATATCGTAAAAATTGAATAAAAAAGTCATTAAAATTTCTTAGGAATTTCGCAAAATAAACTTAAAATTGAGAAATTTTATTTCAAAATTACAAAATTTGTAAAAATTTTGAAAAACGTGTACTAAAAACTTGATTGAGATGGTTAAAATCTCTTAAATTTTTTATAAAATCGTGAAAACTTCAAGAAAATGATTCTAAATCTTTATGAAATTTTTGCTCGAAATATCGTTTAAACTCGGTTCAAAAATTTTAGGATTATGAAAATTGTGAAAAATTCCATTAAATCTTTGATATTTTTTGAAAATTTTTGAAAAATGGTGAAAATCTTCAAAAAAATATATGGTACTGTAGTTAAAAACTCGCAAAATTTAGTAAAAATATCGTTAAAAATCTGTATAATTTGCAAAAATCCAGTGTTAGGCGAAACTTCCTTAATTTGAGGTGGTTTTTTTTGTTAAAGCCTGAGTCCCATCATTTCCTCCTATGACTTCAATTAAAAATTACATGTGAAATTATAAGGTGTCAAAAAAACGAATTTCAAAGCTGAATTTTTGATTCAAATTTTCAAATCAGATTTAAACATTTTGTGCAAAAAAAAGCAATTAAAATCGTTCAAATCTTCTCCAAGTCTCTCCTCTCTCATTTCTGAATCAGTAAAATTTATCAAAAATCACTGAAAACAATCGGAATTGTAGCACAGTAACAAATCCGGAAGTCGGTGAAGGAAAATCAGTGGAAATCATTGAAAATTCACTAAAAACTCAGTAATATTTATGAAATTCACTGAAAAAAAATCAGTAAAATTCTTAGAAAAATCTGTGAAATTCTTCGAAAAATCTCTGAAAATCAGTGATTTTTACTGATTTTTGCTGTGCTGCTATTCTGACTATTTATCAGTGACTTTTCACTGATTCAGAATGAGAGAGTGAAAAATCAATCTTCAAAAATTGAATTAAAATTTTTCGTGTGGTCAGAAAATTTGTTTAAAACAATTGTCCCTAAAATCATGAGGAAAATGTCACAGAAATCGTGAAAATCAAATTTGTGAAAAATAATTTCGAATTTGTTCAACTTATCGTGATGAGATTTGACCTAGAAATTGTTTTTATGGTACTTTGTCCAATTTTTAATGGGAGGTCAATTTTTTTTCTTTTACCAATTTTTAGAAACGTTTTTATCAATTTTCATGACTTTTAAATTTTGGCCAAATTTAATGCTGATTCCAAATTTGAATTATTTTTACTTAATGTGAAGAATTTTTTTGATTATTTAATAATTTGAAAATTTTCAATTACATTTTCAACATTCAGAATAATTTTTATATGGCATTCAAAAAGATTTTAATTAATTTTTTTCCTTTTCGAGTTGTTTGAACATATTTCATATTATTTTGACATCATTTTGCATTTTCTTTCTGTTTAAAAATTCCTTTTAAAAGCATTCCCATTGTTTGGAAAAAATTGAATGACAATTCGCCAAAGTTTTCATTTCTTTTTTCAGCACATTTCAAAACATTATGTACCTATTCAAAATTTTCTAGCGTTTAAAAAAAATTAATTTTTTCTGACCTATTTGAACAATTTTCAAAAACATTCTTTCCTTTTTGAGCATTTAAATGAAAATTCCCAACAATTTTAGTAACATTTTCTATCAATTTTATGATAATTTGAATGACATTTTTCCCATTTTGACGATTGATAAATAATTGAAGAATTGAACGAAGAACGACGAATAAAATTATTATTATTCAATTTTAAACAATTTTCGTAATAAATGTACTCTGAACGATTGTGAGGTGATTTCGACCATATTCATGGGTTTTTGATAATTTTTAACGATTTTAACACTAATTTTTAGAAATTTTAAGGACAATTTGAACACTTTATGGCATTTTAATGAACAATTTGTCATCAACTTTTTTTATTTATCATTTCAATAATCTTTACAAAAATTGAATCAACTTTCACGATTATTTTGACAATTTTTAGAATACTTTGAACAATATTCTAAAAGCATCGAATGATTTTCAGATTTTCATGATATGTATTTCTGATTTTTGACACTTTGGTGAGACCATTCGTTAATTTCAACTACATACCTACTCGTAAAATTCATGACTTCGGGAAGTTTTTCTACTCACCTTATCTTAAAGTTTTATTTTTTTGCTCAAGACAAAATATTCTGAAAAATATCCCTTACAATATTTTTCGTAAAAAAAATTAAATTTCAAAGTTATGATTTTTTGTGTGTGTGAATTCGTCAGCTTACAGTCCTCAATTTTTTTTTATCTGACCAAAAACTACAAAAATTTAGTTTTTTTGTTTTGAAAAAAACATTATTTTTTTCAAAAATCGTTTTATATTTTTCAATTTTATCGCATTTAAAGAAAAACGAAATCAATGAAACAAGAACGAAACAAGGACGAAAATTCAAAAAAATAAAATGTTTAAAGAATTTAACAAATACTTTTTTCAAGAATTACGATCACTTTCAAAAACATCTAAGTATTTTTTAATGTAAATTTTCGTGGTTTTAAAAACGTTTTTCATTTTTTGAGTGAAAATCCAAAATCTCATAGTTTTTCTCTGTTTTTTAGAAATTCGGTACCCGCGAAGAAACTTTGGAAAAACGTATATTTCAGTGTTCAAAAAGTGTAATTTTCAAATTAATAACTTTGAAAATCACCATCATCGTGACTTTTATGACATATTTTGAATTCAGTGGTCAATGGTACAACCTTTTTATCAGCCAATCTTTTTAAAAAAATCCCGGAATTCCATCGAGACAAAATCCATAATTACCAATTTAAAATTGAACGTGTCACAGCAAAAAGGACATTATGGAAAAAATGACGTTTTTGGGAAATCGCGATTGAAGTTTGAGTATACTTTTCTTAATACTAAATTAAGGAATTGAGCTGGGGAAAAAATTTTACCTTAAAATTTCATCTTTTTGCTACAAGAAAACAGCTCGCCCATCACTTGATATCTTTTCTATTTTTTTTTTCTATATTGAAAACAAAAGGTTGAGTTATATGTCCTTTCTGTTGTGACAAAATTTCATTTCGACCCTTCTACGTTTGATGACGTATAATTTTTCCGGAAGTGAAAATTTAAAAAAAATCTTCATACAAAAGTTGAAAAGAATGAAAAAAGGAACATTTTCGTGAAAAAAATGTCAAATTATCTCTTCAGGGAGCCGATTTATCGCACTTTGAAAAATTGCAATTTTTTTTCATTTTCTTGGTTATAAAAAAAAATGCTAAAAATACATTTTGGACGAATTTTATTATTTTTTCAAATTTATGACGAAAAATTAACTAAAAAAACACCTCATTAAAATTTTAAAATTTTACAATCATCTGCACAGTGAAAAAATTAAACATTACGCAAATTCTCGAAAATCAAACATTTAATGTAGGTTCCGAAATTTCGAACTTCGCATTTTAAAAACGCCATAACTCTTCGAGGAAAACATATTGGAAGGTGGGAGGGGGCTCATTGGACAGAGAAAACTTCAAAGAATACGAATCGCTTGTCGCATCAAAAAGGACATATGCTGAGTTATGCCCTTTTTGTTGTGACACATTCAAATATATATTCAATTGGCGTAAAACTGCATCAAAAATACAACTTGCTCATTCCTATATAATTGCAGACTGCATTGAAACTATAGGTACCTTATTGTCCAACATCAGCAGCAATTACACCTCACCCAGAGAAAAATTGGTCCCTAAATTTATAATTCGACGCGACCATCTGCAATCAGCATACAGTTTTGCAATCAAACCAGATTCACATCTGTTGCCTTTATCGCGACTCCGGATCGATAAATCCGAAAATCTCCAAATTCTTCGATCAAAGCTGGTCAAATAAATCAAGTACTTTTGCACCTTAGACACCTCTATCTTCTTTGTCGTCTTCGATTCACAGCATAATAATTATCCATAAACCTACGCTTTTCACAGTCTTTGGTATGCCGTCTAGACTCCGTGGGCATATCTTAGCGACATCTGCTAATGGATATCGATCGTCGGAGTAATTAGATCGCGAGATTTGGCCATAGTTCGTACTATCCTACGGCGACCGGTTCGGTTGGTATAAATATACCAGTATGGTCGCAAATTACCACTTTACCGGAGGCCCTCGGGCATTACCAAAGCAGTGACAAGTAATACCAATTCAAAAAGCAGTTTTAGTCTTGGCACCCGCTGACTCATCGATTTATGAGCGTACATGTACAAGTGTACATGAGGCGCCGTGTAATACCAGAGAAACTTGCAAATGAACTAAACATTTTCAAGGTGATTGCTACGATACGCGGTGTGTCTCTGACTCTGCTTGTATTCGTAGTCCATTTGTAATTGTTTTCGTCGTATTGTTTCGTCGTCATGTAAATTCTCGCGATATTAGCGAATTTTTTGTCGTAATTGCGTACCACGAGCCATGAGGCGACGAGAGGTTTAGCTGGGTAATTTATAGTCTCGTAGAAAATAGTGAAAATATTTTTTATGGTCAAATAACGCAACTTTTTTCTATCGATTAGAAAGGAAGCTCGGCGAAAGGGAACTCGAAATGCAAGGTATCTGACCATATATGAAATAAATTTATATACGGGTCCTCTTGTGACTGACGGAGACGTCCTGACGAGGACACCGTCATCTCATGATCTTCGCACGAACGGTATTCATCATCAAGTTCCAACAATAGGATCGTACTTGTAGCTTTATTATGTTCCTAATGCGCATGCAGGAATTAATCTACATACTTGACATCTTGGTCAATTGAAATTTTTATTTTCCGGTGGAAAAATTTTTCACATTTTGCACACTTACGTCTAAATATCCACATTCAACACTCCCATAAAGAATTATTACTTCAACCGCATTCTTCAGGTGGTGTGACCTCGAAACCATATGGAAGTATTACGATAATATGATCTGTCTCTCTCTAGATTTTTTTTCCAATGGGAAACAAAAAAACAATGAGGGTTTTTCAAAGCAATATGATCGGATTTGTTGATAATTTCTAATGAATGATGGTCATTGTGTCATCAGTTTGTTTGATTATTATTATTGTCGTTCATTCTTTTGTAGGGTTTTAATTTCCGAATTATCTGTACAGAAAGTCCATTGTTAGTAGGTATTATTTTGATTTTCACATTGCAAATTGCAGAATAAAAAATTTTACTGTCGAAGTTACATTTACTGCATTGTAGTCCATAAAAATTATAAAAATTGATGGAAAAAAATCAAAAATTTTATAAAAACCTGTCAAAAAGTTGAATTGTGAAAAAAAATCTCGAAAAATTTACAAAAATTAGATCAAAATAGTTATCATTAAATTCGATTTAATTTAAATTATTCGAGAAGAAGAATGATTCGAACGAGATTTAAATCAAATTTTTAATGATTCGTGATTCGAAAATTTGAATAATTTGAGATGTGTTTCGAAATTCGAATCTCTCATTATCGGGACTTTGTGTTGTTTTTTTGAAAATTTTACATTTTAAATCGAAAAAATGCCAGCTGAAAGGTAAATTTTAAATTTTTAGTCCTTGATAGTCTGTCACCATGAGTTCTTTTCTCGAGTTTTGTTATATAACAACCAAACAAAGTTCTAAAAGTATTCAAAAAAAAAAAAAGGAAAAAATTGTAAATGATGAGAATCGAATTGTTTTTATTTGTGATTCGTGATTCGAATCATTGTGCATATTTTGGCTTATTCGAAAAGTTAAAGATTCGAATAGTGAAATTTGGAAATAATTCGTAATTTGAGATTCGAATCATTTTTCAGGTGATTCTTCCCACCAATACAGTTACCTATCATTATTGCACACAATTCTGTCGGATTTCGTTTTTTTTTGTTTTTTTTTTAAAGAAAAAACATTGTGAAAATTGTTTTGAAATTTTCCCTTTCTCACCGCATCTTAAAAATATTGAGTGTTCGCCAGCGATGAAATATTGAGACTAATTAATTTATGAATGAGTTGAATTCAAGTGTTATGCTTCAAAAATGAGTAAATTTTCCACTTTGAAAAATTATTTCCAGATGAGAAAATTTATTCAATGTTAAACAATCTCGATTTTGAAACAGGTATTATTACGAGTTTTCATCATTTCATTGAGGTTCAAACTCAGACAATAATCAAAGTTGGTGTTTGCTGGGAGGGAGGGAAGGCTAAAAATCAAAAAATTTCCCATTAGTGGTGTTTTTAAATTTTTTTTCAAATTTAAATGTTATTTTCCTATTATTATTGGGGGGGGGGGGGGGGGGGGGGTAAAACTTTTCAACTCGTATGGAATTTGTTACCAATTTTTTCTATTAACATGGAATTTTTCCATTTTGTTTCGATTGTTTTCAATCAAAATTTCAACTTTTCTGATTTTTTTTTCGATTTTTTTCAATTTAAAAGTTCAATTTTTCCATTTTTTGTATTTCATTGAGAGTCTAGGGCTCCAATGTGACAAATAAATTTTGAACGAAGAGGAAGAATAGATTCGATGTTAATTTCACAATTTTTTAATCACAATTGTGATAATTTCCAACACTTATCCTTGAAAGAGAACGAAAATTATCATTAATAAAGAAGGGGGCCAAAAAATCGAAATGTTTTGTACTTTTCCCGTATTTTTCGACTAAATTGGAATTTTTTACTGAATTCTTTTGACTTTCTTCAATTGAAATTGCAAGTTCTTCAGTCTTCACATTTAGAGAGCAAACTGTCCTACTACTGATTGAATTTTCAAATTTTCAAATTTAGAAATTTTCAAAGCTCGAATTCGCCAACATTTTCTTGATAAATTTATGATGAATTGCGTAGATTTTTAAGAGAAATGACTGACAGTTACTGGAAAATAACCGTAAATGAAATTTTTAGTCATGAGAAGCGTAATGCGTTGAAAACCGAACAAATTCTCAATTTAATCGTTGATATTTCACCCAACTTTGAAATTTGATGCGACTACAAATAATTTTCGAAACACAAATTTTCAATGAAACGATACTTAATCACAACTTGAAAATTGAACATTGTTTTCGATGATTTTAGAGGATCAAAAATGAAAAAAAAAAATGAACAAAAGCTTCTCTGATTACTTTGTCAACTTCAAAATTAAAAATATACAAAAGAATATTGAAAAAAAAACATTACCATTTTTTTCGAAAAGTTTACATTCTCTGTCAACTTAAAAATTGGCAAAAAAATAGGCAAATTTAAAATTTCTTGTCAGAATGGGGTTTCAACTACTTCGCAATTTTGAAATTAGGAAAAAAAATTTTTGGAACGAAATTCATTCGGTTTCCAAAAAATTAGCTAATCTTTACTAACTCCCAAATTTTGCCAAAAATAGGATTTCAGCGACTCAAGTCAGGGCAAAGTTCAAGTCCAAATTTGTTCTTTCTTTGATTTCAAATTGAAAAAATTGTATCTGTTCAATTTCAAAATTTTTCCAACTGTAAAATTTCTTAAAATGTTTTTCTCAACATTTTTCCAATTTTTTTCAATTCCCTCCAATCGAGTTGAGAAAAAAATTTGAAAAATATGAAACCAAAGCAAAAACAATTTTGAGGAAATTTAAATTTGAAAAAAAAAATTGAAAAATTCCGGTATTGAAATTTTTTCCAACTTGATTTCTTCCAATTCGAAAATTTTTTCAACTAAAATTTTTTTACTTGGAAATTTCTTTAAATTTTTCATTTTTGAATTTTTCAAAAAAATTCAATTTCATGTTTTCTGAAAATTACTTTCGACTCAATGAGTGGAAAAAATAATTTTCCTTTAAAATATGAAATTGAAGAAAATTTAAAGAGATCAAAATTAGAAAAATGTTGAGAAAATTAAAATTAAAAAAAATTTCCCATTGGAAAAAATTTTGAATTGGATTCTGTACCTATTTAAAATAATTTAGAATTAAAGAAATTGAAAAAATCTAGAAAAATTTGAACTTAAACTTGGAATAGATTTTTGAACTTCAATTGTCAAAATCCCATTTTCGGTAAAAAGAATAAGAAACTAGTCAATCTAATTAGAATGGTCTTCAATGGAAATTTCACCCTTCAATTCAAAACCAAGTTTTAAAAACTTGAAGTGAATGTCGAATAGAGCCATAAATTAAATACCAGTTTTGTTTTCAGCGAAACTGATTTTCACCATTTTCTTCATTACTGTTCGCTTACACGTGCTTCTAATTTGCAATTTCCCTTTTTCATTTCGATTCAAACCAAAAATCACTCTCTCATTTATAAATCAGTGAAAATGATCGAAAATCAACAAGAAACAGCCAGAATTGCTGCACAGGAGAAAATCAGTGAAAAAATTTTCAATGAAAACAAATCAGTGAGAAAAATCACTGAAAAATTAGTGAAAATTCACTAAAAAGTCAGTAAAATTTATAAAATTTGCAAAAAATCAGTGAATATCGCTGATTTTTCAATAATTTTCACTGATTTTTTTTTGCTAATTTCATAAATTTTATTGACTTTTTAGTGATTTTTACTGATTTTCCAGTGATTTTCCAGTAATTTTTCACTGATTTTCCAGCAATTTTTCACTGATTTTCCAGTAATTTTTCACTGATTTTCCAGTAATTTTTCACTGATTTTCCGGTAATTTTTCACTGATTTTCCAGTAATTTTTCACTGATTTTCCAGTGATTTTTCTCACTGATTTGTTTTCATTGAAAATGTTTTCCTGTGCTGCAATTTTGACTGTTTCTCAGTGACTTTTCACTGATTCAGGCGTATATTACATCCCCACTAACCTATCCTTTTATTTCCAGGTCACCACCCGACAACCCCGCTCCCGATCCGTCTGCTGCGCCATCAGCACCCGACGAGTCAGATGCAGCGCGAGTAACCCCATCCGCAGACCGGACCTCGATGTCCGCATATCAACGTCAGTCATACCTTTCGAGCCGGACCTCGTGCAATGGTAAATCATCCTCGATAACGATGGAGATGCAATCTCACATGGATTCCGACTGTCCTCTACGTTCGTCCGACTCCCAGCACCGTCTCAATCTGAGTTCCACAGCCGACGAGTCCACTCTGCCAGACGAGACCCGCAAAACCCTCATTTGCTGTCTTGCCTGCATCCTGGTGCTCGCTTTGAACGTCCTGTCGACGGCCGTAATACACGACCGGACTCCTTACGTGGACTCGATCAAAGGAGCTCATCCGCCTCTGCGCGATATTAGCTTCGACGCGAGCTCATCCGGCTGGACTGAGGATCACACATCGGTACTGTTGACCGTATCCGAAATACTGCTAGTCACCTCGACCATCGTGGTTTTTGGTCTGATTCTGTTGCACGAGCATAAATCCATCGTGTTCCGCAGGCTGTTTTTCATGTTATTTCTCCTTTTTACGGCTCGGTTACTCACCATGAACGCCACAATGTTACCTATTTCTAGTACCAAGTTGTATCGCTGCGACGAGCGTAAAAATCCCGCCGACATGGGCGTGCTAACTTTTAGATTTTTCGAAATACTCGTCAGCTGGGGCCTTTCGTCGGCGACCGAAGTGAAATTCTGCGGAAATTACATTTACAGCGGCCATACCACCGTGGTCGTTCTCAACTACCTCATGACCGACGAATATTGCCCCTCTGTGGTCGTCAATATCGCCATCAAAGCCATGACCCTGGTCAGTGTGCTGCTCCTGTTGGTATCCCAGTTCGATTACACCGTCTCGGTCATCATAGCGTATTATATAACCACCAGGTTGTTCTGGCTTTACCATACTTTGGCCAATAATCCATCACTGAAGAAGCTAAACGCGACTAATCAAATTTGCAAAGAATGGTGGTACCCTATTTTTCAATTTCTAGAAGGTAACGTCAACGACGTCGTGCCGGCTAGATTCAAATTCCTTCGTTAAATTGTGATATTATTAATTTATACGTTTTTCTCCTCATTTTTTTCCGTTTTTTCCCCTCTTTATTTCCTCTTTTTTCCCTGTCTTTATCTTTTTTCTTTATCTTTTTTGTCGTATTATTACATTTTATCGAATATTTATTTAAAATGAGAATTTATGTAGTTATTTAGGAGGTTTTACGCGACGAATACTTATTTAAATATGGAAACCAAAAATTACTTCATTATTATTACGTGCTGTATAGTGTTGTTTGGAAATTCGTTTTAATTTTTGTTTTAGGTATAATAAATTAAACGAGAGAAAAAAAATACATTAAAAATATATACGTTTTCTATAAAATGAAAAAAATTCGTTACTTTCATTATCGCCTCACCTTGGGTACCGTATAACACAGATACACATATCGGATCTTTAATTACCGTTCATTATGACGATGTTGAGGTACTATAGATGGAGAATCGAGTGACAGTTACGAGTACCCCGGCCTGCCTCCGCCGTCCCAGCGACGTTGTAATATCGAAAGCAAACGTGTCGATGATGGTACGCGGTGGCAATGTCGAGATGCCAAATTGGGAGAAATTTTTTATCGATTTGTGGACATGTGTGATGGAAATCTACTGGTTTTGAGGAGAGGTGATGTAATGTTTTGGGATTTTTTTCGAGATAATTTGGGGTTTGGTGGATTTTTTGGGATGATTTCGATATCAGGTTTTGATGGTTGGTTGCGAAGTTGATAAGAAATTTTTTTGTGGAATTGGGGCATTTTTTTGGTACCTTGTCGGTTTGTTGAAAAATAGCTTTATTTATGAATTAGTGATGATCGTGGATCGCCGATGACCGCAATTTCAATTGAAGGATTGGAGGCAAGGTTGCCAGGCGAGATTTCGAAAAATTACAATTCTGGCCAAAAAAACGCATCACTAAAAATCTGTGAAGCCAATTTGTTCAGAAATTACTAAAATCAGTGTTTTTTCCAGAAGTGGTTCAAAAGTCATTTTCATCACTGAGCTCATTCTTGAAAAATAATTTTCATTACTTACTGTAGGTATTCATGCGAAAAAATCACTTTATGAAAAAAAAGTTAAAATCGCCAGAAATGGCAATATTTCAAATATTTTTCATCAAAAACCACAAAAATCACTGAAAATTGAAAAGTAGACCTGGCAAACAGAGTATTAATAATCGCTGAAATTTTCAAAAATCACCAAACTTTTTCAAAAGCTGAAAAATTACCCCAGTTGGCAACCCTGATTGGAAGAGACCGGTGAAAAAACTACAAAATCAGTAAAATGCTCTGAAAAACCGTCAAAATTGACTGAAAAATCAATAAAAAAAGAATCAGAAGAATTTTTCAGTTAATTTTTAATCAGTGATTTTTCACTGAATTAAAATGAGAGAAAACGCACATTTTTGAAGAAAAAATTTTTAGTTAGGTAGTAAATTTTTTTCAAAGAAACAAACAAAAATATGAAAAATTGAACAAATAAAAAAATTCCTACGTTCCTCGTTTCGGATTTGGCAGTTGAATGATGGTGGAAATCGAAATTAGCCAAAGTACCTAGATACAATGGCACATACTTCGGTACAGGAGTTATTTTTTATGACTTAGTGGAAGAGTCGGTTATTCCAAGTGATTCTTATTTCGTTATTTCGATTTGTGGACTTGAGAATTTTTTTTCATCAGTTCATCACCATTCATTCGATTTCTGAACTTAAAAATTTTTCATAAGTCTAACTTTATCCTAATTTCAAGTTCAAATTTTTTTCAACTCTTAAATTTTTTCAATTTCTTTGGTTCTGATTTTTTTCAGAATTGTACCTATAATTTTAAAATTTTCCAATAGTAAAATGTTTTAAATTTGAATTTTCTTAAAATTTTTCCAATTTTGATTTTTAATTTTTTTTAAATTTATTCAATTTCTTCTTCGTTGGAAAAAATTTTAAACGTGACGTTGAGAACTTTTTGAAAAAATTCAAAGTTGAAAGAAAATTGAAAAAATCAAAGTTGGGAAAATTTTGGTGTTAACAATTTTTTCAATTACCTATAAAACTTTTTAATTGAAAATTTCTTAAAACTTTTTCCAACTTGGAATTGAAAAAAAAATCGTTATAATTTCATGCTTTTCAAAATTTCTTTCCAACTCAATAAGTAATGAGAAGAAACTTTAAAAAGTAAGTAGCTACTAGCTACCTAATAAAAATAAAATTTGAGTGGAGGAATTATCGTTCACAACTCTTCCAAGTCATAGAAAATAACAACCCCCTTTCGGACTCCTGTTGAGTTTTTTAAAATAATGAAGGTTTTTTATCTAATCGTCCGGAGTCTGTTTTTGGTCTGATACGAGAATAGCACCTAGTGAAAAATCGAAGTAGTCTAATTAAGAACCTGTATTTTAATATGTAAGTTTTTCACATTTTCCCTCCTTTTTAGAGACCATTTCTAATTTGAGATCCGGATAATTGATAAGATTGAATTTAGCTTGCGTAAAGATCTGTATTTTAATAAATTCATCTGAAAATTTTCTGAAAATTTCAAATTCGATACCCTTCTCTTTCTGAAGCTTATTTTCGATCAATTTATTAATCGAAAAAGACTCTCAAGTTTTGAAATTCGTATTGAATTTTTTCAAATTTTGAGACCTTACTTTATTTTTTGGACTCCATTTTGGTTTTGGGAGCCTGATAGTTGTAAAAACGGAAATGAATTTGTTCAAAATTTTATTTAGATACCTATACGTCGAATTTTTCAAAATTTGGAAGTTTTAACCCCTTATTCCGGAACCAATTTTAGATTTGGAACTACATAGGTATAAATCGATGTTGACTCATTTGCAACCCAAAATTATAAAACTATAGCAAAATTTTTCAATAATTTTGAGTTTTGGATGTCAATTTTTTCTATTTTGAAATCTATTTTGAATTTAGGGTCGAAAAATAATTGCAAAAATCGAAATTATTCCACTTGAAAAACTTATATTTTGATATCGTCCTTTGAATTTTGTACTCCCTCTCCTCCCCTCTAAAACCCTGTCTGGATTTCGAAGCTGGTTAATTACATATTTACATCTAAAAATTAAAATTGACCTATTCAATATCTACATCCAGAATCAGGTGCATTTGTGCCGAGTTCGAATTTTTCGAAAAACTAGTCTAAGGTTTTTTGAGGGTCTATGAAATCATTGGTATTTTTTACCAACTTCAATTATCTCAAATTTTCTTTGATCAACGTCAAAAAATCTATCAGCTTAATATATATTCAATTTTATTGAAAAATTGGGACTACCTAATAATATTGAAATTTCACAAAATTTCCTGTATTTCTAGACATTATGATAAAATATGTAGTAAAAAAATTCTTGCTGAAAATGGGGAATCTTCAAAACGTTTTGAAATCACAATGTAATTTTTCAAAAAATTTTGAATCAAGAATTGTCATTTTTCAAAAAATTTTGAGTAAGTACGATTCTTTATGATTTGAATACGGAGAGGAAAGAGAAGGATTGAAAATTTTCACTGGATTTTTAATTTTTCAGAGAAAAAAATGATCCAGAAATTATTGCACCGGAGTCTGCACTAGCTGTCTCCCATTCTGCCTATATCACAAATTTTTCAAAATGTTGAATTCCCTATCTCCTCATTTTGATGCTAGTTTCTGATTTAGAAGTAGAATAATTACTGTAAACATTGAAATTAACAGATTTGAGAACCCCTTTTTCAATGCCACCGATGAATTTTTCAAAAAAAAAAATTATTTTATTGTCCCAATCTTATTTTGGAACCCAATTTGGGTTTAGAACCGGAACAACAGGGGAAAAAATCGAAAGCTCACTCGTTACCTAGTCTTGATAGAGCGGTTTGAAAAAAAATGATTTTGGCGAAAATTGATGTGGTAATTTACGGTTGAGGGGAAGACCTCCTTTTTGATCACCTAAATTTTTTTTATATTTTAAAAAAAAATTTCATGGTAGTGCCTCTAAACTTCATTTTGATTGACACAAAATCAAATTGTTCATTCGATGGTTTGAAAAGTAAATCAAAATTTTTTGGTCATTAAAATAAATTCCAATTCAATTTTTGCAGCAGTGCTGCCAATTGAAATTTCATGAAAATTGCGTAAATCGAAATGCAGTTGGCATTGCAATGAAAAATTTCATCAAAAATTATTCTAAAAGACCAAAAAAAATTTCACTCGATTTTCAGATGTTTGAGTGAGAAATTTGAACTTGGTAAAAATCAAAAACCCTTCTAACCCTCCATCTGTCATTTTTCCACCTCCTTGCAGAGGGCAAAAGTGGTATCCAATGTCGAAGTCAATAATTCAGAGGGTACAAAAATTAAAATCGCACCTTTCTTGGGATGACCGAAGTTTCAAGCAAGCGGAATTACCCAAAATTTGTAAAACATGGTTTCGAAAATGTCCTAACTTCGAGATTCCTTTGGACTGGGAAGGGGGACTCAACATTTTTCTGGATGATCTCTCACTCAAAGTAAACTGCACCCTACAAATTTTGGTAAAAATCCAAGCTTTTTTTAATATATTTCCCCCTAATCAAGATAAAATCAGCTAACGATGCGATAAAAATCAACAACAGAGTATATAAACGAAAGGCAACGACGAAACTCGACATTCAGGTATTCGAGCTCATACGACCATAAATCATATCCCGAATAAGCAATTTATCAAAAGTCGTTGTGGGTAGGTTAGGTAGGCAGGTATACATCTTCATATACTTCTACTCGCGTGTATTTTATTTAGAATGGAGACGAAGTGCGGCCTGTTCGGCGATATCCTACATCGTAGATTTAATGAATTAGAGTTGGGCTCCAGGTGAAGTACAGAAGCCATAAAAAAGAAGACTCGCAGGTAGGTGGGAGTTTCGTTGGAGAAAAGAGTAGATTCTATTTTTGTATAGTTTTTACCTACTAGATGGGATTTTTATTTGCAAATAAAGCTAACAGGATATTTTATAACTTGTGTGATAATTTAACCAGTTAGGTGAGAATTAATGAAAATGGAAAAAGCAGTTTTGTATTTCGTCGTTCGATGCGTTTTGAAAATATTGGTGGAACGAAAGTGAGAAGACATGAAAATCGTAAATTTGACGTTTTTTAAAAAAAAAGAACTCAAAAAAAGTATGAAAGAATAAAGAGAGGAGTAGAAATGTCGAATTTTCAAAATAACCTATTTTTTTTTAAAATGAACTCTAGTCATTTAGGTTTTTTTTGAATAATCATTGAAGTTTCCGCCTGATTTAAAAAATTTCTGGGAAATAATTTTTCTAATACGCAATGACGCATTATTTATTTATCGTTTTCATCTTTGATTTCCTATTCATCGAATTCGCTGATAAAGTCAACCCATCAGTCATTACAACGTCACAAAATATAATAAACAGGTTCCTAATCAGGGCCCTGACCTAACTCAACTTTGTATTTAAATTTACGAACCTTGCTCTTCCTTTCTGGACAGCTTTTTCATGAAAAAATACTTTGAAATTTCGAAAAATATTTAATAGGTATCATTTAAATTTTTCAAGAAAAAAATTTATAAAATTGAGGAATCAGAAAAAAAAATAGTTGAGAAATTTGAAAAAAAAACTTCGATATTTTTATTATAAAATCACCAATTTTTCATTTTGTACAAAAAATGATTTCAAGTCGCATAACGAATCATATAAAGATACAGGGAGAAAATTCTTTCGCAATATTCAATCCTCATGAAAAACAAATATGAATTTTCAAGTAACATTTGTCATCGAATTGGCGTCCTATGAAATCATATCATTGCAGTTTGTAGAGAAATGAAAGGAAGGAAGGGAAGAAACCTCCTTCCTCGAACTATAAAATTTTCTTTCGTTTGATTGTAAATTTTATTCATGCAAGTATAGTAGATATTAATTCAATTAGCCAAATTGATAATTTTATCATCAATTTTGTGTTAAACCTTATGGTTTTAGAACGTAGATAATAAACCAACGTAGGTACTCTGATAAAAAAAAAAAATGAAATAATTCAATTTCAACTTGAAATTTTCCAAGAAACTCTCAAGTACATATCATTCTAAATTTACCTCGGTGTTGTAGGAAATTCGCTTTAAATCATGAAAAAATTATTAAAATCGAGTATTCTTGTGCAATTACTACACACCTAAGAATGGTAAAATTCACATATCCTCAGATTTTAAAAAATTTTATTGATCAGTACCAGCACCAGGTAGTAGGTATGGGAGATACCGCTGAAAAAATGTTGAATCGAAAATCCTCCTATTTTCCCTCCCCCCCCTCACCATTCTCAGGCTGATGATGAAAAATCATTTTTCATTGTTCAATTTTTCAGAGTTTACTCAAATTTTCAAAATTCAATTTGTTTCTTGAATTGTATCAATTTTTTGAAATATCTCGTTTTATTTTTTTTCAAGAACTATATTTTCTATGTGTTTCAAAAAATTGTCCAATTCTTAAAAAATCGTCCAATTCTTAAAAAAATCGTTCAATTTTTAAAAAAATTCTCACTTTGTAAAACACTATTGAAATTTTGAAAAATCGTACAATTTTTCACGTACCTACTTAATCTTTGGAAAATCGTATAATTTTTTTGAAAAATTTCACGCTTCGAAAATATTTTAATTTTTTGAAAGAAAACATTGTCCATAAGTTTTCAAAAACCGTTTCAATTTTTTGTACAATTTTACAAAATCTGAAAAATTGACTAAAATTTTTAGGTACCTTATTATAAAAATCGCACTATAAGTACCCAAAAATTGGAAAATAATTTTTTTAAAATTGCTCCAGTTTTGAAAAATACCTATTCCAATTTTTAGACATTTTTTTTAGAAAAATTAAAACAAGTTTTGAAAACTTGGGGTGTATTTTTTTAGAAAATTTTCCCAAGTTTTGAAAGATTGTCCAAGTTTGAAAAGTTTTTCACTTGTTTTCATAAATTAGGTATCCCATTCATTTGAAAAGTATCCAAGCTCTGGATTCTAATTTCTGGAAAATCATCCAAATTTTGGATCATTTTTCAAAAAAGACATGAGTGAAATTCTAAAAATTCCATAATTTTATAAAAATTGCGGAATTTTTCGAATTTTTTCAATAATTCTTTAGTTTTTGAAAAATTGCGTACGTTTCAGAAAATCGACCAAATTTTTAAAAAACTATGGCGTACCTACTTCTCAGAGGTGTGGTGTTTGGAAAATTTTCTAAAAATTGAACGATTTTTTCCAAAACTTGAATCTAAAATAAGTGACCCAAATTTTGGACACGAAATTTTGATTTTCCAAAATTCAGAAAATTTTACAAAACTTGTGACGAATTTTAATTTTAAAAAATATGTATATGTCAAGTTTTGGAAAACTTCTCAAAAATTTTTTGATTTTCGAAAATGTGAAAGCTAATGGACAATGTGTCTTAATGCATGGATAATTTTAAAAAAATTGGAAAATTTTTCCAGCCTCGACATTTTTTTGAAATTTTGACTCAAAAATTAGCAAATTTTCTAAAAGCCGAGCATTTTCCTAAAGTTGGACAGTTTTTTAAAATATTCTCGGCTTTCAGAAAATTTGCTAATTAATGAGTCATCAAAAAAATGTCGAAGCTGGGAAAATTTCCCAATTTTTGGGAAATTATGAAATTATCCATGCATTAAGACACATTGTCCATTAGATTTCACATTTTCGAAAATCGAAAATTTTTTGAGAAGTTTTCCAAAACTTGACATATACATATTATTTTAAATTAAAATTCGTCACAAGTTTTGGAAAAAATCGTTCAATTTTTTGAACATTTTCCGAACATCACACTTCTGAAAAAATTAACGCATCTGTTCGAGTCGTCAACGATCCTGCAATCCCCCTTTGCCTCTCACTGTATCTCTATCTCTCTCTCTGGGTCTGGGTACTTCACTAGCCAAAATGAAAACGAATTGAGTTCAACTCCACACAACATGATAACCTTATCAAAAAGGTACGTAGATACTCGGATGAGAAAAAAGATTAAATTTCAACTTGAAAAAGTAAATTTCCCAGAAACGAGAGTATTCTCAATTTACCATGAAGCAGGCAATTCTGTGTACTTAATCCAAAAAATATTTCTTGGAATTTGGGTCACTTTGTGGAGCAATTTAGTAAAAATTGAATACGTACGATTCATAAGTAGGTCGTAAGTGGCTTGTCACTCAAAATTGACAATTTAAAAAAAAATTTAACCTGCATACAATGTAATAACTAGAACAACGGATATCGAGGAAATAAATCAGACAACGTTGTTCAAACACAAATAATAAGTCAGTACCTACCTACACTGATAATCTTTTACCCTGAAAAGAACCGATAAATGGTTTTAAAAAGACTATGCAAATGAGATAAGAACTTAGGTACGCGGAAATAAAACCAATTCTCGACGAACTTTGTTAATTAGCAATAATTTTCACTTTCAATGATACAATATTCATTGAGAGACTTCGAACGTCTCCCTGTTTTTCACCTTTCACACCTCTCTCCATCAGTTCAATATTTCAAAATCACAAATTCAAAGTGAAAAATCCTCATTGCAATCAGGCTTTGATTACTGATTAGTCATACCATTGTATCAAATAATAAATAATAATCCTTATCTACGAAAATAATGTACTCATGGTATCACTCGAAAGCCGAAACGTCCTCTTGAACTCTCATACGTACCCATGAATCACGAAAATTTGCAACAATATTCGTCGTATAGGAATAGAAATGAACCATATCACATATCGCATTATACTCTCACTACCTACGGCTCATTAGTCATAATACCATACACTTTTTAGAAACAATAATAAAAAAAACTAGATTTTCAGCGACGAATCGACAACATCCTATTAATAGGTTCCCCGTTCCCCATTTTTCATTCCATAAGTAGAAACCTGTTGTTGACTGGAAGTGTTGTTAAGTTGAAATCTAAATGTTCGGATTTGCGATAACCATCGAGTATGGGTATTAATTTTATAACTTATAAGAATCGGAAAATTGAAATATTTACATAGAATCACGAAAACAATACGTGTTTAAAAAAAAAAACTTCTCGACGGAAATGAACACTTGGTTTGAACACGATGGCATCTCGTAACATTAAAATTTACTCCATTTACACGGTTACCTTTTTAATGAAATGTACACCTCGCCTCTTGTAACTATTCTCACCTACAAATGACCTATTCCATATAAACTCGAAGAAAAAATGAAGCGATGGCGGAGAGGGGCAGGGCCGGATCCGAAATTAGGAAAAGTTACCGGCCCACCGAGCTATTCCATTTTTACCGGCCCACGTAACATTCACTGGCCCATTTTTTTGCCCCAATTTTTTTGATTGGGGGGGGTTGATGAAAATCCCAACTCGAATCTTAAGATTCCTAATCCTAACTACATTTCGCCGAAATCAGGTAGGTAAGTATTGATATTTCTAATTTTCTATTTTAAAAAAATGAACTGGCGATTATTAACATAAAATTGTCCATTTGCCCCAAGCGAAGCAAGGTATTTTTCTAGATTGAACGAGAGTAAAAAATTTCAAAATGATTATAATTTAATTTTAAAAAATTTGTAGTTTCAATGTGAATACGAGAGAAATGAATTTGGCCCGAGCGAAGCGAGGGCGAAAATTTTTGAAATCCGACAATTCAAAGTGTAATAAAATCGTGTTTTGGATTAACAAACTTTAATAAAAAAATCGGTCACTTTTACTTTGAAACTATTTAAGAATAAATACAAAAAAGCCGAGCGCAGCGAGGCCAAAGCTTTTGAAAAATCGGTTTTTAAATATCGAAAATAAGTTTTATGGAGAAAAAATATAATGAATATTAGTTGTAATAATTTTGAGGAAAAATACCAAAAAATTACTTCTATAGGATTTAAATTATTTACAAATTATGGAAAGGGAAAAATATGAGTAGATACAATTAGGCAGAGCGCAGCGAGGCCAAAGTTTTTGAAAAATTTAGATTTGGGAGGTGATTTCACTGATGGATCGGAGTTCTAAAAGAGGATTTCTCCACCAAAATTTTTTTCGAGGACTTGAAATGAGGTTTTTCGATACTCCTGATTTCAATTTTTAAGCTTAAAATTTACCGACTTGATTGAAGCTTTTTTTGGGAAGTGGAAAGTGAGTACCAAGACTTGGTTAACAGAAAGATTTTCGAGATAGGGGGTAAAAAGGAACCTTTCTTACCCATTGTTGATTTATATAATTTTATTTGAAAAAATTGTGTGTTTAATGCCCAAAAAAGCCCTTATTCATCAGTTGGGAAAATGACAAATTTTCCCAACTAATGTGTTAAAATGTTCAATTTTCCCAACTCACAAATAAAAAATTTCGTCAGGGGGAGAAGCTCCCCCCTCCCCCTTATCGATACGTCCCTGCCCAACAGGCCATTTTTAAAGTAAACAAAGATGTAAAATAGTATAGCCCGAGCGAAGCGAGGGCAAAAATTTTGAGATAGCTTGAGAAAAATTGCAATTTTAGTTTGAAAAAAGGTACTTTTTTTAAAGTTTAAAATTAGAAGTAACCTAGATTAATTTCAAGATATCGATCTACTGGTAAATTAATAAGGAAATCATACAAAAAATAGCATCCGAGTGTTGAGCTACGAGTTAACTATGAGAAAAAAAATCTTGAATCTTTGGCTACAGAATTTTCAAAAATTCATTAGAAAATAAATCATTTTTTATAATTTCAACACATTTAAAAAAAAATGGGGAATAGAAGAAAATGTTTGAAAATTTTTGGAGGAATAAATTTTGAAAAATCGGTTCAAGAATTTTCTTAAAAAATTAATTTTGGAACTTTATCAAAAAATCATTTCTGGAAATTCACTATTAATAAATTAAATTTATAATTTTTGGAAAATGAATTTCAAAAAGTTGTTGGGAATTAAATTTTGAAGATTCTTTGAAGGAAGAAGTACGTAATTATTGAAAATTTTTGGAGGGATGAATTTTGAAAGATAAGATTGATAATTTGTCAAAAAATCAATTTTACAATTTTTTTTAATTTTCTCAATTGGAAATTTAATATCCCACATTTCCAGTAGTATAACCACGACACCGGGGCCGGGGCCGGACTATAAAAACGAACACGATGCGCTTTGAGATGATTCCTCATTTGGGCTTACTTGTCTCGCGTCATTATGATGTAGTCTACATGAGCGTGGTGCTGCTGCAGCGCATACGAGGAAACGAAACAGCCCGAGTAATCGTGATGTTACTTCACCAAAGTACGTGAGAAATACATCGCATCTTTTCGGGCTTCAAATTTAAAGTAATGATTATGATTGATTTCAGTCAACATAAATGTATGGTATCTTTTTGAGTTTAACTTTCTCTCGAGTAGAATTTCTTTTGTTTTTTTGTCAAAATTTTAAAAATTGAACCGGCCCAATTTTTACCTCACCGGCCCACACACCTAGCGGCCCACCGAGTTTTGCTCGGTAGCTCGCCTACTGGATCCGGCCCTGGAGAGGGGAAGGGGTTTTTTCTGATTTCGCTCAAATTTTTTTAACGAAATCTTTTCGATGGGCAAGTAAATCAATCACCATCATTTTCATTTTTACCCTCCAGAAAGATGGAGGTGGATTTTGTATAATTTTTAAGAAATTTCGATTTCTCGAGGAAATTTTATTCGCGAGATTTTAAGGCGAATTGATGGAAGATTCAAAATCGATGATCATATTTTGAAAAGCTCAAAGTTGAATTTTTCTGGCGAAGGATCAACTTTCAAGATAAGTACAAAAAATGAAAATTATCGTTTGAAGATCTGAAAAAATTACAGCGAAGTCATTTTTATTTTTTTTAAACCAGTGAATTTTCAAAATGGGATTTTGGGGCCCCTGGGACGTACAGAGGTTCTCAATTTTGGCCTAAATTCAAATAAAAATTTAAAAAGTTACGTAACACATCGATTTCTATTAATTTTAAGGCGCTGAGTTCGAATATGTACTCAGTTTTTTCTTCCTACCTTTCTGAATATCTCTATACCAGCTTCCTTGATGAGGTCAAAATTCAAAAAAATTGAAAATGTCACGTGACATGACGTTTGTTTGGTTTTTGAGGGCATCGAGTTCGAATATTCGCTCAATTTTTTTGGATGAGGCCTTTCAGTGCCCCCGTAGCCTTCCAATTTTTTAAAAATTGACCGCCAGCACCAGTGGCAAAGCGAAAGAGGGAAAAGGGCAAAATTTTGTATCGTGCTATGGACGCACAAAATTCAAATCATCTGCATCATCCATGGATGAGTGCCTGTTTGATGCAGTTTTTTTTCATATTTTGAATTTGTGTAGATTTGTGAGAACTTTTTTGCCCTCGCTCCGCTCAAGCAATAATTTTTTTCTGTAGGTCACAATTGCACCAAAAAAGGTGCCTCATTTTTCTTCTTTTTTTTGAATATAAGATTTCAAAAAATGACTGAAAGTGATCAAACCTTTCAAACACTGGAGAAAAGTACAAAAATTCTAGTTTTCGTAAAGTTTTGACCCATTATGCAGGTTTGGACAATTTCAAACTCAAAATTTCTTTACTTGAAGTCATAAATGTTTGCTAACATCGAAATATCAATATTTTCTTTCTCGTTAAAATTATTTCTTGAAAATTAAAAATGTTGATAGCAAGAAATTTCTGAAAAATTACATACCTTTCTTCCCTGCTCCTCCAAAAAATACGTTAAAACCGCCCCCCAAAAAAACTGTGAAAAAACCAGTACCTACCGAATTCCTTTGAATAAAAATTGGTGTCGCATTTCCGGAAGAAAATCCATTCCCTTGTTTTCAATGTTTTATTTGCAATAAGTAGGTACCTTAGTTGATGAAAAATCGAATTGTGTTCAACTTTATTTTTAATCAAAGCACCCCCTGAAGAAATATCGCAATACATTTTTTGGATGGAGGGGGGGGGCAAATTTTCTCGACTCACCGGACACTATTTTATTGCAAGGAAATGGCCAGCATTATAACATACCTACTCATGTTAAAAATTGAAAACAGAGCTTGTGGCACATCGATTCTCACAACTTTGAAGTCACCGAGTTCGAATATCGACTTCCTTTTCGATCTGAGCTCAATTTCCGTGCTCCAACCCCCCTCCCTTTCCCACCAATTATTCTTTGTAATTTGATGAAAATGGGTCCCCTGGAACGTGAGGAGAGGTCAGACCGAAAAAATGAATCGATGTTTAAATTCGATGACTTCAAATTAGTGAGAATCGATGAGCCACGAGTTATTTTCAAATTTTTACGTACTTTTCTCCAAAATTGAAGGGGCTAGGGGCACTGAATGGTCAAATCTAAAAAAAAAACGTATATTTGACCTCGATTCTCTCAAAAACTTGACTAACGACACGTCACGCGTCATTTTTCTTCATTTTTTCGAATTCGAACCTCATCAGGGAGGCTAGTTGGGGGAGGCGCAGAGGGATCGGATGAAAAAACTGAGTACAAATTCGAACTCAGCCCCTTCAAGTTATGTAATAAAAATCTATGTATTACATAATTTTTTATATTTTTTTGAATTTTGGCCAAAATGAAGGACCCCTGTACCATGCCCGGCGATATTGAAGGTGCTGGCGTGCTCGAGCACCTACGGGGCTTTTTCAGCAGTTGCTTTTAAAAAATCGCAAAATCCACAAAAATTTTAAAACTCAATCACCTGTACCAAATTTTCTGAAAAAAATGAAAAATTTCACACCAAACTGAAATTCAGTAATGAAAAGCCGTAAAATAAAACTTCTGCTTTTGGCTTTCGGCTGAACATTTCAAAAATAAAACTTTTGGATTTAGCTTTTAGCTTTTTGATTCATACAGCTAGCTTTTGGCTAGCTTTCAGCTTTCTCTTGTTTCAGCTTTTAGCTATATGTGAACAAACTTTCGGCTTAAAACTTCTGAATTTAACCCTAGAACTTCTGATTTACAGCACAATGATGAAAATCATCGTTCATGTCTGTACTACTTTCTCAAAATTTCAATTTATTCAACTTCAAAAAACTTTTCCCACTCTTGAAATTTCTTGCTCAAAATTTTTTTTTAGCTCCAAGATTTTGTTTCAATTTTCATTCACTAACATTTTTTTATTTACTGATATTTATTATATCAACTAACAAGTGTATAAAATTCCATTCTTTGATCTGAAAATTTTTAAAAACTTGACATTCTCTCGAATTTTTTACATTGATTTTCTGAACATTTTTTCCACCCCGAATTTTTTCAAAAAAAAATTATTTTAAATATTTCAGAGCAGGAAAAAAGTTTGAGGAAAAATTCTCAGCTGAAAAAATTGGAATTTTGAAAAAAAATTTAAGAAGAGAAAAAATTTTAAGACCTGCAAAAATTAAAATTTTGAGAAAAAATTTCGAGAGCTAAACAAGTTTGAGAAAATATTTAACCTTGAAAAAAATTTCTTAACGTTGAAAAAATTACCAGAGTTGAAAAAATTTTTGACCTGAGAAAAGAATTAGAGGGAGAGAAATTTCTGAGTTGATGAAAAAAATTTATAGTTGGAAAATATTTTGAAAAGAAATTTTTAGAGTTGAAAAATATCCTCGCCTCACCCCAGGCTCCTCCCACCAGAGTGTGAGGGGCACCTACGGAGAAAAAAATGATCCGCCGGCTCTGCCCTGTACCCCCAGGGGCGTCAAGATCCAAATTTTAAAATTTATTGGTTGAAAAAAATAATAAAAAGAACTATTCATTGTAATTTTTTCAAATTGAAAAGAAATTGCTTTCATCTTTTGTACTTCTCATGAAAAATGAGCTTTCCCCACAAAAATTAAACCTCGAGCTTTTCAAAATATAATCATCGATTTTGAATCTCCTATCAATTTTCCTTCAATTTGAGCAAAAATTTCCCCTCCAACTGCAACCGATCTTGAAATACAAGCCCTCAAAGTCGGGTTTTTCGGTACCAAATCTCAATTGCTCAAAAGTTACGAGGCCCACCCTTCAGCCCTTTTGAGGTTCAGGATGGAAATAATGTTTAATGTAGTGATCAAGAAAATTTCAAACGATCTCGATCATATCGATATCACTCCTGAGATCGATAGATCAATATAAAATAATGAGATCGATATCAATAATCGATATCACTCCTGAGATCGATAGATCAATATAAAATAATGAGATCGATATCAATAAAACTCAAGTACTGAAAAATTACACCTTAGGTGCCCTTAGATGCTTTAAATTATCCATGTAAAATGCTCAAAAATTGCAAAATATTACTTCAACAGGGTTTACAGGTATTATGAAGTCCAAAAAATATTCTACTTGCCATTTCCGGTCATTTTTATGAATTTTTCAAGATTTTGATTTTGATCTTTTTTTCCATCTCGATCATATCAATATCAAATTTTGCTCGATTTCTCCATCACTAAATAATAGTGATTATTTTACAAGACCAGAGGGAACTCGTAAAAAAATTGAGCGAAATCGGAAGAACTTCCCCTCCCCTTCCTATTTCACTTTTATTCGAAGATCCGATGATATTCTGTAATGTGATCTTCAACTCGTACCATGTTTGTTCGATTCACGATCAAATCCCACAATAATCCGTAATCTCACACAGAACAGAATTACAAATGAAAGTAAATAGATAGGAATCGACTATAACATATTCGATGTCAAACGTGTATTATTCGACTTAGCAGCCTGCAATGACCAGCATATCAAACAACTCGACTGGAAGTCGCTTCAGAGCTCTCGTACGAACACACGTTCAAGGTTTTGGCAAAAAACATCACTGGTTTATTTTCATTTAGACCTTCGGGCTTCGGGTATTATAATTTATAAACAACTCGGATACGTACGTCATCGTCGCCAATGGACTCGAATTCGATGAAACAGAAATTAATTGTAAATAAACTCGGTTAAAATCACGATACCGATAATCGCAAATTATTTTGTTTCTCGATAGCAAACATTCGTATACGAAGTTTAAACACCGAACACCTGGATTTATCAACGTCGAGTGTGGTATTTCTAATTTTTTTTCGAAGCTAGGAGCTCACACACGATGCGTTCTCCGGCGTCGTTCTTATCAACTTCGACGTTCGAATTATGGTACTAAAACTAAATGGGTCTCGAACGAGGCCTCGAGTACGTAATTATACTAAAATATTCAATATTCGATTACGTACCTCGATCTAAATGGCAAATCGATGCGCCCAAAATTACACAAACATATCAGCACAGCACTTTGAAAAAAAAATTAGGTAGGTATAGACACCGAACCATGCAAAAGAACAAAGGAACCCAATAATTCGAGTTTTTCCGAGCACTAAAATACTAAAAAAAAAGAACAAAAAAATTGAAATCTTTGTCAATTCAATTTACATGAAGTAGCTATTAAACAAAAACACATTTGAAATAACGCATAACCATGTGTTACGAAGTAAATACGACGACGACTGACGCGCTAAAACGTCGAGAACATACTGCGCATGTGCCCACACTAATCCGCCAGTTCGAACAAGAAAATTTATACTGGTTGATTCATCGTAACTTTTACTTTGGAACAATGAACCGCGATAATATTCTTCGATCTGCGCCTCGTTTAAAAGCTAGAAATATAATACGGAATAGATTAATTACTTTATTGATATTACCATCAATTCATGGGAATTTTTATTCTGATCAGTACCTGTGAAGGAGGGGGGGGGCAGCGAAGAAATAATGAAAAAAAAACGATAATTTATTTATACGATCAACGACAACACAACATCTACAATTTATCTAAACATTTAAACGATAAAAAACAGAAAAAATTAAGGAAAAGTTTAAAAATTCAAGAATTACAAATAATTAATTATAAGTAGCAAAGTTGAAAAAGTGTTTCTTTCGGTGTGTTTCGTTTGTTTATATCAGACTGTGGGTGTGTAGTACAGACATTTTAGGTTTTGACCCAAAAAAAAATTAGCCGGAAGGGGAAGTTTTGTACTATATAAGCTCAGTAAAGTATGTATTTTAATATTCCCGAACTTCCCTAAAATCGGTGAATATTTTGACCCCCTTTTGGGGGGTGAGGGGGTTCAAATTTTCGTTTTTCGGCTACAACTTTCAAAATTACGTATTTACGAAAAAATAGTTGAAACCAAAATTGTAGAGAATAAAAAAACAAACAATTTTTGTATTTATAATTTTTTTCTAGGACGTCATGGGAGGGAGCTAGGGTCTTTAGAAAAAAATCAATTTTGAAAATTTCCCATTACCAGAAAAAATCACCAAAAATCGGGTTAATCGAGTTTTAGGAGCGGTTCTTTTGCATAGTACATCCTATTACTATGTATAATAGAAAAATGTATAACCGACCCCTGATCTCAAAGTGGGGGGGGGGGTGGACCCTCCGAAGAAAAAGTCGAATTTTCCCTCAAGCGTAGCTCAGTTGCAGTGCAAAATTCGAAAAATTGGTTCAAACAAACGTTGTAGAGCATTAAAAGACGAACATTTTACTTTTTTACTTTTTTTCTACGTGGTCTTGGAGGCGAGCTATTGCGAAAAAAAAAATCAGCGTTGGAAAATTTTTCATTGCCTCAATGTAGTAACCATGGATAAACCTGGTAAATTTAAAATCTAGCGAACTAATGGTCGAACAAGTGGAGTTCTGAGGTTTTCGTGAGCGCTGAACTCGATTTTTATAATAATTTTGACCCCGTGACCTAAATTGGGGCTCAAAAGGAGAGTTTATTGAATTGATGAAAAATTTCCAAACGCCGATTTTTTTTCTTCTCGCAATAGCTCGCCTCCAAGACCTCGTAGAAAAAAAGTAAAAAAAGTTTAAAAAGTAAAATGTTCGTCTTTTAATGCTCTACAACGTTTGTTTGAATCAATTTTTCGAATTTTGCACTACAGCTGAGCTACGCTTGGGGGAAAATGCGACTTTTTCTTCGGAGGGTCCACCCCCCCACTTTGAGATCATGGGTCGGTTATACATTTTGCTTATTCTATATAGTAATAGGATGTACTATGCAAAAGAACCGCCCCTAAAAGTCGATTAACCCGATTTCTTGTAATTTTTTCTGGTAATGGGAAATTTTCAAAATTGATTTTTTTCTAAAGACCCTAGCTCCCTCCCATGACGTCCTAGAAAAAAATTATAAATACAAAAATTGTTTGTTTTTTTATTCTCTACAATTTTGGTTTCAACTATTTTTTCGTAAATACGTAATTTTGAAAGTTGTAGCCGAAAAACGAAAATTTGAACCCCCTCACCCCCCAAAAGGGGGTCAAAATATTCACCGATTTTAGGGAAGTTCGGGAATATTAAAATACATACTTTACTGAGCTTATATACGAAACTTCCCCTTCCTGCTAATTTTTTTTGGGTTAGGGCCATATTTTAGCTAAAATGTTTGTACGTGAGGTTTAAAATGAAAAAATATGGTAAAGGGTGTTCCAAAATTGCTGACAATTGAGCTCTCGTACATCCATAGGACTTTAATGACTCTATACGTAGGTTTAGGCCAGTCTAGGTACATATTTTTCTTAGTAGAATTTTTTGGGGATTGAATGGTCCGAAAGGAGATGGTAAGAATAGGGTCTCAAAAAAGGCACTTCCAGATTACATTCGGTTTTTTTTTAGACATTATATTCAAATTGTGTTGGGGGAGGGGGACATTATGTCCTAATTGAAGTGTTTCTGGGATATCATGCCCAAAATGTGGATTTTCTGGAGCACCTATAACTAAATTATCCAAATTGGTTTTTTTCTGGGACACCATGTCCAAAATATTCGAACTGGGGTTTTCTGGGACATTATGTCTAAATTATTCAAAATTGCTTTTTTGGGACATGGTTTCTGTATTGGATAGACTTTTTTTTAGACACAATGTTCAAATTGAATTATTCTAGGACACTATGTTCATTGCTTAAATTGTATTTTATGAGAAATTATGTCTAAATTATCCAAATTGGTTTTTTGGGATATAATGTTAAAATTTAGTTTTTTCTGGAACATTATGTCCAAATTGAGTTTTCTAAGAATCTACGTCCAAATTATCCAAATTGGCTTCCAAACTGAGATTTTCGGGGACCTCAAGTTCAATGTAGGTAAACAAATTGGGGTTTTCTGAGACATCTGTCTAAGTTATTCAAATTTGCTCCCAAATCAAGTTTTTCTGTGAAACTACTATCTAAATTGGATTTTTTGGGACGTCATGTCCAAAATTGGGTTTTCTGGGACTCACGTCCAGATTTTCCGAATTTGTTTTCAAATCTGGATTTGGACATGGTGTTCCAAAAGGTACTTTTCATATTTTGAACATAATATCCCAGGAAAATTTTGGTTAGTTAGCTAATTTGGAAAATTTAGATTCGGATCCAAGAAAATCCAATTTTGGACATGACATCCCAAAAAAACCAATTTAGATAATTTGAACGTAGTTTCCCAGAAAAACCTAATTTGAGATCGAATTTGAATAATTTAGACATGGTGTCTCAGAAAACCCCAATTTGGACATAATGTCCCTAAAAAAACTCAATTCGGGCATTATTGTCCATAAAAAAAACTCAATTTGGACATGGTGTTCCAAACAAGCCAATTTTGCAGAGTTTCAAAAACGTTAAATTTTTGAGTTTTTGTTTTCGTTTTTACAATTTCGGTTTTCGTTTTTGCTCTTTTCGTTTTAATAACATTATAACGTTTTCATTTTTGTTTTTTTTTAAGTATAAGATGCGAAAACGTAGTACCTAATGAAATATAACGATGAAAAATCGAAAAATTTATCAAAAGAGCAAGAAATGAGCTAAATAAGTGTTTTTTAATCAATTTTTTCATAAACTGGAATAAAAAATGAACAGTCATTATTTCATAATGCAAAAAAAATCAAAAGCTGAAAAAAAATTGTTTCACGTTAGGTATTTGTAAAATTTTGTTTTTATTTTATTGTAAAATGTTGAAAAAAACGGTTTTTTCGTTTTTTTTTCTTTTTCATAAAGTTTTTGAACCCCTGGAAGAGCATTTATTCTATTTTTTTTTTCGTATACGTATCTTTAGTATGAATTAATTAACATTTATCCAAAAATTGAAGCATTTTGGTAGACGAAATTGTTTGAAAAAATTCGATGATTGAAATCCTTAAGGTATATGTGCGATTTCGCCTATAATGTATTCAAATACCAAAAAAATTGGAAAACGAGGGGGGGAAAAACGAAAAAATTTGGTTTGTTTTTGTTTATCACTATTTTACTAATTCAGTTTTTGTTTTTTTTCGTTTTTAAAAATACTAAAAAATAACGTTTTTTTTCGTTTTTTTTTCGTTTTTGAAATCCTGCAATTTTGTATATTTCGTACATATCGCCCATATCGCCCCAACGAAACTCAATTCGATAATTTGGACATTGTGTCCCAGAAAAACCAATTTTTCATATTCTGGACATGGCCTAGGAAAATTTTGTTTTGCTGAGGCGATATGTACAAAGTATACGAAATTGATTTTTTTGGGACACCATGTCCAAATGGTTTTTTTTTGGGACGCTACCTATTTCAAAGTTACGGAAATCATTTTTGGGGGGCGGGGGAATGTTACGTCCAAATTAGGGAGAGAGTCAGACACAAAGTCCAAATCAGTTTTTAATCTGAATGTTATAATTTAAAATTACGAGATCACAAAATATAAAATGGTTCAATTTGGATCGACTAAATTTAAACGAATTTCAAATTTTTCAATTTTTTTAAAGGTACTTCAAAAGTTTTTAAGCTCAATTTTTCTCAAATTTTTTCAATCACAGAAATTTTCAAGCTTGAGTTATAAATTTTTCAACTTATTTAATTTTTTTCTAATTTCAAATTAAAATTTTTAAAATTTCAACTAAAATTTAATGGTGGGGGTGTCAAATCGAAAAATCTACTCGAAATTCGGACTCAGCACCTCAAAAAACATAACAAATAATACATTAACTTGCACAGTATTTTTGTTTTGTTGAATTTGTTGCCCCTTCATATGGAAAAAAATGAGAGAAAATTTCAGAATTTTTCAAATAGCTTCTAAATAATAAAAATTGTTAGGAGGAAAAAAATTCACAAGTAATAGAATTTTTTTCAAATAAGTAAAATATTAAAAAATTCATGGGATGAAAATCATCTGATTTTTTGAGATCTCCTCATCAGCTCTTTTTAGATCGATCGACCCCTAAAAAATTCTTTAAAGGGGCGGGAAAAGATTTAATTGTCAAAATTTTACGTTATTTGCTCTCTAGGAGGTAGTGAGACGTACGGGAGGATACCGAAAAGCAATTTTGGAACACCCTATAAGGATATGCCATTATTAACAAACTATTTTAGTACTTACTATAATATCGATAGATTTCTAAACTACGACTTTAACTAAACTGTGGAAAAATTTTTAAAAATATTGTAAAAACACAACCTTAGTAAGTATATCATATTCGAGTTCAGATTATTGTCGAATATCACGAATGATTTCTTTTTCCAAAAGAAAAAAGTATATAAGAGTAAAATTAACTAAACCAATTTGTATTAAACATACAGTAATAAATGGTAATTTTGGATTATTGTCCAGAGTTACTTATCAACTACATAATTAACTAAATTTCTACTCGGTAATTCAACGTAAAAAGCCAACAATAGGTACATACATTTGTCTTCATCTTGCCCTCAAGATTTTCAACTTCGAGCAAAACAAACGATAAAAAATTATATCCAATGAAATGGATAATTAATAACCAATTACTTACGTACTTTTAAAGCTTTGACAACTCAACAATCAATATTAAACCTAAAAAAAAAACTTACATTAACACGCATATTTATGCAATTCAATACAATAAATATTTACAAGAATTATTGTCATGTTATTCTCACTAATTATAAATAACAATTTTATCAACTTATCACTTCTAATCAATTATTGTCTGAAGTGTTCCTGTAGGTGTATACCATAGCGTACAGTCGCATAAGAATGAGTATAAAATTTTGGCCCAGGTGTTTTTTGGCAGTTTTGATATTCTTTAAAAATCAAAATGTTGACTGAATGAAAAACCATTCGGGGCTCATCCGAGAAAAAATATGGATGGGAATAAAAATGAGCTAAAAAATTCACCATCTAATCTAAATTATTGTCGAAATTACGTAAAAGTTTCTGTATCCAGTTCCAAGAAAGATTTCTTCACTTAAAATAAACACTTAGAATTAGATTAATATTACACATAAAAAATATTTTGAAAAATAGAGTAATTTTAATATTAGTAAGAAAAAAATAGGATGTGAGAATTTTGCAATCAGGCAGATATTCGAAAAATTCGATTTCCTAAATTTTTAAGAGATCATGATAAATTTAAAAATGGGTAAGTTTTTGAGCTTATTAATGGAATACGGTTTGAACTGGCTCTAAGGTGGTCAAAATAACATCAGGTTAAAGATAAAAAAAAAATTTAAATATAATTTGAGAACTTCTTGTGAGGATAATTATACTATTTTTTCGTTTTACTTTTCACCTAACGTAATTTCTTGATAGGGGATGGGGGGAAGAAATTGAATCGAGAAAATGATGTACCAAAAATCCAGCACTAGATCATTGGGAGTAAGGTAGAATGAGAGAGAAGTGTTCTCTAGACCTCAAAAGAACTATTGAAAATTGCATACCCCCCCCGACTCAATTCTTGTGAACAATTTTTAAAAAAATTGAATTTTATTTTAAGACAAATTTTTTCACACCAATTACATTTTTTTGTTTTTTTTTCAAACAAAATTGAAATTTTTTACAACACGTTTCCTTTAAAAAAATTAAAGGTCAAAATGAGATGAAATTTTCAAAAAAATTTATATCACAGATTTTTCTAAATTTTTCATTAAAATTAGTCAATTTTAATGCCTATATTCCCAGCTGACATGACCATGCTGCATAAGAAACGAAATTTTGAGAATTTTTCAATAACTTCTTTTAGTCTTTGAAAAATTTAAGTCAACATCCATCAGACCTAAAAAAATAAAAATTTTAAAAATTTTTCATTTTTCACCAATTTTTTTCAATTTTTAAAAAAATTAGTGAAATTAAAGTAAATTATCTTATATTTTTTACGCGAGAATTTTTTTATTGAAAAAATCCAGTCAATTTGTTCGTTTTATACTCATTTCTCACCTTGAATAGCTAATTTTTTTCAGGCATAAGAAATTACTAAAAGTGTTGCCTTAAAATAAATATCAAAAGATCTTAAATTTGCTAAAATTACTCCCCCCTCCCCCTTGCTTCGAAAAAGAAAAATTTGCAAAAAATTGAAAAAACTTGCTTTTTGAAAGAATACTTAGGTATACGATTGGACCAATTTTTCTACGAATTGAAAGATCAAAAAGAGAAACCGTCTTTTTAAAATTTATTTTATTACCATTTTTCATCTTAGAATTTCTCAGTCTCTTGCAATTTTTTTCATAATTTAAAAAACTTTCAAAAAGTTTCATATTTTTCTCAGAAAATTTCTTTAATTTCGGAAAAATTTCTCAGTCTTAACTTGAAAATTTCCTAGTTTTTCGAAAAATTTGGAAGTGGGGGCACGAGAAGATTTCAACAAATTTCTCAAGCTAGTTGAAAGAAGTTTTTCATTTGCGAAATTCAAGACTTTTTCGAACTAGGTTTTTTTTAATCTTTTCTTTCGTTAAATTTTTTTCCAACTAAAAATTCAAATTGGTTGGAATTTTTCGTATTTTTACAGTTTTTTTCAGTTTATCCGATTGATCTTTTTTTTTTCTCAAAAAAATTAATCCTCTTAAGAGTTTTCAATGTAGGTAAAAATGACGAGTTGATGGTCTATTAATAATTCTATCTAAAAATATTATTTTCTTCCTGGTCAGTGACGGTTACCTATTTTGAAAAAAAAAAACAACTAAAAAACCATAAAATTATGACCTAAAACAATAAACTTTTTGGCACAATCGTCGTGATAAAACTAAAAAATAATTAAATTTACTGACTTAGAGTTTTCTTTGGTAATTATAAAATAAATAAGTATAATAAATTCATTAAATATAAAATTATTGTCCAATTATAGGTCTTTTCGTCTCTTTCCTTCTTATCAAGCAAATTATGAGTATTTTGAGCAAGAATTACATTGGTAGATAATTATGGTCTTTATGTTGCAAATTCGGAATTATTGTCCATGGTGAATAAATATGGTACCTTATGAATTACGATGAAAATCATGCAAATTCTCAAAAAAAAATTATAACATCCTCAAAAAAATAAACGGTAATAACAATTATTTAAAAAAAAACAATTCTCAATATTGAGTTAGGGGAAGATGAGGGGGTGTAAACTTGAAATATTTCATAAAATTCAAAGAAAACAAGTATAAAAAGCTGTTAAACATAACATTACCCTAAATTAAAATATTTGCCTCGGGCAATGAAGCGTTTCATCAATCAGATCGAACTAGGAAAGGAAATGAGTATGAAAAAAAATAGTTCTTTCTTCAAAAAAATAGGCAGATTTCTTCACCACCGAACAAAAAAATCCAATAAAATAATAGGAAACGTCGATGAAACGCCCGGAATAAAAAATATTTACAAATAAGATTACAAAACGGGAGAAAAAAAATAAATAACGAACCTATACAAATCACAAAAAATTATTGTCCAAGTTGTAAAAATCACCTTTTAAAGTGATCTATAAACGTTGAAAATACACACGTATGTATAGTAATAGGTCGATATGTATCCAATGATATTGTATACTAAAAAACATCTTATTTGTCATGGTTAAAACGTAAAACAATATGTTGACTAAATAAACATTAAAAATGTCATTTTCACAAACTAATTGATAAAATTGCCCGTTTTTCTTTAAATTAAAATTGACCATGTTTACGGTTAGATAATTTACGCGACATCGACATATCATTGAACACATATTTAGAGTAAAAAATTGATAAATTTGTACGAAAAAAAGTATAAAATAAGTGTAATAGTATTTATTGTCCATTCGTTGCTGATCACATTCGCGTGATTTTTGTTCTTTTTCACTTGAGGTGTGACGGGATCTTCGACGATTATTTTCCAACCCATGTACCCGTGGATGTAACACTAAAAAAAAAAATTGTATGATATAATTGCAACCTGCTAATGGTCTGGCTGCCTACAGATTGCAGTTAAATGTGGGGCTATTCCATACCTACTAAAGCAGACCAAAAAAAGAAGTTGGGTCTTCCGATTTCGCTCAAATTTTTTGTACGAGTTCCCCTTGGTGGTCTATTTACAAAACCACGATCATTTCTTTTCTAACCCTCAAGGGAGTGGGGAGGTGGGCCTCGTAATTTTTATGCAATTGCGATTTTTAGCCAAATTATCCAACTTTGAAGGTTCATATCTCGAGATGGGGTGAACTTGGGCAAAAACTGTTTACGGGGTCTGAAAGAGAATTAATAGAAGATTCAAAAACAATAATCACATTTTGAAAAGCTCAAATTTGAACTTTGGTGGTGAAAGCTCAACTTTCATGATGAGAACAAAAGATGAATGATACAATTTAAAAATCTGAAAAAATTATAGTGAGGAGCCCTTTTCTTTCTTTTTTAACCAATTATTTTCAAGATGGGATATCTGAACCCCTGGGGGGGGGGGGGTAGAGGGATTCCCAATTTCGACCAAAATTCTAAAAAAATCGAAAAAGTAAAGTAACACATCGATTACTACTAATTCGAAGGCGCTGATTTCGAATATGTACTCAGTTTTTTTATTCGACCCCTCTGAACCACCCCCTCCCCCATTAGCCTCCTTGATAATGTCAATTTCAAAAAAAATGAAAAATAACGGTTGACCTGTCGTTTGTTAGGTTTTTGAGGGTGCTGAGTTCGAAAATTTGTTTATTTTTTGGATTTGACCCTTGAGTGCCCCTCTAGCCCCCCTCCCATTTTGGGAAAAACTATGTTAGGAAACAAAAATATCGTGTGGAATATCGATTCTAACTAATTTGAGGGCGTAGAATTCGAATATCGACTTACTTTTTGATTCGATCCACTCCCCGTAATTTTTTGAAATATTCAATTCCATATTGATCACCGATGACTGGAGAAAGGGGTCAGTTGGAGTACGGGGAGTGGTTCGAATCAAAAAGTAAGTCGATATTCGAATTCTACGTCCTCAAATTAGTTAGAATCGATATGCCACACGATATTTTCGTTTCTCAACATGGTTTTTCCCAAAATTGGGGGGCTAGAGGGGCACTAAACGGCCAAATCCAAAAAATAAGCAAATTTTCGAACTCAGCGCTCTCAAAAACTTAACAAACAACAGGTCACGCGTTATTTTTTATTTTTTATTTTTTTGAATTTTGGCCCTATCAATGAGGCTAATAGGGGGGTTCAGGGGAGTCGAATGAAAAAACTGAGTACATATTCAAAATCAGCGTCTTTGAATTGGCAGTAATCGATGTGTTACTCAGCTTTTTCGATTTTTTTGAATTTTGGTCAAATTTGTGGACTCCTCTACCCCAGGGGTCTAGAGATCCCATCTTGAAAATTTAGTGGTTGAAAAAAGGATGAAAAGAGCTCCTCACTATAATTTTTTCAGATTTTTCAATGGTAGCTTCCAACTTTTGTTCTTATCATGAAAGTTGAGGTTTCGCCACCAAAGTTTAACTTTAATTTTTTCAAAATGTGATTACCGTTTTTGAATCTCCTCTTAGTTATCTTTCAGACCCCGCAAACATTTTTTGCCCAAGTTCACCCCATCTCGAGATAAGAGCCTTCAAAGATGGATAATTTGGCTAAAAATCGCAATTGAATGTGTCACAACAAAAAGGGCATAACTCAGCATATTATGTCCTCTTTGATGCGACAAGCGATTCGTATTCTCTGAAGTTTTTTCTATCCAATGATCCTCCTCCCGCCTTCCAATATGTTTTCCTCGAAGAGTTATGGCGTTTTTAAAATGTGAAGTTCGCAATTTCGGTACCTACAATCAGATGTTTGATTTTCAAGAATTTGCGTAATGTTTAATTTTTTCACTGTGCAGATGATTGTAAAATTTTAAAATTTTAATGAAGTGTTTTTTTTAGTTAATTTTTCGTCATAAATTTGAAAAAATAATAAAATTCGTCCAAAATGTATTTTTAGCATTTTTTTGTAACCAAGAAAATGAAAAAAAAGTTGTCATTTTTCAAAGTGAGATATATCCGCTCCCTGAAGAGATAATTTGAAATTTTTTTCATGAAAATGTTCTTTTTTTCATTCTCTTCAACTTTTGTATGAAGATTTTTTTTTAATTTTCACTTCCGGAAAAATTATACGTCATCAAACGTAGAAGAGTCGAAATGAAATTTTGTCACAACAAAAAGGACATATAACTCAACCTTTTGTTTTCAATATAGAAAAAAATAGAAAAAATATCAAGTGATGGGCGAGCTGTTTTCTTGTAGCAAAAAAATGAAATTTTAAGGTAAAATTTTTTTCCCCAGCTCAATTCCTTAATTTAGTATTAAAAAAAGTATACTCAAACTTCAATCGCGATTTCCCAAAAACGCCATTTTTTCTATAATGTCCTTTTTGCTGTGACACGTTCAATTGCATAAAAATTACAAGGCCCACCCCCTTCCCTCAGCCTCCTTGAGGGTTAGAAAAGAAATGATCGTGGTTTTGTGAATAGACCACCAAGATGAACTCGTAAAAAAAAATTTGAGCGAAATCGGGATACCCGAATTGATTTTTGGTCTGTTTTAGTATGGAATAGCTCTGTGTAATTTATAAAAATCAAATTTATCAACGAACTTGATAATATAATAAATTGGGCGTTTCGTAATCTACGGTCCAATTTAAATACGCTGCCTCGCCCGGATCGCACCGTAATTCCAAAGTTTTAAAGAATTGTTCGAAGGTATCGTACAGTGTCGTTTGATCGGTTGTTTTGTAAGCCCACTCGCAATATTTTCCAGCTGAGGAATAAAATACATCGAGAATTTAATTAGATTGTTGTTATGTTACGACATTGTTTACGTATTTCGAATCGAAATCGAAATTACATTGCATCATCGTTCCAATGTAAAAATATACACCATAAGGTTATTTTATTTTAAATATACTTCGAGTCATTTCGAAGAGAAATTAAAAAAAAATTGTATTGAATTTAAAATTGTGTAGTGTACCTGTGTTTGGTAGAGGATTTCCTTCGCTGTCGTAGTTTATACCGCCGAAAATACGTTGATCTTTCTGTTCTTCTTCGGTTTTTTGTCCAAAAGCTCCTTCGGCGTTATCGGTTATATAAAATGGATGATACTGTAAGTAGTTCCCTGGTAAATTTCCTGTAAAATTAATTTTTGAAATTAGTATTGTAATAATTTGATGAGTTTTTTATAATTTTTTTAAACAATGATTTCATAATCTATTTTTAAAGTACCTGCAAACAAATAGATTCAATAGAAAAGGGTATTTCCTGGTAAGATGGTGAAATTGACTCTTGAACCAATCGAGACAAAACCATCCAAAATGTTGGAATTGATGTAAAACTACCTCGAAAAAATTTCAACCTTTACCCCCACTCCCACTCGAGTTTATACCAATCTGAAAATTGTTTCAAAAAAATTTTCCTGAATTTTCCGAATTTTCCAACGGTTTAAAAATTTTAAAAATTTCTATAGATAGGGAAAGTGGGGGCCATGAAATTTTTTCCCTTCGTGATTTCGTTACACCCTTGGCTACTACATACATACATATATTTTTTAAACCTCGAACCTCTATGAATAAATGGGGGAAAAGTCATTTTTTCGCAATAAAATGGAACTTTTGAATTTTATTCGAGTGTTTTTCGACATAATCTGAGTAAAATTGTTATTTTTTGGAAATACCGACCTTGAAACTGGTTATAAAAAGGTGAAAAAACTACGAAAAAACGTGTTTTTTAGTTTTCCATTTTTTGACCATGTTGCACCAATTTTTACCCCCACCCCCTCCCCCTCCCCATATAACACCTAAGGATGTAACGAAATATTGGAGAGAAAAAAATTTCATGACCTCTCTGTCTAAAAAATTTCAAAATTTAGGAACATTTTTTCGAAACAGTCCTCAGATATACGCCTATACCATAGTGTATTTAATCTATATTCTGTAAAAATTTAAATTTTTTTGAATTACCCCCTTCAAAAGCAGAAAATTTTAAATTTTGAGCATATATAACCCCGTAGCTTGGGTGTGAGGGGGGGGAGTTGAAATTTTTTTTGGTGGTTTTACATAAATTCCAACATTTTGGATGATTTTTGTCCCGAACATTTCAAGGGTCGATTTCACCTCCCTACCAGGAAATGTTCTTTTGAAAGTACAAGATTATTTTAATTCGTAATCAGATTTAGTTCCTACAATATAGATGGTTAAAAAATTCAATAGAATTAATTTGGCAAAATTTGAAAACTTATACATATGTATCTATAACGAGAGTCATATTCCAATTTTATCCAAGCTCAAAATCGAAAAAAAAAAATCATACTTAGAGCTGTAACTCTATTTAAAACAAGCAGGAATAAAAATTCAAGCATTGCAAATTTTATAAAATTTTCTCAATTTATTTACCTATATTTTCCCTACAAAATGTCAAATTTTGCATATTTTATCAGTCTCTCCTTCAATTTTAACATTAGAGGAAAACATAATTTATGTGCAGGTTTTTTTGCCTATCCATTATATTGAAGGGGTTACAATACAATTTTATGAATTTTACCAATAAAAACTGTCTGGTTTACGCTTTTATTTTGACCAAAATACGTACAATGGATATGTTAAAGTGCTGGGCATTGACCTCAAAAAAGTGAAAAAAATTGAGATCAAAATTTTTTGTATGTAGTTAGGAATTTTTCATATACTTACATACCTAAGAATTTAAAAATGAAAATGATCATAAATTATTTTATTTAAAAATTTGTAAAATCACAAATCATAAAATAATATTATGAAGTTTGAAGATGTCATAAAATTTTTAAAATCAAAATCTCCTAAAAATTATGCCAATTTCGAGAGAAAATTACGAAATTTATGAAAACTGGAATTAATAATTTTAGAAAACTCCATCAAAACATTACATCAGTTTTTTTTGCAGAATATTATCAAAAAATGTCCCCTAATCAACATATTTCGACCCACCCTACCCACCCTCATTTCTCTCCCCCCCCCACAGTGGATTAAAGCTATTCAAAATCAGTGTTTGGCTTCTATTTCATTTTCTTTGCATTTTTATGAAAAAAAAAAAATCACAGGCATTTTATTCTACGTTAAATTTTCTACAAAATTAGCTGTCAACTATATCCGGAATGGAATAATGGGGTTCTGAAAAATGGAAGTTTTGGAGGTAGACTTGAAATTTAGTAATAAAATTCTTTCGGCTTTTTGAATCATGGATATGTTTTGGAAATAATTTTTAATTAAAATTTCAGAAAAATATGTATCATTTTTATTTTTTAAATTTGATGTATTTTTGGTTTACTGACCCCCCCCCCCCCCCATCCCCAGCAATATCACATATTCATGTAGAAAATTCAATCTGGACATAGTGTCCAAAAACTTTAAATTTGGGCTAATAGTATTCACAAAATATTCAATTTGGACATATTGTCCCAAAATCCCCGAGGTATCTCTATCTACCTACTTTCAGCTTTTTATCTCAAAGCGTACGCTATCGGCGTATTTTAAAATTTTTTCTAGGAAAATTTTCTGCTAAAATTATGTGATTTTGAACTCGAAGTGACGAATTTTGGAAAATTGTGCTTTAATCGATTAAATAGGTCACCTACATAATATGGGTAATCCGTGATTATAGGTGCTGAAGTTGACATGAACCATTTTTATGGGCTTTTCTCCAGCACTGGAAAATTCCAAAATTTTCTAGAGGCTCTGGAACGTTTCGAAACCGCTTCCAATTGATTCGTGGGGGGGGGGTGTCAAAAGTAAGGTATCTACAAAATTTAAGATTTTTTTTTTCGTTGATACGATTAAATTTGTATATTTTGCAGAACCATGAGGTAATTTTGAAATTTCAAAAATTCGCCAAAATTCGAGAAATGAGCTTCAGTACCTTAAATTTTTGACATAAAGTTCTTTTTTTTATGTACTTCTGATTTATTTTTGTTTTGGCTGAAAATTTCATGATTAGAATATTAATTTACCTCCTTCTACGATGAAAGTGTACGTTTTGCCTCTCTCGACATGCAATTCTGGTATCAATTTGCCATTTATATACCAAGCAATTCCCAGCGATGGTTTTTCTGCAAATAAGAACGAGTTGATATTAAATTACGAAATAAGAGAAAAACTGCGCCAAAAATTAAAATTATACTGAACTGGTTATAGCTGAGTGCCCCTTTCTACCGCCACTCGGACCGATTCTGACAGAAAACACGTTCGTATTTCTGATCACACTTCTGGGCCACGGTTTCTTTGGCGTTTCGTCTTCAGATTCCATAGGCGTACATGCGAAATCACCATGAGATCCAAAATCTACGAACGTATTTTCTAAGAAAAAAAAAAAAATCAATAAGTATTTGGGTACTTGGTAAAACGATCATTTTCAGAAATTTTTACATCTTCTGCTTCTTGGTAAATACCTAAGTAATTAAAACAAACACCTCATTTGACCCTTACCTATGGTCTTATCAGCCAAAGCATGAGCATTCGGTTCATTTCTAGCGTTTAAAGGTCCAATGGCAGCGATTACGTTGGTTTTAGTACTCGTAATAATGGGCTTATCCGTTAACGCCTCGTTTGTTTGTAATGGTCGTTCGTAAATTATGGTCGTGACACCGTGTCTTCTCTCTCCGTAAAGCATTTTTACGTCGTTTCTACCATTGATCACTTCATCGGGGCAAACGCCGCTTTTACCATCGCACTGGCTCGAGGCAGAGATGTAATAATCTTCGGCGTGGAATTTACCGCTGCTTTCATCGTAGAAAACTACAACAACGTCGCTACCGATCATTGAAGATCTGTAAAAAAATTAATTGGTAATTTTTCACGAACTGATTTTGTAACTATGGGCAGGGGGACTTACTTGTTGGGATCTCCGCTGATTCCAAAGGCAATATATTGATCGATTCGGATGGCTGATGATAATCTGATATGTACTTTTTCGCCATAAGTTTGCCATTGGACTTGCAATCGTTCCGATAACATTTCTCTACAGTTGCTAAATTCTTTTTTCTTTTCCGGATTTGATGTCGTGCTGCTGGTCTATTAAAAGGAAAAATATTCTCGATTAAATACAAAATTGTGTCAAATGATAAAAAAATTCGAATTGGTACAATTTTTTTCATCACTATTTCTATTTACAATATGTACAAGTTTTGTTAAGTTTGACTTAACCTCCCCCCCCCCAAAAAAAAAAAAATCGAATTTGAATTTCTCACATCTTAAAATTTTTTAATAGGTAATTTTCATCATATTGTTTGCTTTAATTATAGACAGTAATTTTCAAAATTTTCTTCTCAACGAACGAAAAGAAATGACTCAACTACAGAGTCCAACTTTCTCTTCCCCGAAATGGGAAAATTTAATCATTAGTTGAAAAATTTGCGAAAGTCATAATCTTTTTGAAAAATTTAGAATTTTGAATCGAACTAGAAATTTTTTTGATTTTTAGGTAATTCTATTTCATTTTTTTAATGCCCTTCGAAAAGGAGGTTAAACATCCAACCATATCTTTGAAAACGTTAATAAGGCGATTGAAGTTTCACAATTTAGATTTTGAAATTTGATGGTTGTTTTATTTTTAACCCCCAAAAAGGGCTACAAAGAGGGAGATTAGATCTCGTAATTTTGAAAAATTGATATTGGTATCAAAATAAATATTTCTCAGAACACTAATTTTTATTCTGACAAACATATTACTCCCAATCTAAATTTGGCCCCGGATAGGGGAGTCAGAGTCCTTAATTTTGAAAAAATGGAAATTTAGACTTCAGAAGATGTAACATGGTTTCAAAAAAGAATGTAGCAAGGTTCGTACCGAAGCTAAAAACCAAAAGTTGCACTTTTTTCGCAGGACTTTTCTGGATCGAATAATTTCTCAATGACCAGGAACAATTATTTTCGTTGACCAAACTGAGACTCAATTTCGTACACTACTCTTTAAACTTATTTTTCAAAAATTCGTACTTTTGAACTTTTTCTTCTTAAATTTGTACTTTTTTAATACTTCTATGAAGAAAATTGATTGAAAAATTCGAAAAACCGGTTTGAAGACTAGATATCGACCCCAAATGCCTCAAAATTTTTTTTCAAAAATTGTTTTTCTTTATCAAATTTTAATATGAAATTTTTTAATATGAAATTTTACTGGGAGTTCGAAAAAATTGTTTGAAAATCGTATCATGTCCCCAATGCCTCAAATAGGGACAAAAATTTGAAAATTTTGAAAAATGAATCGAAATTGATACATTTTTGGGGTATGGGGCCCTTTTTGGAACACTTAGTGGAGAAATATGACCCTCAAACCAACTTTGCCGAATTTCTGGTAAAATGTCTAATCTCAAAAAATTTCCAAATCCTCACAAAAAAGTAAACTTCGATTTTTCGACCTCTATGTCAATTTTTTTCGAGATTTCTAACCCTGATCTGGCCTCTTTTGGTCTCTTTTTTGAGTTTTAGAGTAAAATGGTCATCAGAATGAGGATTAGCGTTCCCGAAAACCTGTATTTCAATACCAATAGTACCCTTATTAAATTTTTCAAAATTTTGTATTTTTTGGATATTTTTTCGAGATTTATTTCTCAAAAAAAAACAACAAAAGTCGGCAAAATATGACAATACAGGGTAAAAATGCAACCATTTGAAGAAAAAAATCTAAAAAAATGCACTTGTACACTGCCTTGTTTCACTTTTCAGGGTATTGAGTTTTGACTAAAACCAGATTTATCATCTGACACCCCCCTCCCACAATAATTCCCACTTCTGTTCTTCTCTGCTCAACAAAAACTTACCGGATTATACCACCAAGGCGGCTATTTTGAATGCAGCATGAAATGAAAATGATTGTGATTAGAATTAGAATTAAAATTACATTTTAAAAAATGATGCAAATTTTAAATACCAACCAAAACAGAAATTGGAATAGAAAATTGCAATTTAAAAAAAAGATATTGAAGAACTGTTATTTAAAAAATTTCTAATCATAATTGCTCGTTAATGACTTGAAATTTGCAAGCGATTAAGTACTCGACATAAAATTGAAGAAAAGAAAAAACACAAAAAAAACTGGAAAAGAAAATTGCAAACTAAAAATTTATTTTTACATAAAAGTGACAGAAGAAGAAAAATAATTAATAAATAAGTAAAAAAAAGCAATAAATAAATAGGTAAAAAAGCCATAAATAAATAGGTAAAAAAAGCAATAAATAAATTTAAAAAATCACAATCACAATTAAATATACCAACACCCTTTTTTTCTTTGAATTAATCTAACTACAGCTTTGCAAAAATTCTGTACAAAAGCATTTTAAAAATAGGTTCATATTGAAGCTCATTGTTTCAGTTTTGCTTTCCTTCCTTTCTTACTCACAGATATTTTGGTCTGTCCTAAGCTGGGTGGCACCTCTAAATCTTTTGGTACCATGACGTGGCCAAAATTATGAGTAAACTTCACACAATATATCGACAACCAATCGATATCGTACACTGTTAGATCATTTGGCAACTGTAATTCGATATCTTCTCCTTCGTAGGGTCTTTTTAGCGGTTCCAAGCTACAAATCAAAATGCATATTATCCTAGGTTATAGGTAATTGAATTAATTTTTAATAAGGACAATGCCCTCATAAACAGATTATTAAACAAAACCGAATCGAACGCGAGACAGAAGTTGCCCTTTTCTCTAAATGGCAAAATTGCATCGTTTTCGGATAGAAAACTGGGGTAGGTTGGGAATTTTTTGATATTTTTTAAAGCGATGACCTTTTTTTGAAGAAATTTTTTTTATGAGTTGGAAAAAATGGGGAAAATGGTGGAAAATGGACTTTTTCAGTATTTTGTTCCTCTAAAAAACCATCTTCGATTCGTCTTCGTGAATAAAAAAACACAAAAACACATAATGTGCCGTTGAATTTCAACAAAATAAGCTCGGAACATGGCCCTGAAACCATTCGATTCCTGAAACCTAAATACCTAATTAACCATTTAACAAAACAAAAACCTACTTTACAAAGGCGTAAAAAAATTAGGTAAAAATAAGCTCCTGAAAAATAAACTTTTCCAAAAAAATTTCTCTTTTTTCTTTTCGAAAAAAACACATGCATACCTAATTAAAATAACCGGTGAAAATTATAAGAGGATTTATTCTCGTAAAAATTTTACTCTTCGTTTGCGTACCTAGCTTATTAAGTAATTCTGCGAAAAAAAAGGAAAAATTTCACGTTTCATACCTTCCCAGTTCGTTTGGTATTTTAATTCCTTGATTCGATGGTTCGGAGCCGTTTCCGACCCAGAAATAAGTATCGGGTCCTTTACCGTCGTAGTGCAAATTCGGAATGTAAAATGTTTTCGCATCTAGAATAGTTATATTTCCGGAACGTACTCCGTGGGCGAGTCTTTTGAATTCTGGTAATATTCGTACTCGAGGAGGGTCCAAGTCGTTCGGTATGAATACTTCACCGAAATTCACCTGTCGAGTTGACGTCGAGGGTATTAAATTAAGTACATACTACGAGTATTTTATAAAGATCGAGTAGAGTATTAAGGTGGAATTGATATTGGTAGAATTTTTTCGAGTGGGAAGTTCGAGGTAAATGAACTCTGATTTTGTGTAAATGGGGTAAAAATATGGTACCGAAGTATAAAAATAATTAGAAAAATGGGGATTAAGAAATATTTACGGAAGTTCTTCGATTATCGAACGAAATATTCAATTAATTGAAAAAAAAAAGTTGAAATAATGGGGAGGGTGTCTAAATAAAAAGAGATTCAAAAATATTGAAAAGTGAAGTAAAAAAATACCATTTTTTTCAAATTTGACGAATTTTTTTACCAACGTTTGTCACTTTTTTTATTCCTCTGTAACTCGGTTTCAAGAAAGGAGAAGGAGGGGCGAACGGTAGAATCAACTTTTCGAGAAAAGCAGAGCCTTATCATGTGCCCAAGTGTTTCAAAAAGGGACCAAACTCCAAAAAACTTTTAAATTAAAAAAAAGAAGTCTAATTTCTAAATTTATGGGAGTTGAGGCCTTTTTTTAGACATTTAGATCCATGATAAGCTTTCCAATCAATTTTTTCAGATTCTCTCCGAAATTCCGAATAGAAGAAAAATCAATAAGTAAAATAAAATCTTCAAATTTTTGACGTTTGGTAGGTCTAAGTACCCATTTAGAACACTTGGAAACTTCTTTGAATTTGATGAAAATTTTACCAGAATCCTGGTAAAATTTCCATCAGAATCGGTCAAGTACCTAATAAAAAAAAAGTGAAAGATAATTTTTGGAACTATTTTTGGGACATTTTGGAGCAAAAATCGGACTTCAAATCAGATTTTAAAAAAAATCGTCGTCAATTCTAATAAAAATAGGGGAAAAAATGAAAAAATTGTTTAATGAGAGGGTGTTTACCAATATGGACCTTTTACACTCGAAAGCTATGATTTGGTTAGACTTCTGAACGACCTAAAAAACTCATTCCTTATTTTTAACTATATGAAAATTTTGCTCTAAGCCTTTTCCAACCTGAAAATTTTTTCTTATACCTAACTTTTCATTTTTTGAGTGGTGCCCTTTTTTACACCGAAACGATTACGTCACCGCCCAAAAATTTTGAGCTGGAAGGTTTCGAGAAAAAATATTGAGCAAAAATTTCAGAGTATTTACCTACATACAAAAAAATATAGGACTAGAAAAAATAAAAAATAAATTTTAGGGCTTGAAATAATAATTTTAGATTGGGAAAAAAATGAAAACTAATTTTAGTTGGAAAACATATTATTGAAAAAAAATCACAGAGTTAAAGAGTTTGAAAAAAATTTTAAACTTGGGGAAAAACTTAAGAAAATTTTTTAGACTTGGACTACATTGAAAAAAAAATTATTATACCTACTTGGTTGAAAAAATTTCCAAGTTGGAAAAATTATCGAGAAAAATTTTGAAATTAAATAAATTTTGAACGTCATAAAAATTATAAAAATATTTGGACTTGAAAAAAAAAACGTTGCTGCGTAATGTTTTGCGCTTGGTAAAAAAAAAAATATCGTCCTTCTTGTGAATATATTTACACTCGCGTAGACCTCAAAACGACGTAAAAATTTTACTTACCTAACTCTAAATTTACTCCTCTCCTCTCCTCCCAACCTTAAAATCTAACTACCAATTATCGAAAAAAAAATTTAATTGAAACAAAAATAGCGTCGATATAAATGCATACTTTTTGAACACGAGTTGAAATTTGATTTTTGTTTTAGTATGGCCCATAAGGAAATTTTCGAGAAGTGGAGCCATCGAAAATTTCTCTTAGGGAATAACTGAGGGGAAGTTGAGGAGGGAGTACATCTATTTTTCTACATAAATGAGTCGAGATAAATTTGGTGTCATTTTCTTATAATTCGATCCTCCTGAACTCGAATCTGCGATTTGTTTTTCGATCAAACGCATAGAACTCGCACAATCGTGCAATTTGCATCGTGAAAAATGGTAAAATTGCGATTTTTTTCTCATCTTGAGACTAGCAAGGTTGATCAATTAGGGTTTGAAACCAATTTCTAATATAATTTGAACCTTCTGAATCCGAATTTGTTATTGGTTTTCAGATAGGAAGTGAGATACTTTTCTGGTAATCGGTTTTTGGAGGCGAAAAACAACCAATTTTTGTTTAAATCTACACGAATTCGCAATTTCTCATTTTCTCGACGTAATACCTCGAACCAATCCTGGTATGAAACCATTTTTAGACATAATTTGAACCTCCTGAACACGAATTTCTGATCAGTTTCCCGATTAGAAGTAGAGAATTCTCTCAATCGTAAAGTTGGTGAAGCGTAAAACGTCCAATTTTTGTCAAAACTGATATGAAATTGCGATTTTAAATTATCTCAAACCCTTTACGTCCTACCACTTTATTATACATGTAAAATCACTTTTTCGCTTAATTTTAAGTTTTTGGACTTTGAGAATGCACCGAAAAAAATGGTTAGCTTCTTGCTACTCTAGGAGACTGAGCCATGGGTTCACAATGTCAGAGACCTCTTTAAAAAAAATTGACTCAGCTCTTTTTTGGAGCATTCTCAACTGATCAGTAGCCACTTTCTAGAGTTTGAACGAAGTTGAAGCTTTTTTTTTTGTATTTTTACAAATATGTAAAAAACATTGGTCCGTGAACAGTGATGGGAAATTGAAACTGAAACTGAAATGATGAAAACTGAAAACTCAAACTCAAACTGAAATAATTTTCATTCAAGTTTCAGTTTTTTTTTAATTTTCTATTTATTACACAGGTCGACAAGATTCTTGTATCTGAGTTCCGATTCCCAAATTTTGGTTGTTTTCAGGGTTGTCCCGAATCCCGTTCATTTTGATTCGAATCACGAATCTTTTTCTTAGAAATGATTCGATTCACTTTCCGGAAAATGATTCGTGATTCGTAATTTTCGACTCATTTAATGAAAATCCAAAAATACCAAAATCCAGTTCGATTTTTCTGTAGTACCTTTTGCTCTCTTGCATATTAAAATATAATTTTAATCGATTTTAAAATTTTTAAAATATGTAGTTGTGTGACCTACAAATTCAAAACATCCTAATTCCCAAAATTCGACTCCGAATTGTAACTGTTATAAGAAAATTTGCGACTTGAATTAATCTGGAAAAATGTTACTTCACATTACTTCAGAATCTTCTTCAAAATTTCCCACAATTTTTAATCGTGAAATTTATTCTTAATTTTTTTCATATCTCCATATTTTTTCAAAATTTTAAAATTTTTACCAAATCTTGATTTATTTGTTGACATTTTTCAACTCTTAAAATTTTTTCTCCCAATTTTTTCCAACTTCGAATTATCTTCTCAAACCTTCTCCTACTTCCCATTTTTCCCGAGAATTTTCATTGTTTTCACTTGAATTAAAAATTATTTTTTCAATCTAAGACTTTTCTGAATTTTTTTCAACTTTGAATTAACTTTCCCACCCAAAAGAAATCTTCAATATAAATGAATGAATGAAATAAAATTGATTTCTTTTGAGTGGGAAAGTGGGAAACAAAATTCAGAATTTATGAGAAAAATTAATTCAAAGTTGAAAAAAATTGAGAAAAGTCCTAGGTTGGAAAAATAATTTTGAATTCAAATGAAAAAAAAATGAAAATTCTCAGAAAAAAAATGCGAAGTAGAAAAAGGTTTGAGAAAATAATTCGGAGTTGGAAAAAATTGGGAGAAAAAATTTTAAGAGTTGAAAAATGTCAACAAAAAATTTCCTATTTGGTAAAAGCGGTTGGATTTTTCTGGAAGGCATAGTTTTCGAAATATTTTTGAGTCAATTTTTTATTGAAAATTTTCACTCCATAACTTCAATTTGGAACGTGTTTTCCAACAACAAATTTCAAATTCTTACAGTAAAATCGTCAATTGTGCATGAAAAAAGCCAAAAAAAGTCATTAATAGCTCATTTGAAAGATAATTTTATATAGATTCAGAATTCAGTAAATACTTTTGTGACCGAGTAGTCACTTTTTCTAAAAAAAAAAAAACACCTGATATAAATAATAATTTTTCAGTAAAGGAAAAAATATGAAAAAACTGAAAACCAAAATTGAAAACTGAAACTAAAAAATTTTGAAAACTGAAACTGAAACTGATATTTTGAAAACTGAAAACTAAATCTGAAATCATTTCAGTTTCCCATCGCTGCCCGTGAACGTCGTACTTGAAAAATATCACTTTTTCTCACGTCTTTTAAAATTTAGTACCAAAATTTTACGCCTGCATTTCACGCAAATATCAACTACGTATTAGTGCAGTTTAATGATTTGCATAAGCTGTGCTTTGGGGCGATATGCGATAAGTAATTCGTCAGTAAAATAGTACACGCGTAAAAGAAATTTATTCGAATAGTTTGCTCTCTGCTGGGTACCTACGTCGTCGTATAAATTGACGGAATTCACAAGAGTATACAGCAGAGTCTATCGTAAGTACATAGGTACATTTATAACGTTGCTCGAGAATACGAGCTTTTGATATATACCCTCTCGTATAAGAGCTACTTAAATGAGATACTGCATGAAATTTGCAGTTTTATACTTATCACAACTGCAACGCGAAATTAGCCCATAAGAGGAGTTTTCTTGGCGTACTGCTTGCACCCAAATGGCCTATAATTTACAAATATCCCATGTACTTACGTTAAGCTCTATGGCTCGTGAAAATTTTTTTCCAACGGTGTAATTCGCTTCGATAATATTCGTATGCAGATGCCAGACCCCAGACTTGTAAATCGCGTGTTTTATTGTCGGTGATAATTGAAATTATCGCGCTGTTTTGGCGCATTTTTTATGCGCTGTGACGTCACGTACGATGTTTAATATCGCTCGAAGCTGAATATTTTAAACCTAACTGTGTATTTGGTGCTTTCTATGTTTTCGTACCTAATAAGTAAATATTTTCTTATTAGGTTATATTGACTTTAAAAGGACGCAATTTTGTAAAATTTTCATTATAACTTGTTTGAAAGAAAATTGAATTTATTTTGAACAATATGATTAGTTTTTGATTTTGTGCTTGTGACGTCATCGTGATACAAAAAATGCGATGGAATTTTGCAAAATCGAAAAGTAATCGTGTTTTTTTTGAGAGGAATGTTTTAAAAAATTTTGGTTTTTAGTATGTTATTGTCGCAATTAAATCTTTTTCTTGGAATTTTGATGGCTCCGTGTCCCCGCCCCTGGTCATATGAGAGAAGGGGATGAAACTAGTCCATTGTGCACACTTTTTTTTTCGTTTGTGCTCACCCCCTTTAACCCTTATTTTAAAGATTTAAAAACGATTTTCAATTTCAGTTACGTACGTATTTTGCAGCAAATGGAATTTCGACGATCCAAGTACAAATTTATTCTTACTTCAATTTTTTTAATTCTGAATTTCTTCAGTTTCTTTTCTTCTAAATTTTTTTCGAAGCTATTCTCAACTCTAAAATTTTTTTAATTCAAGTTTTCTCAAATTGATTGTTACCTATTCTAAATTTCCAAGTTCGAAATTTTTCAACTCTACATTTTTTCATTTTCTTAAATTCTAATTTGTTTCAAAATTGTACCCAATTTTGAAAATTTTCTGAGAGTACAACTTTTTTTAATCTTTCTAAGCATTGAGCTGAAATGTGACAATAAATAAACCATTTTTTTAAATAAAAATTTTGATTTTTTCAATTCCCCATCTTTTAAAATTTCTTCCAATTATTGATTTGGAAAAAATTTTGAAAAGCATGGAAATGAAATTTTTTTCAATTCAAGGTTTTAAAAAATGAGGAAAAAATTCAAAATTATTCGAAAAAAATAGGAGTTGGAAGAAATTTAAAAAAATATGAAGTTGAAACCAGTTTAACAAAGGAAAATTGGAAAAATGTTGAGAAATTGTCAATTTAGTATGTATTGGTGATTTTTTCAACTTTGTTCTCTTCAAATTTTTTAAACTTTGTATTTTTAAAATTTCTTCACACTCGAAAATTGTTTCTGATAATTTTAAAATTTTTCTCCAGTATTTTAAACTCTATAAAATCTTTCCAATTGGAAATTTCTTTTAAAATTTTTCAACTTTGAATTTTTCAAAAAAAAATCAACTTGACGTTTTTTATAATTTTTTTAATTCAAAAAATTTCACTAATGGAAAAATTTTGATATTTGGTAGTTTTGAAAAAATTGAAATTGAAACCCGATGAGGTTAGAATAATTTTGAATTTGAATAGTCGAAATCCCATTTGAGGCAAAATTCGTAACTGAAATTGAAGATCATTTTTTAAAATAAGGGTTAAAGGGGGTGAACAGTTGAGCACAAATGATTGACACTAGTTTCACCCATCCCCTCATATGGGGGAGGGGTCTTGCCTCACCCATTTCAACTTGGTCCCCAAGGCAGCACAAAAAAAATGCATGCAGAAAAGAAGCACAAACGATTGGCACTAGTTCCCCCCTCCCCCCCATCTTATATGAACGGAACCGGGATTTTGGGGTTTTTTATCTCTTAAATTTATATTTTCTCGTTCAAACTTCATAACTCAGCCTGATTTGATTAGAAACTGCATTCAATTCATCAACTAGATTGAAAAATTTCAACATTTTTCTTCATTTTGAAGAAATGCAGGCATCCCCGTAGGTTACTTTTTTCAAAGAAAGTCATCAGAATACTTTTTGTACTCAAAAGTTACTATTGGTTACTTTTCATTCAAAAAAGTTACTTTTCCAAAAATTTGATCAAAAAATCAATTTTTTTGGTTTTTGCTTTAAAAAAAATGTTTTAAAAACAATTTACTTGAAAAAATCGAATATTGCTTTAAAAAAAATTATTTTAAAAAGTATACCATGGCATTTTAGTATTACGAACCCTCTAGGTAAAAATTCGAATGACTTTTTCCACATTTTCCCGGTGAAATCATGAATTTATAAATTTTTTTAAAAGTCACTTTTTGGGCTTTTTTAGTTACTTTTCCGACTGTCAGAGGTTCCTACAGTTACGTTTTTTTTCAAATTTTGGCTGGGATGTCTGAGAAATGGTTTGGATGAAGGAGAATGATGTTGAAAAATATCTGCGCCTTCGATGATCAAAAATGTCCTTCCCCCTCACGATCCCCCTTCACTGTTATTTATTTAAAAAGTTTTTACTTACAGTTCTTATACAGATAGAAAATCTTACCAGGAATTTGAAGAAGTTGATATGAGAGGTCATATTATTCTTTCAAATGCCCACAAAAATGCGTACCTATTCAACTTCAACGAGTAATTTTGATTGTATTTTTCGCGGCGGTCATGGAGAAAGCAAAGAAAATTTTCCAGCACGTCGGGATTTTCACAATTTGAATTTTTTGTTGAAGACTTTTTCACACTTATTGATAACTTTTGACTTATGAATTTAATTTTCTGGGCAAAGAAAGGCTTCTACGAAAAAAATTAATAGAACTTGAATTGTAGAGAGTAAAATTTCCTTTCTGTAGAGTTCAATTAGTTTTTTTCTATCAAGTTAAGCTTTCGAGATATTTCAATCAAAAGTTCAAAATTCAACTTTCATCTTTTATTAAAAATATTTCGAAAACTAAGCTTCCTAGAAAAAAAATTAACAAACTTTATTTATAGGAAATTTTACGTACAACAATTTCTATTCTATGCATATTTTTCGTAGGACCCTTTCTGTGCTCATAAAATCGAAGAGGGGTACCTAACTAGTAAATTGTGCCTAGACCTCAAAACCTCAGTTTAAATATTTGATTTTTCTTACATACCTATTTACAGTCAATTTTCGAAAAAAAAATGTCCAAAACGATCATCCCTAATACTTCAGATTTTGATTCATTTATTTTTCAAATTAATTTTTAAGCATGGGACGCTCAAACACATACTTACCTATTCAAAAACAGAATTATTTTATAGGAGAATATCTATTTTTAATGTGCTGTCCAAATACTGCTCATGTGATCAATGAAGAATTTTTAATCAGCTAAGATAAAAATGGAATGATAAAACAAAATGATAGTATTTGAAAATAATATTTTCTTGTCCTAATTTCATAATTTAACCTAATTTCTTGAAAATTTCATTCAATTGACAGAAATTTTGAAAAAATAGTTTGGACGGAAAGGGAGGATGATATTGAAAGATCACTTTAGATGATTAAAAATATCCTTCCTTCGAATTTTTTTTCATTTTTATTGCCCATTCTGATGAAAAATTTTCCAGGAATTTGAAAAAGAGCTGGTTTGAAGCCATAATATGTTCTAAAGTGCTCCAAAAAGGATCTCAAGTCCCAAAATATAAAAATTTAAACACCATTATAAGAAAAATCATTTAAAAAATTGTTAAAAATTGAAAAAAATTGAGATTTAAAAAAAATGATTCTAGTACCTAAATGAAAGTCTTTTCTTAAAAACAACAATTGGCATCTACCCGTATTTTTCAGGGATTCGAAAAAAATATCATTTTTTTCATGCTTTTTAAATATTTACAAAGATTTTTTTTTAGTTCCAAAAATGGCGCGAAAGTGAATATTTAAATACACAAGAATCATCATTGCTGAAATTTGCATTAAATACAAATCAAAGACAAGAAAATTTCCCATTCAACCAAACTAGTAAATTTTCGAACCCCAATAATAAAAAAATAACTGAATTCTCGACCCCGAAATTCTATATGCATTACGAATAAGAAAAAAATCAATAAAAAATATTCCACCGGCGTTAATCAAGTTTTCATGACAATATTTCGTTAAGGTCGATAAAATCCATTTACAGATTCGGCAAACTTCACCTATAATACGTGTGAGTTCCACTTTCCGATATAGTAGCCCGGGATGGATAAAGTCGTAAAATTTAATCAGCTGGAAATGGACAGCGAGCGTTATATATGTACCTAAAATATTAACCTACCAACATCCCTATCTCTTCGTATACGCATTATAATTATACAGTATGAATTTTCCACTCTCGTTACAATATACGATAACGCTTTTGAAATCCAATCAAAAAATATATCTCTATTTTTTATACATCGCGAGTAGAAAAACCCGCAAGATTGCGAACACTGGGGGAAAAAAAGATAAACGAAGAAAACAAACCGGGAAAAAAACAAAGTCGACTTTTTATTCGTTTGAAAATAAATTTGGTTATACAAACATAATTCCAGCGCAATCGTATCTTTTTTTGCGGAATATATTTTCGTTCGGGTAAACGGGGAAAAAAGTTTTCGTATTCTCGTCGTAGTATTTCCACGAGGTCGTTGCACTAATTCCAAGTAGAGAAAAAAAATATTGCGCGCGATTATACCGACGACGAAGAGTAGTAAGACGATACAGGAAAAGATGAAAAGCAAGAAAAATACTAAATTCTTTTCACGAATAATCGTTTCGTCGTCTTCGAGAACTCGACGTATGAGTCTTTAATTTTTTTCAATTTATTTTCATACAGTTCCAAGTGTTCGGAATCTGTTTTTATGCTCTCACGTATATGGATTGTGACAAAAAAAATAATAATAAAAGCTAAAGGAATGAGAATACTTTTTCATATGTATAGGGTGATTCGAAAATGATGCTGACTCTTCGATGAAACATGCAGGCAAATTGTATTGCATAGAGAGAATTTTTTATTAAAATTGTACAAGTTTTGCTTCGGAGCAAAAGCTTTTAAATTATGGATACGTTTTGGAGATTTTTATTAAAATGTTGGATAAAATGTTTTTTATTTTAATTTAATGACTTTTTGGTTCAGAATTTTTCCAAATTCCAAAATTTAATATTTTGCTTTATAGATTGATCATGTACCCAGCAGTCCGAAACACTTTCAATTTGAACAAAATGTCTCAAAAACCTTCAACCAATTTGAACATCCCAAAACTCTTAAATTTGGACATAGTGTCCCAGAAACCACCAATTTGGGGGTAGTGTCCAAAAAACACGAGTTTTACTTTAGAGCAACAGCTTTTAAATTATGAAAATGTTTTAGGATGACTTTTTTTTAAAAATATCTTTTGAGTGGGGTATCAAAATGCATAGTTTTGATTCCCAGAATCCATTTCCGAGTGACCCCTGACAAGAAATAGAGACCTCTAGCTCTGGGGCTACTGGAATGGTGAGGGACCCATAATTGTTCACTTTCATCTCCACCCCTGGAGGCCCAGAGATCTTGGTTTTAGGTTAGGGGTCGAAATAACATCAGAATTGGATTCTGGAAGTGAAAAAACATATATTTTGATACCTCATTCGAAAAATTTCCCATGTTGGTCATTACCCCAACTTCGGTGGGGATCGTTTTGGGAATTTTGAGAAAATAACCTCGTAAATTATTTTGAGGGGTCAAAAAACATGAATTTCGATACCATGATCGATATTTCTAAAACTTTTTTTCAACCTTGACCCCCTCTCCCTCCCCTCTGTGGACCCGGGTCTAGGTTTAGAATCGAAAGAACCCCAAAATTGAATTTAAAGACTTCAAATACCCCTGGAGTACAATTTTTGATTGCTTCGTAAAATCAATTAAAGTCATAAAATTGTTCAAAAAATCATGAGGTCGTGAATTTCGGTGTCTACCCAGCTTGGTAATGTCAGAAAATTTCAATTTTAACCTCTCTCTCCTATCCTAGAAGTCACAGTTTAAGTCAGTTCTAAGTCATCTCAGAAATTTACACAAAAGGTCAAAAAAATTTTTGTTACGTTTCTTTAAGTATAGTTTTAAAAAATTTTCAATGTAGGCTTCCCTCACGCCCTTGGCTCCTATGCAGCCAAAAATTGAATTTTTTTACAAAAACATTTGAGGAATTCTTAACGAAAAAATTTGCCCCAATTTTCAAAATAACAAATTTAAACAATTTTTTACAAAAAATTGGACCATTTTTTTCCACTGGAAAAGTAGAATTTATTTTTTTTACGAAAAAATTGAACTTATTTTTTGATGTATTACCCTATTATTTAAAAAAAGAAAATGAACCAAGTTTTTATGCAAAAATAGATCTATTTTTATTTTTTTTCAGATAAAAAATCTGATTATTTGACAATTTTGCATATGGAGAGGGTCATGAAATGGACCAAGTTTAAGCAGATCAAGAATGACCATACAATTTATTAAGATGAAAAACCGGAATGATTCTCATTCCAAAAATCATCCCAGCCTCAAAGCTCGAAAAACTCATGAGATGATTTGTGACATTGATGTTCATCCCGAAAATCATACCAGCCTCAAAAGCTCGAATAAAAGGTGGGATGATACTTGGAAATGGTTTTCATCCCATAGTTATCTCACCTATTAAAGCTCGAAAAAGGCTTGGTATGATTTTTTGATTCGTGAGCATAATTTTCATCTCAAAAATCATCCCAGCCTCAAAGCTCGGAGGAGTCGCTGGATAATTTTTGGAATTGAAATTCATTCCATAAAAAATTCAATTAATTTTTTAACGAAATAATTTATGAAAAAATTTGATCAATTTTTGACCAGAAAATTTGACCAAATTGTGACCAAAAAAGTTGATCAATTTGTGACCAAAAAAGTTGACCAATTTTGACCAAAAATTGACAAATTCTTGACCACATTTTGACAAAAAATGTGAACAATTTGTAACCAAAAAATTTAACCAATTGGGACCAAAATTTTTAACCAATTTGTGACCAAAAAATTTAACCAATTTTTGACTAAGAAATTTGAATTCTTTTGACCAAAGGTTGGCCATTTTTTAAACGAGAAATCTGACCCATTTGTGACTAAAAAATTTGACCAATATTTGAACAAAAAAGTTGATCAATTTCTGAACATGAACATTGACCAATTTTTGACCAAAATTTTAACCAATGTTTGACAAAAAAATTGACTAATTTTTGATCGAAAAATTTGACCAATTTTTGACTTACAAATGTGATTAATTTGTGACCTATAAATTTGACCAATTTGTGACCAAAAAATTTGATCAATTTGTGACCAAAAAATTGATCAATTTGTGACCAAAAAAGTTGATCAATATGTGACCAAAAAAGTTGACCAATTCTTGACCACATTTTGAGAAAAAAATGTGATCAATTTGAGACCAAAAAATTTAACCAATTTGTGACCAAAAAATTTAACCAATTTGTGACCAAAAAATTTAACCAATTTTTGACTAAAAAATTTGAATTCTTTTAAAAGTTGACCATTTTTAAACGAGAAATCTGGCCCATTTGTGACCAAAAAATTTGACCAATATTTGAACAGAAAAGTTGATCAATTTCTGAACATGAACGTTGACCAATTTTTGACCAAAAAATTTAACCAATGTTTGACAAAAAAATTCGACTAATTTTTGACCAATAAATGTGATTTTTTTGAGACCTATAAATTTAACCAATTTGTGAGCAAGAAATTTGACCAATTTGTGACCAAAATTTCTTATCAATTTGTGACTAAAAATGTTGACTATTTTTGGTTAAAAATTTGGCTTATTTTGACCAAAAAGTTTACCAATTTTTAATCGAGAAATTTGACCCATTTGTGACCAAAAGATTTGACCAATGTTTGACCAAAAATGTTGCCCCTTTTTTGAACAAAAAAGTTGGCCCATTTTTCCCATAAATGTTGAACCATTTTTCCCCAAAAAATTTGACCATTTTTGACCAATTTTCGACCAAAAAATTTGATCAATTTTGACAAAAATTTGATCAATTTGTGACCAAAAAAGTTGATCAATTTGTGACCAAAAAAGTTGACCAATTCTTGACCACATTTTGAGAAAAAAATGTGATCAATTTGTGACCAAAAAATTTAACCAATTTGTGTCCAAAAAATTTAACCAATTTTTGACTAAAAAATTTGAATTCTTTTAAAAGTTGACCATTTTTAAACGAGAAATCTGGCCCATTTGTGACCAAAAAATTTGACCAATATTTGAACAGAAAAGTTGATCAATTTCTGAACATGAACGTTGACCAATATTTGGCCAAAAAATTTAACCAATGTTTGACAAAAAAATTCGTCTAATTTTTGATCGAAAAATTTGACTAATTTTTGACCAATAAATGTGATTTTTTTGAGACCTATAAATTTAACCAATTTGTGAGCAAGAAATTTGACCAATTTGTGACCAAAATTTCTTATCAATTTGTGACTAAAAATGTTGACTATTTTTGGCTAAAAATTTTTCTTTTTTTGACCAAAAAGTTGACCAATTTTTAATCGAGAAATTTGACCCATTTGTGACCAAAAGATTTGACCAATGTTTGACCAAAAATATTGGCCCTTTTTTGAACAAAAAAGTTGAACCATTTTCCCCAAAAAATTTGACCATTTTTGACCAATTTTCGATCAAAAAATTGACCAATTTTGACTGAAAACTTTGATTAAAAAATTCGACCATTTCTAGGTAAAAAAAAGTTTACCAATTTTCAACATAATAATTTAACAAATACATTTTTTACGAAAAAGTAAGGCCATTTCCAAGAAGAAATGGAACTAATTTTCTTTAAAAATTGAACCAAGTACTTTATATAAAAATAGGCCTATTTTTTAATTTTTTATAAATAAAAAATCTAATCATTCGACAATCTCATATATTGAGAAGGGTGGATCTCGAAATGTCCCAAGTTTAAGATGATCAAACATAAACGTTCAGTACAATTTATTATGGTGTGGAAAACTCATTCCAACAAAACGTGCGAATTCCAACGTCTCGTAAAACCTATTGAAATACTCTCAGCTGCAATAAAGCTCGGCTTCCTTGTTCCAGCTAAAACTACTCTACAAACGAATGGACCTGAAAGAACTCCGAGAACTGGGCACTTTCATCATATGGGTCGTCGGAGGTCCGGCCAGCGGTAAAACAACATTGTGCTCACGACTCGCGCGAGATTTCTCATTGGTGCACTTATCGATCAGCGAACTACTCCACGATTTAATATCGGACGACGTGATGGACGGCTACGATGAAAAAATTTCAACCGTAAAAAAAGGTCAACTCGTCCCAAGCGAGTTTATCTTATTCGTTCTTAAACAAGAAATGGCGAAAAACATGGCGCAAAAACCCAAAGGTAAAGGTAAATGACATCGCATTGTTTTTTACCGCTTAACTATTCAAATATCCTAATCACGTTTATCGATTATTGAAATTAATCGACGAGGAAATCGGTATTCGCTGATGAATAGACGGTGGGCAGTAACCGATTGGTAAAATGTGAGTATCGCCGCACGAACTTATTTCATTATAGGCACTTTTTAAAAGTATTCGGAGAAATTTCTCGCGGCAATGCAGTCTGTTTTCACTTCGTTTGTGTAATTCGTATTGGAAAACTTTTTAGAGGAATTTTTTCCCAATTTTTTAATTGAGATCCATTTGCAGGTTTTTTATTGGACGGATTCCCGATGGATTTAGCACAAGGGATAAAATTCGAGAAAGAAGTTGCCCCGGTGGATTGCATTCTGTATTTAATAGCCGACGACTCGACCTTAATCGAAAGAATCTACTATCGTTCAAAATTTACCAAAGGATCTGTATTGGAGGATCCGCAATCTGTTTTTATGAAATTGAAATCATTTCGAGATTTCGAAAAAGCATTCAACGAACGATATTTAATACAGATTCGCGACATAAATACGATCGGCGATCTGATGACTGTTTATAGAAAATGTGCGGTGATAATTAACGACGTGATAATTAAGCATTACGCTTTGAAGATGTTAATTCATAAGAATTCGACGAAATGATTACATGATTACAAATGGATCTTAATAAATCGATTATTTAGCCGATTAGTCGTATACGAGGCTTACCGTGAACCGACGACACCACACTGATAACCATTTGAACTCTTTTATTTTCCTTCCGTCTGGTAATTTTAGGATAATTCTGGCTCCTTCGTGCGCTTTCAGAACCGCTGGTTCCCTGGGATTCACGTTAGCCAGGTAAATATAGATTAATTTGCAGTTGAATAAGGAGCTTATTAGAAAAGGGTTATGAAAAGGCTGATACGTACCTTCCTTTATAATCTTCTGGATACGGTACGATAATTCCTTCCGGCGATGGTCTAAGCGTGTTTCCTACCCAAAAGTATGCAGCTGAAAAGACATAACAATATTTAGCTTTATAATAGGTGGATTTTTCAAATTTTAAATTATATTACGTATATAGAAGTTGAGTTTAATTTTTTCTCAATTTATTATGTTGGAGGAATTTTTTTCAAAATTCTAAAATGAAATAAGGAACAGGATCGAATCGAATTTGACATTTTTTAAGAGAGAAAAAATTGAAAAAATTTCTTACTCGGGTGGAATTTTTTCAACTAAAAAAACACAATTTTTCACAATTTTTATGACACAAAGCAAACTATAAGTAGGTACCTATAAATTTATTCTTGAAGAGTTATTAGAGTGGTTTGAATTTGGTGATTTTTAAAAACGAAGGGAAATGCTTGATTTTTCCAACATAAATTACCGGAGGAAAATTGTATAAATATGCCTAATTTTATTATTTATCTCAATAAATTAATTTTTTACATTTATTTTTTATGAGATGTTGATAATAATTTTTGTTAAGTTTATTCATTATTAACTAATTTAATTTATCAATTAGAACGTTTAAATTCAAGTTTAATGTCACGAACGATTTCTTTGAATAAAAGTATTTAACTACATATTTAAAAAAAAATCAAACATATTTTTTTTAGATTTTTCGCGGGAAATTTAAAGCATGGAAAACGTGATTTTTTAAAGAACCTACTCTTGAAAAATGAGCATCAATGGCATTTTTGGGTAAAATCATTCTATACTAATGCCATTGTTTGAAAAAAGTATTTTTTTTTTCAATTCTTCAGAGAAAATTTAAAAAACGTAAAAAAGTTATTATGCTTGACCTGAAAAATGAACATAAATTACATTTTTTTTTTTTTTTTATATAATGGGTTCGGACTACATGGTCCATTAGCCCAGCCCTATAACAACACAGCATGAATTAGTAGATAATCAAAACATACCTATGGTTTGGCAAAAAAATCAATTTTTTTCAATTTTTTCAACTCTGTGAAATTGTTACCCGAATTTTTTGAGTTTTAGACATGACTTTTTGACTACCCTCCCTCCCTCCCTCCCTCCCTTCCTTCCTTCCCCCTTCCCTCCCTCCCTAATTATACTTTCGTAAAAAAAAGGGTACAGAACAATACACCTTCGTTATCACTTTCTCCAAACTGACTCGTAAGTACCTAATTTTCAAGGCTAAAAATGAAATTTTATTATTATTTGAGGGAGCAAGCTCCTTCTTTCCCTCCTTATTTGGTCAAGCCCTAATTGATAATAATAATTATCAAAATTTGAAAAATTTCACTAGAAAAATTCTATTTAAAATTGAGTATAATCAGGTAACAAAATTTCGCAGTTTTTGATTACTGTAAATACGTACAATTTTTAAGAAAAAATTTCAGTTCTTCCATAAATTTTTTAAAAATTAAATAAATCGTTCACAAATAATTCGAATTATCATAGCTCTTTCATTTTTGAATCAGTGAAATTTATCAAAAAACATTGAAAACAGTCAGAATTGAAGCACCGTAATAAATCAGTGAAAATTCCCTAAAAACTCAGTGATATTTATGAAATTTACTGAATAATCTATAAAATTCTTTGAATAATCAGTGAAAAATCATTTTTTCCTGTGCTGGAACTCTGACTGTTAATTAGGGACTTTTGTAATGCTTTCAATTCAATGTTTGCATTCTAGAACCTTGAAAATACCTAATTCAAATTTTTTTCGAATAAAAATGTCGTTCATGAATGATTCGAATCATTTTTAAACACATCGATAGAGAAAGGAACGAAAATGTTCATTCAATTCTTGCATTCAATACTCAATGCGATTTGAACCATTTGAATGAAAATGGCATCTATAAAGTGATCCGAGTCTTTTCAAAACAGCCCGTTCGCGAACGGAAAAAAAAAGTTTCCATTCCCAAATTTTCGCTTTCCAAAAAATTGGAACTAAAAGCAATTTTTAAATTTTTTCTAAAATGACTCTTTCGAAAAAAAAATTTCGTTTTATGAATGATTCCCAAACATTTTTTGAAAGAATCATTGGGGACGGAAAAAAAAGGGCTTCCCAAATTTTTTCATCCAATATCACACCCTACGATTTTAGTTTGTTCCCAAAACGAAACGTTTGAAAAGTTGTTATTTATAAATGATCCGAGTTATTCATAAATGAATCGTTCGCGAACGAAAAAATAGTTTCAATTTAATTTTTTCCTTGAATGCCCATAATGCAGTTTAAAGTATTTCTGAAAAGATTCGTTCAAATAATGATGTACATGAATGATCTAAATTATTCTTGAACGAATCGTTCGCGAACGCAATAACTGTATCAATGCAATGTTTCAATTTGAAATTTAGAAAATAATATCAATTGTTTTCGAATGGTTCGTTCAAATGAAAATTTCGTTCACGATGATCTGAATCATTTTTTGAACGAATCATTCACGCGAACGAAATGATGGTCCTCAATTGAAATTTCTTAATTAAATGCTTCAGGGGCAAAAAAAAAACAATTAAACCCGTTTTCAAAAGAATCGTTCGAATGAAAATGTGATTCATGAATGATCAGAGTCATTTTAAACGAATCGTTCGCGAACGAAAACATACTTTCAATTTAATTTTTGCCTTCAATACTCAAAATGCAATTCAAATTATTTATAAAATGATTAATTCGAAAAAAATATCGTATATGAATGATTCGAGTCATTTTTGAACGAATCATTCGCGAACGAAATGATGAAATATTGTACGTAATGTTTGAATTTAACATTTAAAATTAAAAATTGAACTCAGATCGTTCCCAAATGATTAGTTCTTTAGTTCATGTAAAAATATCGTTCACGATTGATCCGAATCATTTTCGAACAACTTGATCGTTCGTGAACGAAATGATGAAAATAGAATTCAATCTTTCCCAAATGATTCGTTCGAGTGAAAACAACGTTCAAAAAGGATCCATTAAAACGATACTGATCATGAAATGTTCGAAAAATTACCCTATTTGGAAATGATTCATTAAAATGAACAAATCATTCACGAACGATCCGCAGTAGCGTACAGATAAATTGAGAAGTCGCGCGGTCGGGTAGGGTTGGTAATGACATCGCATCGTAATGATGAATGGTGTTTGCGTTGCGATGTATTTATTTGCGGCAAACCGGTTAGGCAATTTTATTAACACCAATGAAAGAAATTGTTCAGAACATATTAAGGGGTTGAAAAACTTCATTGCAAGTAGAAAACTAACTTCGCAAATGTAATCTGAAGACCTCTGAGGGGTAAATTTTCGCTCTCGCTTCGCCCAATTTCACTGAATTTCCATTTATGTAAAGTTAAAAAGGTATGTTCAAAAATTTTATTAGATCAAATTTTTAGTTCCTCATTCAAGAGTTTTTTTTGAAATTTTTCTGGTGAAATTCCAAAGAGTTGTTGAAATTTAAATCTGAAAAAAATGAATGATCTTTTGAAATCTCATTATTCCGAATTTTTTCTCTCGTTTCGCCACACAGTTTCACCGTTGAAAGATGAATTGAAAGGGGGGGAGTAATACAAATTTCAAAGGAAGGTTGAGAGGCCTCAAGTTTCACTTAAAATATTAAAAATATTATGAAAGTTTTGAATTGGGGAAATCGTTTTTTAGCAAATATTTTCGTCCTCGCTTCACTCCAGATTCAAGAATTTCTGTTGTTTTTTTTTACAAAAAATAGCTGTTTTTCTGATGTTTTGAATCCAATCTAAAAAAAGAATCTGGATCATCTCCAATGGTGTTGATATAGTTACGATTTGTTCATAAATGGATAATTTCATTCGCAAATGATTCACTAGAAATTCACGAACGATTCGACTAATTAAAAGATAATAATATGAAAATCATTAATGAAATTTTTGAACCAATTTTCCCATACGAAAACATTTAAAATGTAAAAAAATACTCATTTATCAAAAATCTTCACCTGAATGCTTATTTATGTAAGAGAACAGGAAGACAACCTGCCTGTCTGAAACAGCAGAATTTTATTTTTAGCGAGAAGAATTAGGTCGAGTCGAAATATTGACTGAAGTTTATAATTTTCTGCCATAGAAAATTCGAAAAATCTGATATTCCCATTCCAAATACTCGATTAAGAAAAATTATATTTTTAAATCGTTGGAACAAAAAATTCTATTTTTAGCCTAAAAAAATGTCACCTTCGATTCGTCCTCGATTCGACGAGAAAAATTAACAAATCCAACACTACCAACATTTCTACACCATCCTACCAAAATATTTTCTTCCTGTCAAATAATTCGATCAAAATCAACGTTTCGTTTCAACCCAAACGAATCCATACCGTCGACGCATCCCCTTCGAATTTTCACCGCGCTAATCCACAAATCAATAGAACACCCTGCTCCAAACCTATACACATATTTCTCAAAAATTCCTACGCGTTTTTCGCGAACGCTACTTTCCCAGCATTAAAAAAAATTAATCTGCTAAAACGCGAAAATTTCCTCATTCATTTTAAACAAAACGATTCGCACGTCAAGTCGGCCCAATAAAAGGGTGTTTTTAATAAACATGCAAATTGATTTTCTCAATTAACGTCGCACAGGCGGCAATCATTTCGTTGTAAAATTAAAGCAAAGCTACGACTTTTTAAACGCTCTGCCATTGACAGTTACTTCGGGTACCGTGCAAAGAAAGAACAATAGAACGGTGTTAACGACGTAGGAGGAAAATAGTCGGATTGATTTGAAAAGAATCATAAAGAATATAAGCACTTTAGATAAGAGGAGTTCTTTAACGTTTATAGTTCTACTTATTTCGACGAGAAAGTCTATCCTGGTGAGAACAAATGCTGAAAAATCCTACGCTTAAAAAAATCTTATCGGCAGATTTCGTCGTTATATTCGTCTATTCAGGGCGAAAATTCTACCTACCTAATAAGGGAGGTATCCCAACTCAAAGTAAAATTTTGAGCCCAAACGAAAAAAAATCGAAAGTACATCATAACAGGACCCCATATCCAAAATTTCAGGTGCTGAAGTTCATTTTTCGATTTTTGGCGAATTTTTGAAATTTCAAAATTACCTGCGCCCTGCGAAATATGAAAATTTGATCTAATGAACGAAAAAAGCTGAAATTTGGTATAGACCCTATTTTCGACTTCCCGAATCGAATGGAAGTGGTTTCGAGACGTTTCGGAGCCACCAGAAAATTTTTTAATTTTCCAGCGCTGAAGAAAATCGCATAAAAATGGTCCATATGCACTTCAGCACCTATAATCGGGGATAACCAATATTGGTGACCTATTTGATCGAATAAAGTAGAATTTTCCAAAATTCGTTACTTTGAGTTCAAATTTATATTTTTTGCCTGAAAATTTTACTGGAAAAAATTAATTTTCTGCCAAAAAAAACATAAATTTGAACTCAAAATTACGAATTTTCTAAAATTGTGTTTTAATCGATCAAATAGGTCACCAATATGGATAATCCCCGATTATAGGTGCTGAAGTGCATATGGATAATTTTTATGCGATTTTCTCCAGCGCTGGAAAAGTAAAAAATTTTCTGGTGGCTCCGAAACGTCTCGAAACCGCTTCCATTCGATTCGAGAGATCAAAAATAGGGTATCTACCAAGTTTCAATTTTTTTCCTCGATGAATGCGCATTAGGCGAATTTTTAAATTTTTTCCAGGAAAATTTCTTGCTCAAAAATTCAAATTTGAACTCAAAATAACGAATTTTGGAAAATTGTGTTTTAATCGATCGAATAGGTCACCAGTATGGATAATTCGCAATGATAGGTGCTGAAGTGCATATGGGCCATTTTTATGGGTTTTTCTCCAGCGCTGGAAAATTCCAAAATTTTCTGGTGGCTCCGAAACGTCTCAAAACCACTTTCCATCGATTCGGGAGGTCAAAAATAGGGTATATACCAAATTTTAGATTTTTTCGTTCATTAGATCAAATTTTCATATTTCGCAGGGCGGAGGTAATTTTGAAATTTCAAAAATTCGCCAAAAATCTAGAAATGAACTTAGCACCTGAAATTTTGGATACTGGGTCTTGTCATGATGTACTTTCGATTTTTTTGTTTGGGCTCAAAATTTCACTTCAAGTTGCGATACCTCCCTTGTAAGTAAAAAATTATTAAATTTGTACAATTACCTGGCCCGGTACCGTCATAATAGAATCTATGAATGTAAAAACTCGATTCGTCGACAGCGTAAACAGTTCCTCGAACTCCATGAGCGTATGCTCGAAAATCACCGATACGTTTTCCATATTTTAATACGTCTCGGCAAAATCCTGGAAAAAAAATTTAATTAATACCGCGAACTCTGAACGAAAATTGCACAAAATGAGCTAGGTAAGAGAGTACTCGAAGCTTAAATCTCGTCTGGTTTACCCTGCGAGATAATTCTATAACACGAAACTCAGCCATATATGACGAATGACGATGAATTACAAAATGTTATAACTAGAATTAGCACTCGAGACGTGTTTTAATTAAACCGTAAATTATCTCATTCTACTAAGACGACGTTAAACTCTCGTCGAATAGAAAATTCATTTCGACTTGCATCCCTTACGTGGCATGATTGAGTGCGAGGACTCATCTAGGTGTTTTTCAATCGTCGTGTAATGATTTTCGTCTCTATTTCTGCGTCAAGTGGATCCCTTCTCTGAGGTACTTGAGCTATCGTCAACATTGGCTTTAAATCTTTCTCCGGGTAATTCGTCGAATGACCTCGTTAACTAGTTCGACGAGTTCGAAGTAGATAAGGCGAAGAGAATCGTCGAAAAGTCAATTTTTCGCGAATATTGCCAAAGATTATCGTCTTTAATTTATACGAGGTGGAGATTTTTGGAAAAAGTATGTTCTGAAAACTTCAAAACCGAAATTTCAGCTGCTCGAGTTTATCTTTCGATAATTTTTATAAATTCAAGTTGTAAATTTTCAACAAAAATCAATGATTTTTGGAAATTCAAAAGTCGTCAATTTTCAGCAAAAATTTAAACTTTCTAAAAATTTAAAAATCGTAAATTTTCTGCAAAAATTTTAAAATCTGTTTTCAAATATTCTAAATCCGCCGTTTCTTGTCGTTTCTTACAAAAATGAAAAAAAACGACTACTTTCCTTCAAAATTGTTGTTTTTGGTTGTTTCTTCAAAAACGATGAAAAAATACTATTTTGGAATAATTTGAATTAGAAAAATGGTGATTTCTGGTAGTTTCTTCAAAAACGATGAAAAACGATTAATTTTAAACTTTTTAAATACATCGCGTCGTTTCTTGTTGTTTCTCAAAAAACGACGAATAACAACTATTTTCAAATTTGTTCGTAAAAATTTTAATTTAAAAGCTCATTGTGATTTTATTTAAATTATATTTGTTTGAAATTTTTCATTAAAATATTTTTTAGGGGGGAGGGGGGGAGTGCCCCATGAAAAAGAAATTTTGTTTGACACTTTGAAGTAGTTGTTTGTGGTCGATTCTTCAAAAACGATGAAAAAGGAACCAGTTTGAAATGTTCTGAATTAGAAAACAATTATTTCTGATCATTTATTCAAAAAACTATGAAAAACAACCATTTTTCAATTTTTCAAATCTGTCGTTTATCAAAAAACGACAAAAACGACTATTTTGAAATATTCTAGGTCCGTCGTTTTCTATCGTTTTTCAAAAAACGACGAAAAACGACAGTGTCTAATTACTCAAAAATAATTGTTTCTGATTGTTTCTTCAAACACGATGAAAAAAGAACCAGTTTAATATAATTTTAAATAGTTATTTCGGGCCGTTTCTTTAAATGTTCAACGAGATTGTAAAATTTTTAAAAGTGTAAAAATTGTAGTCAAATTTTTGAAAATTTAAAATTTATAAATTTTTCACCAAAATCGATGATTTTTTGAAATTTAAAAATTGTAAATTTTCAGAAAAAATGTAAATAAAATTTTGGAAAATTTGAAAATTCATGTTTAGAGAAGATGTAGAATTTTCAACAAAATTGTAAATTTTCGACAAATATGTAAAATTTTTTAAAGTTTGACAATTATAAATTTTCAACAAAAATCAATGATTTTTTGGGAATTCAAAAATCGTAAATTTTCAGAAAAATTTAAAATTTTTGAAAATCTAAAAATCGTCAACTTTCAACATATTTACAATTTAAAAAAATTAAAAAATCATAAATTTTCAACAAAATTCACAAAATTTTAAAAATTTAAAATTTATAAATTTTCCTCAAAAATCTATGCTTTTTGGAAATTCAGAAATCGTAAATTTTCAACAAAACCCCACGACTTTTGGAAATTTAAAAAATTTAAGTTTTCCACAGAAATGTAAAATTTTTGAAACTTTAAAAGCAGGTAGTAAATTTTTGAAAATTGAAATTCGTAAATTTTCCACAAAATCTATGATTTTTGGAAATTCAAAAATTGTAAATTTTCAAGTTTTCAACAAAAATGTGCAATTTTTAAAAACACGTAATTCTGCAGTAAAATCGACAAAAGTGAAGTCTCCCTTTCATTGTCGACCTCTTGAACCCGAATTTCACAATTTTCAATCATTCTGAGTCTCCGGTGAAATTTTCATTTTTTTCACGATTTTTTTTTTAATTTCTCCAGAAGGCCTGAAAATCGAATTTCTGCCTCCTTTCTTATAAGAAAATCCTCATTTTTCTCTGTTTCCAATGGAATATTTCAATCTGATTGTTGGTTTTGAAGGATGGCTTAAAAAAAACTCATTTGAGTACCTGCCTAGAAATCGCAGCAAATCTAAAAATTCTTATAAGAAATTTTTTCACTACACTTCACTATTTTTTACATAAAAACAAATACAAAAAACGAATATGGGCGTTTCGAATGTAAAAATAAATAAGAGATACAAGTTAACAAAGATAAACAAAAATTCTTTTTTTAAAAAAAGGTGGCCAAAATTACTAAAAATACAAAAAAATAATTTTCAATTATTTCTCGTTAAAGTGTTTGAGAGAAGTCAGTGACTCTATTTTTATCGACCCAAATTGGTTTCCAAGTCTTCTGGATTTTGGAAAAATCTGAAAATAAATCTGGTTGGAGACTTTAGAATGGCTTGAAATAGTGAAATTCGGTTTTGGGAGGTCGACAATACACAGGAACTTGAGTTTTTTTCAATTTTACCGAAGAATTACTTCTTTTCAAAGATTTACATTTTTATTGAAAACTTATCTATGATTTCTGAATTCTTAAAAATTCTCCAAAAATCTAAAAATCAACCTCGATAGCGGAACTTTAAATTACAGAATTTTTAGAACGTGTTTTCCAAAAATCTCACCCTCATTTAACCACCTCGAGAGATCCACTCATCAAACACCTCACAATATTCCATTCAATTTTTTAAAAAAATGGTCATAATTTCCTCACACCCCCTTCAGCACTTCTCAAACGATCGCCATCGCCACCATCAAGGTATAAAATTAACACATCAACCGTGACACCTAATAAAATAAATCTCATGAATTATTCACCTAACGGAGCCCGCATAATCTAGTTCCCACAATGAACACAAAACTCTCGGCGCTAAAAGATTAACAGCAACGCGAACGAGAAAAAAAAGGCCAGAGGAAAAAATAAACGTAAAATAATGAGAAGTAGGGTAACCTCGCAGATAAAGATGGAAAAGCCATTAACGAATTGAACTTATCTTTTGGAAAAGATATCGCCGGTTTCGTGTGCGGTTAAGAAAGCAAAATAAGGTAACCGTGTAGCTCGTATATACTTGAAATTCGATCTTAAAACATAAAAGGATGTATTCGTTCGATTTATTCGACTTAGCTTACCTAACATTTTATTATAGACTGCGGGTCGAAAGAATCGTAACGAACGTGCGTAAATGACATTGTGTTTCGGTTGTTTCGAATTTTTAACGTCAAATTTCAAGTGCTTCGACGCGATGGATTTATGGCAATTTATTGTTCATACGTACGACGAATTTTTTGGCTCTTATTTATTGGGAAGAGGTGGTAGGAAGGTTACTTTCAGGTTCATAATGTTTCACAGACACACAAAAGAAAAGTGTGGAAATTGCATGTACAAAGGTTCAAATTTTATTTTTCATTTGAACTTTCAATCTTCATTTTATGAGACAAAATACCTAAAAAGAGGGAAAAAATTCTAAAATTTCAAAAAATTTGAAAAATCGAAATTGAAAAATTTCAAAAAAATTGGAGTGAGAAAAAATTTGAGTTGAAAAATGTGAGAAAAAATTCTGAAGTTGAATAAATTTTAGAAAAATTCTGAGTTGAAAAAATTTTAGAAAAAATTGTGAGGTTGAGAAAAATGTAGAGAAAATAAAGTATTTCAATTTTTGTACCTTTTCAGATAAAAAAACATTTTTGAGAAGATATTTGAAAACCCCTGGCCTGGTAATGAATGGCTAAAAATTTTAATTTCAACTCTTTCATCCTATTTTCAAAACAGAAAAAATCGTAGAATATCTTTTAAAGATCAGTTAAATTATGTACTATTGGGAAAACAATAGGTATAGGTATCTACTGAATAAAAATAAAATTCACTAAATTTTTGATAAAATTACTAAAAAATACTTTTTAAAATACTTAGTTGAACTTGGTTGATAGGCATTTTAATGAGATATTCTCGTGATATTTTGAAGATCTTTCATAAAATGAATTAAATTTTTCATTCATAGATTTTTAAAATCTTCACAAGGTTTAAAAATTGTCGAGGATTTTTCAAAACAATTTCAAGACTTTTCCACAAAATTCACGAATTTTACAAAATTTGAGTTGGTAATTTTTTGACCCTGGCACAATTTTTTATGAAATTTTGATTATTTTTAAGACAATTTTGACAACTTTTATGAAATTTATTATACCTACCTACCAACGTAGGTACCTATTTCTAGAATTTTACAACTTTCGATTTTTTCTTCAAAATTTTCACCATACCTTGTGGTTTTTATGAAATGTAAAATAATTTTTCTAATTTGAATGATTTTCATGAAAATTCTGCAAATTTTCACAAAGCTTTCAATATTCTTTACTGAAAATTTTAAAAGAAAAACTTGATTTTTTTCAACAATTTCCTACCATTTTTAGTAAATTTTGAAAAAAAATTATTTTTGTTAAAATTTTAATAGATGACACTTCTTACAACCTTCAACAAAATTTCCATTGAAGAAATAAGTTATGACACTTTTATCAAATCTTTTCATAAACTTTGAACTTGAACGTTTTTTCTCAGAACAAATTTGAAGATTTCTATGACTTTTTATATTCAACTTCGGCTGCAAAAATTTTAAAATGTTTTTTTTCGAATAATTTCCTAGGTATCATTCTTGCCTTTTAAACAAACTTTTTAACCAGTGCCAAGAAATTTTAGGAATTTTCATGGAATTTTTTTCATTTATTCATTAGTTGGATTTTGGATTTTAGAAAATATTTCCTTGCAATATTCCTACCAAATTACCTATTTAACTTTTTTTTTCAAGGAATTTTTAAAATTATATGAGAAAATTTTGAAGTATCTACCATACAAATCAGCTTTTTTATTACAGCCTGCGAAATTTTTAATTACATGCTTAGTTATTTCCCAAATGAAAATATTTTATAGATTTTTTTAAAAATAATTCACGTCATTTTCGATAAGTATTCAAAATTTTTTAATTTTTACTAAAATTTTAATCAGTTCAGTGAAATTTTTGGATTTTTAACAAATTTTCAAAAAAAAATTGCATTGAAAAAATTTAAAGATTTTTAATCAAAATTGAAGGTTTTGCAAAATTAAAATATACTTCCAGTGAAGCATTTTTGTAAAATATTCAAAATGTGTGAAAGCACGAAACCACAGTGGGATAGGGAGAGAAATTCCCTCCAAGATCGAAATAGCTAGTAAAATATTTTTAACGCTGCCATTTTTTATTTTTCAAGCAAAGTTTTTCAGAAAATTTTCTCATTTATGCAGGTACTTTATTTTTGTTTTAAATTAGACAATTTTTCGATTTTATCACACAACCCTCTTTTTTGTTCATTTTTTTGACATTGGGATACTTCCTTTCTGGGTTTATATTTTTCCTCCTCCTCTTGAGAAAATCAAAATTTTGACGTAGCAAATTTCATATTACCCCACCTCCTCCCCACCCTTAAATCTTTTTTTGGATCCGCGATCCGCGACTGAATTTTTGAAACTGTCCTTCGCTTTTATGGAATTTTGAACTATTGTCTAAATATACCTTCAATTTCAAAAGCTTCCATAGTAGGTACATATTTCAATTATCTGCTTTTTTCAAATGAAAATTCGACAATTTTTGAGACAACTTCACAACATTTATGACATTTCAACGATTTTTTTAAACCAAATTCCATACAATTTTAATTTTACATTTTTTCAACAATTTTCACGAAACTTGCCAATTTTTCGGCTTTAAAAAAACCATTTTCATAAAACAATCAATTTTTTAGGATCATTAAAAAATTACAAACCAATTCTTTTAAATGAGAAATATTTTCACTAATTTTCAACGTGCTATTTTCGATATAAATTTTTTAAAAACCGAACTCCGTTCGGAAATCTCGCCATCTAACAAAGGTTTATTAAAATTTCAATATTTTTTCGCCAATTTCAACGCTTTCGACAATTTCTACCATTTAATTCAATTCTAACTCGGAATATCGAAAACAATAAACTCGTTCCTAGAAACCCACTTCGTCCCAGCCAGCGCCGAAAAAAACACGACGATTAAAAGTTTATCAAGTCGAGTGAAAAATCACACCACCCAGAGAAAACTTCTCAATTCGCAAGGGGGAGGAGAAGCGAGGAGCTATAACGTAAAAATGTTACCTTGTCACGTATGCTTTCAACAAATTGCGTAGTCAACTTTCAGAGGTAAAGCTTTTAAACCGCATTAGAGTTATATGGCCATGTCCCCGTGAAGGATTTTCATAACATTTAAAGCCGTTTACTGCAGAGAAAATGGTTAGCACGGGGGTTTCGGCGAATTCGTAATTCGTTGCGGGGGCCTTTGAACGCGAAATATTTATAGTAAGAGATCTCATTCAAGAGCGGATTAAAAACTCGAAGACGGGCGTTTATTTTTTGCTTCGACAAAGCTATTTGTTTTTATTAGAAAAAGAAGAACAGGCAAATCTTATACGATGCTATTTTAGAAAAAAGTATACTCTCATGTACGTGAGCTTTATAAAAAAAGAGGGGAAAAAACTCGCTGCTTAAATTCGTTTCAGGTTTTTCGCAGTGGGTTTCAAAATTGCTGTAGGCGTTGGACGAGTTGATTCTCAACAAAATATTCATGTGTGAAGATAGGCGAATTGATTCCCAATTTTTTGTTCCCGGGGGAGGGGTGGTATGTATGGGTCAAATTTGGATTTTTGGTTCAAATTTTTTCCAAGATTTTTTTTCAAAGTTCGACCCCCATTTTTTTGAATTATTTTCAACTTTTAATTTTTTTCTGAAGTATTTTCAACACCAAAATTTTTTCCAACCTAAAATTTTCTCAGATTTTTCATGTTTATACTTTTCTGAATTTTTTCTCAAATTATGTAATTGTTTTTATTTTGATCCTTGGATTTTTTTCCAACCCTAAAACTTGTTCTTCAATTTTTTCTACTTTGAATTTCATTGGATTTTTTTTCGGATTTCCAACGTTTTTTACCAATTTTTTTTCAACTCTAAAATTATTTCCATGAATTTTAAAAACAGCTTTTTGGAATTAAAGTCGATACTTACCTAAAGATTTTGAAAAGGCTTTGAATTGGATAGAAATATTGAATTGGAGGAAAAAAAGAAAAAATATGAAATTCCAAGGATTTTTTGTTGGAAAAAATTTTGATATTGAAATTGCAAAATGCTTTGAAAAAAAATTGAAGTTGAAACAAATTTTAACTTTTGAGGAACAATTTTAATGTTGAAACAAATAATTTTGAAGAAAATTCAAAAGTAAAACAATTCTAGGAGAATTTCAGGTTGCAAAAAACGTTTAAAACATCAAAATTTTGAAGAAAATATAAGCGATTGAAGTTGAATTTCGAGCAAAAAATTCACAGTTTGAAAAAATTTCATAAAAAATCCTGAAATGAAAGAAATTTGAACTTTAAAAAAAATATTGAAATTCCTCTTCGTGCTGCTTACCTATATCCTGGGTAACGCTAAAAAGCTGAAAGAGGTTCGGAATCATCTCGCACATACTCCCCCCCTCCCTCCACCAATGGAAATCAATTACACAGGTCGACATGGAAAATGCTGTGTGAGGTTTTATGGGTGATTTTCATAGTATTTTTCGCGCTTATCACGAGAAAAATAGTGAAAAAATTCCATCACCCAAAGATTTTTCAAAATTTGAATTTTTCGTTTAAGGGTTTTCCACTTTTTTTGATAACTTCTGACACTTCAAGTCGATTTTCTGAGAAAAGGAAGGGTTCTATGAAAAAAATTAATGGAATATAAATTGTAGAGCGTCAAATTTTCTATCTGTAGAGTTTAATTAACTTTTTCTTAGAAGGCTTAGCTTTCGAGATATTTTAGCACAAAATTCAAAATTCAACTTTTTTTAAAATTGAAAATATCTCAAAAAACTAAGCCTCTTAAGAAAAAATTAATCGAACTTGTCTGGTGGAAAATTTGACGCTCTCCAATTTATGTTCTATTCATTTTTTTCGTAGAACCCTTTCTTTTCCTAAAAAATCGATTTTAAGGGTCAACAATTACATCAAAAAGTGTAACACAAATTTTCAACGAATAATCTTCCAATTATGAAAAGTCCTGACGTCCTGGAATTTTTTCACCATTTTTCTCGTAATCAGCGTGAAAAATAATATAATCATTATCCATTAAATTTAAGACAGAATTTTTTTTTCTTGTTTTAATCACTGTTTTTAGTCTAAAATGTAGCGCTGATTTTAAAATTTCTCCATCACTCAAGTTTCGCTGGTAGATGATTCTAATCTATTTTTCAGGGCTGAGTTCGAATATGATTACAGTTTTTCTCGATTACGCCAGAATTTTTTATAATTGGAAGATTTTTTATTGAAAAGTTTTACATTTTTCTATGTAACTTTTGACCCTTAAAGTCGATTTTCTGGGGAAAGAAATGGTTCTACGAAAAAAATGAATAGAACATAAATTATAGAGCGTCAAATTTCCTACTTGTAAAGTCCGATTAATTTTTTCTTAAAAGGCTTAGTTTTTGAGATATTTTCAATTTTTAAAAAAAAGTTGAACATTAAACTTTGAGCTAAAATATCTCGAAATCTAAGCCTCTTGAGAAAAAACTAATTGAATTTTATAGATAGGAAATTTGACGCTCTACAATTTATGTTCTATTAATTTTTTTCGTAGAACCCTTCCTTTTCTCAGAAAACCGACTTGAAGTGTCAGAAGTTATCAAAAAAAAGTAGAAGAATCGTTAAATAAAAAATTCAAATTGTGAAAAATTCTTGGGTGATGGAATTTTTTCGCTGCTTTTTTCATGATCAGCGCGAAAAATACCAAGTATAAAAATCACCCATCAAACCTCAAACAGCATTTCAAAAGTTTAAAAATGTCGACCTGTGATTCGTACATACCCTGAAAAAAAAATGGAAATCGATTCACACATTTCTGAATTCAATGAATCAACTCACAAACTCCTGTATCGTCGAGATGAGGAATTTGATGGCGTTATCGTTTAAAAAATTGAATCTCGAGAGGTGGAATAATTTCAACGCGGATTAATTACTTTTATAGGAAATCTTCGACGATGGCAGGACCGAAATCTCGAAAACAATGGAGATGCTGCGGTGGCAACGACGACGACGCGTATTTGTCAAGCACGTTAGTAAATATATTGATCTCTTTCGAAATGACCGCTCTTTACACAGTCATCTGGAAATGAAAAAGCGACTGGAACGGCTTCTAAATGCAATAAAGATTCGGTAGTATATTTTAAAAGCGTAGAAAACGGCGGTCCGCCGCACCGCCTTTTTCGAATATTCCGCAACCTTTTGCGAAGCATTTGAAAAGAGATCAGTTTTCAATGAACATCGATCACCGATATGTTTTTTTGATACAGTGATACTCAAACAATTTCGGTTAGCCTAATGGATTACGATATTCGATTACGTGCTGGAAAAATACCGAATCGTATCGGCATTTTGGTGAAATTTATTACACGTTGTGTAATTAAAAGGGTTAAAAATTCTTTATCGCGGTGTAATTCGCGAATCCATAGATAGAAATATGCCTTTTGGAATACCCTGCGTATAGCGAACTTATCGAGGCGGTGGGAATTCAACCTGCTTCTTCTCAACTGTCAACTTCTACGTGACCTATCTGGAATTTTTTCAATTCGAATCAATTACGCTTCAACGAAATTTCGGTTCGATTTTGCGAAAATTATCTAACACGTCAATTTATCTCCCTCTCTCACTCGTTTCTGGCTGGGTTTAGAATTATGCCTCGTGTGTTGGATTTTTTGATTGAAAGTGCAACATTTTTCAACGTTGCCTATTTCAACGCCATCGTTCGAATTCGCGGTGATAAAAAAAATACTCTTTTTAGAAAGGGCCTAATTGGCCAGAAAATGTGAAAATTCATCGTTATCGGTGCCAAAAGAGAAATGACCGGAGACCAAGCGAACGAAAGAAGGTAAGTTCGTCGAACTCGAGGTAAATTACGCGAGTATAAATCGATTCGAAAAAATTAAATTTTTTTCGTAGTTGAAAATTAACTTTTTAACGAGTGCTTAATCAGCGTTATTGGAAGATGATAATAATCAATCATGAAAATTTTCAAACAGACAATCGATTACCGATAAGTGAATTCGAAAAATAAAATTAACTTGAAACAAATCGTTGATCGAATTGAGAAATTTGATAATACTTAATCGACGCTGAAAAAATTATTTCTCGAATGATTTCTCCGAATAAATGCATAAAAACGCGATAATTGAATTTTTAGAATATTTATGATTAAAGTTGATGGAAAATTCATCACCGAAATCGTCTGAAATAAGATGTTGAAAAATCGTTCCATGAATTTTTAGACGAATCAATATACCCGATGGAATACATTACATTCAATTTTCCACCATCTATCGAAGTTTTTAAAAAAAAATTAATGGAATCAACTTATGAAATCAATAAGCAAACGATTTTTTGAATGGTACCGATCAATAATCAATTTTTAAATATTGACACGTATAAACTTAGGTACCTATTCAATTGTTTTTCAGAACTTGGTGAAATGAAGCTCGATAATTTAGGTACCCGAATTCATAGAACTAACTACCTACTAATTAAATTTTGAGAATCAGTATTCAAATTTTAAAAATCGATAATCGACTTCTGAAAACTGATTATAGAATTTTGATAACTGATGATTGAATTCTAAAAATCGATAAAGAAGGGCATAAAATCAACAATCGAATTCTAAAAATCAATAATCAAATTTTAAATCGATATGTAAAAATCAATAATCGATATGTAAAAAATCGATAATCGATATGTAAAAATCGATAATCGATATGTAAAAATCGATCATCGATATGTAAAAAATCGATCATCGATGTGTAAAAAATCGATCATCAATGTGTAAAAATCGATCATCGATATGTAAAAATCGATCATCGATATGTAAAAAGCGATCATCGATATGTAAAAATCGTTGATCGATATTTTAAACTCGATAATCGATACTCGACCCTTAATAGTCGATACCTGACCATTAGTAGTCTATACCTGACCATCGATAATCGATACTTGATCATCGATAATTCATCTATAATCGATACTTAACCATCGATATAATCGATCCATCCTCACGAGTCAATTAGAATAACTCTTTATCGAATTTCAAAATTTGGTAGTCGAATAGTCGAATTTATTGATATTTAAGATTCGATTATCGAATAAATTTTGAAAATTCGATCATCGAGTCGAATTTCTAAATTTCATTATTGAAACGATTTGCAATATTCAGATCTCAAATCGATTTTCAAAAATAAATTGTTTAACCAATTTTCAAACTACAACCGTCGAATCGTTTTTCATTAAAATTTGATCATCGATTTTCAAATATCGATCATCGATGTCCAAATATCGATCATCGATGTCCAAATATCGATCATCGATGGCCAAATATCGATCATCGATGTCCAAATATCGATTATTGATGGTGAGGTCTCGATCATCGATGGTGAATATCGATTATCGATGGTCGAATATCGATTATCGATGGTCAAATATCGACAATCGATGCTAAAATATCGATTATCGATAATCGAGCTAACGAACTATCGATATCGAACTCAATAAACGAAGGAGATATCTACCATTGATTTTTTCATCAAGTCGATGATGAATTTCAGAAAAAATCGATCAGATGAATTTTTACTATCGATTTTTTTAAACTCAGTTGAAGAAAGATCATTGATTTTTTCCAAAAGATAAATGGGTTGAAAAATTAGATCATGATACGTTACGAAGAACATTATTAATTCATTCATTAATTATTGACCATCTATTTTTAAAAAGCAAGTAGGTACTTGTTTCAAGATCAATTATTAAATTTTTTGGGAATTTGATTTTTGATGTGGTGCAGAGCCCATTATCAAATCATTCGAAAATTCGGCCATCAACTGGATGAATTTGAACAAGTATCCAATTAAAATTTTTCAAAATTTGATAAATTACATTTTTCAGGATTAATTATCGATTCGTTTGGAAATTCCATTACCGATTCATAAAAAATCTATACTGGAATTTTAATAGGTTTCGATAACAGTAATCAAATTCATCCAATCAATCTTTTGTTGTGGTTAAATTTCTATTATGAATCAATTTTTTTGAAAATAATTGATGACCTAATTACTTTGAATATATTGATAATCCACTTGAAGAAATCGATAGTTAAATTTTGAAAAATCGAAACCCCCTTGATTCTACTCATTCTGAAAGGTCCAAAATCAGTGTCAACTCAGAAACCAATTTTTTTACATCTAAGGGTTGTTTCTATATCCAGGCTCACATGTAGAAATTATGTACGCATATGCAAGTAAACTGAAACAGGGGTGATAAGTACAAATTCCCACAAAAAAATTACCTAAAAATTTGTAAAAAATAATAGGTAGGTAATTCAAAACCTCGTTTATAAATCTCCCACTTTACTTCCCCTTCCTCAAAATTTCCCACAATCTAACCTCGAAATCACCTTACCCCTTTTCATCGTGACAAAAAAATTCTCAAAAAAAAACCATTTCAACACATCAAGACGACATTAGCGAGTTATCAACTAAAAACTATATAGGTAAGCGACAACGAGGGAAAAAATATGAAAGTTATAAAGTGAGATTGGAGTAATGATATATAATTCATAGGGCTATACTATATTATAGTCGTTTTGAAAATGAAGGAGGTGTACGAGGGAATTCTAATGGGGTCTGAAACAATGTTATTTATTGTTATGACTGTTGTAAAGTAGAACCCCGTTTTACATGACGGAACGTAATAACAACCTCTGTTTGCTCCATTATATATGGTCCTAATCTTTCTGCTTGAAAGTACAATTTGGTTTGAAAAAATACCAATTGCGAGAGGGTTTTGTAAAAACGGAGCAATATTGTCACGTCTTGGGTTTTTTTCGAATACCTGCGTGTGACTCACTGTGGTGCATTTTTTTTAGATGGAAGTTCAAAAGGTGCGTTGAAGTGAATTTTTCGTGATCGGTGGTGGTTGCTATTTTTAATTGTCGATTGAATAAATTGTTATGTTTTTTCAAAGGGATATTTTCCTCAAAAAAAAGAGCAAAGAGTTCAAAAAATTTTACCAAAAGCAAACAGTGAAAAAATATTACTGAATGCAAACAATGAAAAATTTACTACCTACATAGAAACAAACAGTAAAAAAATTCACTGAAAGCAAACAGTAAAAAATTTCACTAAAAGTAAACAGTGAAAAAATTGCTGGAAAATCAGTGAAAATTTACTAGACAGTCGGTAAAATATCAGAAATTCGTTGAAAAATCAGTGAAATTCTTTGAAAAATTAGCGAAAATACACTGGAAATTAAAGAATTTTGTTGATTTTTTCTATCCTGAAATTCAGACTATTCATCAGAACTTTTCACTGATTCAAAACGAGAGAGCAACTTTGCAAAAATTGTACAATTTTTTAAAACTGGAGCAAATTGTCAAAACTTGAGAAAATCTTTCAATACATGGACGACTTTTTTTTCAAGAGAGAGAGATATAAGGTTTTTAAAACTTGAACATTTTCTAAATTCTTCAAAAACTGAAACGAGATAGGTATTCCAAAATAAGCAAAAAAGTTTCCTCAAAAATTGACATTAAAAAAAGTCAAAAATTACACAATTTTTTCAAAATTTCACCGCTTTATCTATTTAAAAAAGTAGTACAAAATTTTCTAAAAATTAAAAGAAAAACTTCAGAAATACCGTTCTTCAAAAATATAAAAATATGAAAAAGTGTCGACATATTTACGGCAGTTTCAGTCACTCAATATCATTCCAATCGTTTTTGGTGAAATTTAAGGAAGTGTGTCACTTCAAATCTTGAATAACTCTTTGGAATTTCAAGAATTTCTACATGATAATTTTTCAAAAATGAATGCGTTTCCCAGTGGATCGAGGTCGAAAATTTTGTGAAGAAAGCCAATCAAAACCTGACATTTCATTTTCCTTTTCAAACATTTCAATTTTTGGATAGTAATTGAATTTTTTGAGGTGAATTATTCATTTTTATTTCGTTGCGGCTACAATTTTAAAAAAAGGGGACTGCCGACTTTTCGACGAAAATATTGACTAAAAGTCAGCAACTGAGCACACTGCATTAATAACCAAGCATAAAGACTAGGAACAAATTGGCTAGGTACTTTAAATGTAACCTCTCATGAATGCCTGTATCTTAAAATTTTCTGAATAGAGTTTCAAATTTATTATTTTTTATCCACGTAGCAATTTCATGAACATCAAAAATCCACTCCACACCATCGAGCTAAAAATTGAACCGAAGTTCATAATCATTACAAAATAGTACTTCAATATTCATCGCTTCTTCTACATATTCTAAACAATACCTACACAGACATTTTTTCCATCATTTACCACCACAAGAGCAAACAAATCGTTACCAGATTGCACCATATGCGAGTACAAAATCTCGTATAAAAATTACTCATAATTAAAAATAAAAAAAAAACCGCTCGCTCATCAACATTTCGAAGTAATGAAAAATCTAGTACATAGGGTGTTCCACGAATCGTCTGCCCAACTTCTTTTTTTTGAATTTACCCGGGTACCACTAAAAAAACTTGAGATGAATACGTTGACGATCTTAAAAATTGAAGGAGCAAATGCTGCTTTTAAAAAAATTACGTTAAAATTTTTTTTCAAATATGTGAATGGATGATACCGTAATAGTACTTTGAAAACTGTAACAAATTTTCACTTTATGACCTTTTGCCTGATTTTAAAACTGTAGGGCTACAAAAAAATTATTCAAAAAAATTCTAAAAAAGTAAACTAATCAAGGAAATGGATAGTACGTTGAAAAGTTGAAAAAAATTGATCTGAGAACTTTTTCCCTAACACTGAAAATGAAAGGTCTAAGGGTTACTCAAAATAAATAGGCTTCACAAATTTCGAAATTTTCTTAATTTTGAATGACTCTTAGCCCCTTCATTTTTTATATTAGGCAAAAAGTCTTCAGGACAAAATTTCTTCGTTTTTCAATGTACTGTCCATTTTCTTGATTAGTCAATTTTTTAGAATTTTTTTTGAACTTGTTTGTACCTCCTTCAATTTTTAAGTTGGGCAAAAAGTCATGAAGTGAGAATTCGTAACTGGGTAAAAAGCTGAAACTTGGTGTATGGCATATTTTCGACCTTCCGAATCGATGGAAAGTGCTTTCGAGACGTTTCGGAGCCACCAGAAAATTTTGAAATTTTCCAGCACATAAAAACAATTTTTTGCCCAAAAAATGCAAATTTGAACTAAAAATTACGAATTTTGGAGAATTGTGTTTTAATCGATCAAATAGGTCACCAATATGGATAATACGCGATTATAGTTTCTGAAATGCATATGGACCATTTTTATGGGCTTTTCTCCAGCACTGGAAAATTCCAAAATTTTCTGGTGGCTCCTAAACGTTTCTAAACCGCTTCTAATCGTTTCGGGAGGTCGAAAATAAGGTATATACCAAATTTCAGCTTTTTTCGTTGATTAGATCAAATTTTCATATTTCCCAGGGTGGAGGTAATTTTGAAATTTCAAAAATTCACCAAAAATCGAGAAATGAACTTCCAGACCTGAAATTTTGGATACGGGGTCCTGTTATGAAGTACTTTCGATTTTTTTTTTGTTTGAACTCAAAATTTTACTTTGAGTTGGGATACCTCCCTTGTAAGAAAAAACTAATCGGACTTTACAGAAAGGAAATTTTACGCTCTACAATTTATGTTCTATTCATTTTTTTCGTATAATCTTTTCCTTTTTTCAAAAAATCGACCCTAAGTGTCAAAGGTTACCAAAAAAAGTAGAAAAACTGTTCAACAAAAAATTCAAATTGTGAAAAATCCTTGGGTGCTGGAATTTTTTCACTATTTTTCTCGTGATCAGCGAAAAATGCAATAAAAATCACCCATTACACTTCAACAGCATTTTCCATGTAGACCTGTGTAATTAATACCACCAATTTACATAATAATACCATTTTCATGCCCACAACATCCACTTCAGTAATGATTTTATACCTATTATCACGTTTTCAATAATACTCATACATTCCCCAAAACCCTTTTCCTTCAAGGGTCTCTATCTCTTCCGTTAATGGTCGTACAAAAAAACGTTTCATACAAAAAATGTTGGAAATTGAGTGTAAAACAAAAAAGTACTGAGCTATTTTTACCTTAAAATCAACCCCTGGGGAGATGATGCGAGAAACACGTTTTAAAAAATTTATAATCTGAGGTCTGTAGGGTGGTTATTCAAGGGACCACTCTCGACAATTTTCCGCCAAAAAAGCTTACGAGCGTCTAGTTTCATTGTAGACTTGTCGGAAATGGTGCGGCACAATTTTTTTTTATTTCAAGTGTTTGACGTCTGTCTCTCAGTTCTTAATCCAGAATATTTTCATTTTTTTAGAACAGTTTGAAATTTTCTGAACCCATTTTGAAGTTCTTGTTTTTTTCATATTTTTCTCAACTCAAGTTTTTTTTTCAGCTCGAACTTTTCTTCTTTCAATTTTTTCAACTCAAATTTTTTCTTCCAGTTTTCTCAACTCAACTTTTTTTTCTTTTAATTTTTAATTTTCTCAACTTGAATTTTTTCAGACGTAATTTTTCCAACTCGAATTATTTTCATTCAATTTTCTCGAATCGAATTTTTTTCCTAATTTTCTTTTTCTCAACTCAATTTTTTCTCTTCTAATTTTCTCAACATCTCAACTCAAATTCTCAACTCCATTCCTTTCTTACAATTTTCTCAACTCAAATTTTTTTAACTAATTTTTTTCTTCTCATAATTTGTGTCATTACGTGATAAGAACTCAGAAAAAAATTGTGCTGCTACAAAATTTGAGTTGAGAAAATTTTGAGTTGAGAAAATTTTGAGTTGAGAAAATTGGAAAAAAATTGAGTTGAGAAAACTGGAAGAAAAAAAATTCGAGTTGGGAAAATTACGTCTGAAAAAATTTGAGTCAAGAAAATCATGTTTGAAAAATTTGATTTGAAAAATTTATAAGAAAAAAATTCGAGTTGAGAAAATTACGTCTGAAAAAAATTGAGATGAGAAAAATATGAAAAAATTTGGACTTGGAAAAAAGTTTTAGAAAATCTTAAACTGTTGAAAAAAAAAACGAAAATATTCTGGACTGGACTCACAGTCACAACAGAGACAGACGTCAAACATTCAGAAAAAAAATCGTGCCGCACCATTTCCGACAACTCTAAAATAAAACTAGACGCTCGTTAAAAGCTTTGCTGGGCAAAAATACCCCCCCCCCCCCCCAATGATGCTAATTCGCCTACACTACGCTATTCATTCGTCCATTCCCATGAATGACAATTTTTTTTAACGTGATTTTTTTAGAAGCATCATTTGCCCCTTCAATTTTTAAAATCGGCAACGTGTTCATATTAATTTTTTTTAGTGGTACCCGGGTAAATTCAAAAAAATATATATAGCAGATGATTCATGAAACACCCTGTATTTGTAGGAAGCAAAGTTATCCAAATAAAAAATGCATTTCCCACTAGAAACTGCAATTTCAATTTAAGTCTATTACCGGAGTAAAAATAATGAAAAAATTATCGATATCGCTTATTAATTGCCCATTATTAAAACCACACACTAACAAAGGATAAATGGAGGATGGGTCGATGTTTGGTGCAGTATTTAACATTCAAAAATAGGTACCTAGTACCTACGACCTCGTTCATCGCTAATCGCCCTTCCTAAAATTTTAGTTCATTATTTTAAAATAGGTACTTGATAGCGTAATAATCGAAACGATATTTCATTTAGCGGATTGGACGAAATAATTTGTAAAGCGCTTACTTTGAAGTATTCAAATACCGCCGCAGTTTATTTCGATTTTCATTTGGAAAATTTACCTACGCTTTGGCTTACGTGCATCTGACTATTTCGCCCTCTTTCTCTCATCCCGGTCTTGTGTTCGAATTCGAAATATCTACTCACTTCGTTCGTCAACGTGTATCATCATCAGTCGTCGACGAATTAATGAACTCTCATATCTATCTGCGTATGTTTGTAGTACCTGTGTAGCTATTTAATTAATATACCGCTGACCTAGATATGAAAATGGTTGATATTATTGAATAAAGCGTTTCTGCTCCGGTATTATCTGTACATATAATGATGCAGTCATTGCGAAATATTCAATGGGTCATTTTCACGGCTCAATTCGTCGCCGTATTTTTATACGAAGCTATACCATTGATCGATTATATCTATAGTCGTTGGAAATATGGTAATTTGCCTTATTGCCCAAGTATTTAGATTAACCCATCGTTGCAGTTGCTTTGTAAATACACATTTGGGTATCCCTGATGATACTCTATAGGCGAAAACTTTGATAAAAGTACGAAGTAGGTACATCGTATACAAAATATTAAACTATCGATGAAATTTTCCAACGTATAACGACAAAAGCGTTAAAATCTGCGTTCGTTTGAACGTGACCAGAATTTCGGCTTTAAGAAAAGAATATCTCCATGCTTACTTAGTGTATTATTATTTATGAATTATTTATCAAGCAAATACCTCGAAAAAAGTAGGTATCGTTTGTATGTGGTAAAGTGATTTTGAAATTTTTTTACCATCAGTATTGCTGTAGACTTTTTTTTCTAGAATTTGGGAAAAGTTTACGAACGAAATTCCTAATTTGAAATTTCGGTCGATCATATTAATTTTTAAGATTTTCAATTGTTTCGAAATTCGAGGAAATGAGTACTTCTGTTGCTATTTAAGTATATTATGGTGTTTTATTTCTTGGTAAAACACTCTGTAGCCAGGCATGGTTGCAAAAGAGTATTTTATATTTCTGTTTTCTCAACATAAAAAAGGGAATTCAGTCTCCCGAATTCATTATAAAAAATTTTTCAGAATAAGACTGAAATTATATTCTTTAGGGGGGAGGGGAATACTCATATAGTTAATTCATGGCAAATAATCAATTGAATTTCAGAAAATGGAACAAGCATTTAAAGTGTCGAGAAATTTTGAAAAATTGTCACAATTTAAAGGATTGACGAATTTTGAAAGCTTGACGAAATTTTAAAAAAATTATTGAATTTAAGAAAACTGAAACACTTTGAAAAATTGATAAACTTTGAAAAGTTACAAAATTTAGAAAAAAATGACTATTCAAACGTTGACACAATTTGAAGAATTCCGAACTTGAAGTACAAAAATTGAAAAAAAAGAATCGATAAATTTTGAAAATTTTGACCAATTTTTAAAAAACGACAAAATTTGAAAATTTAAAATTTTTTAAAAATTAATAAATTTAAAAGACAAAAAAATATTGAAGAATGACAACTTTTGAAAAATTGCAAAATTTAGAAAATTGACGGAATTTTAAATGTTGTCGCAATTATGAAGAATTTATCAATTGTGAAAATTTTTTAAAAACTAAAAAAATGGTAAAATTTGAATGGTTGGTAAAATTAGAAAAGACTTAAAAAATGGACGAACGTTGAAAAATTACAGAATTTAGAAAAAGGGCGGAATTCCAAATGTCACAATCTAAAGAATCCAGGAAATTTGAGAACCCTTAAGAAATTTGAAAAAAAAATTGATAAAAATGATAAACTTTGAAAAATTAGAAAATTTAGAAAATGGGCGAAATTTCAAACGTTGACATAATCTGAAGAATTTTTCAATTATGAAAATTATTGAAAAACTGGAAAATGATAAAATTTGAATATTTGACACAACTTAAAAAATTTGGAAAATCGAGAACCCTCGAGAAATTGTCAAATTTTATAAAACTGACCAACTTCAAAAAATTAAAAAAGAATGTTTGATGATTGAGAGAATTTTAAAAGTTGAAGCAATTTATTTGAACAGTTGTTAAAGGTGAACATTTTTTTAATAAACTTTTTAAAAATTGTCATAATTTGAAGGATCGAGAAATATCGGAATTTATGGAGAAGGCCTTGGAAACTCACAAATTTAAGAAAGCTGTACCATCTTTAAAAAATTGACCTATTTGGAAATTTGACTAATTTTGCATTTTGCATAATTATTGATAAAATTTGAGACATTGACAGTCTGCTTATAATTAACAAATTTTCAAAAATTGACAGAATTTTAAAAGTTGACTTAATTTTAGGAACTTTTAAAAGGTGAACTTTGAAAAAAAAAACGAAATTTGAAGATTGAGAAATTTCGAAAATTTGACCCTGATAAGTTAACATTTATAAAAATTGACAACTTTTAGGAAACAGATAATTTTTGAAATATCAAAATTTATGATGATTTCTGCGGTGAAAATTCATCCCAAATCCATCGCAGTCACAAATGCTTGAAAAAATCGTGGGATGATTTTTTGGGGATGAAAATTCATTCCAGTGATCATCCCAGCCTCAAAAACTAGAAAAAAACGTGCGATGAATTCTGCGATGAATGTTCATCCCAAATTCATCGCAGCCACAAATGCTCTGAAAAATCATTATGTATGATTAATTTTTTGGGATGAAAATTCATTCCAATGATCATTCCAGTCTTAAAAACTAGAAAAAAACGTGCGATGAATTCTACGATGATTTCTGCGATGAAAATTTATCCCAAATTCATCGCAGTCACACAAGTCCAAAAATATCATTTGATGATTTATTTATTGGGATGAAAATTCATTCCATTGATCATCCTGGCCTCAAAAACTAGAAAAAATCATGCGATGAATTCTGCGATGAAAATTCATCCTAAATTCATCGCAGCCACAAATGTTCGGAAAAATCGTGGGATGATTTTTAAAAATTTGAACATTTTGAAAAAGTGATCAAGTTTGAAAATTATGGTCAAAAATGATGCAAAACCGTTTGAAAACCCTTTTGTTATTATTATTGTAACAAAAAGGTAAATATTAATTTCAAAAATATTGTAATGAAGTGGAAAGCACTAAAAAACCGACGAAATTCACTTTTAAAAAAATGTACTTAGATCTTAATTTTAAAATATTTCACTTTTAATATGTGCATTGATAGGCACCTACATATATACGTAGGTACCTATATTGTATTTTCTCTTCTCAACCTCCCTCCCCCTTCCCTCAAATACTGAAACCGTCCCTGATTGTTTGTATGTGGTAAAATGATTTTGATTTTTTTCTACCATCACTATTGTTACAGATTTTTTTTTACTAGAATCACAACTTGGAAAAAAATGTCCTCCCCGAATCTTACTTTAATTACTTTATTTTTGATGTCCCCGAAATTATGCCTACGAATTGGAGCGAAAAGTTTAATTGCCCCGAAGTTTCGTCATTATCGTTGAAAAGTTACTTTTCCATTTTGTTAATTTGAAAGTGAATAATTACCGAATAATTTTCAAGGTTTTTCGCGGCAGCATTGAGTCAGCGTTCACCATTTGGTGGTGTTTCAAACAGCTGCAGTATTAAAATACTACGAAGATCCGATGCGGTGGTAATTTAGAAATGGGAAAAATTCGGTCAGTAGGGTTTCCTCGCGGAGGATTTGTGCAGAGTGTTTTGCTCGGTGTTTTTTTTTTATTGGCCAAGCAGCAATCTGGATTATTTGTGTGTAAATTAGATTGCGAGTTCCGTAGTTTAAGGGGTAGATTAATTTGGTGTTTTTTTTTCTTTTGTATAAGAACGTAAGCATTTTTTAATACTGATACAGGTGCAAATAAAATTCCAGCTGTGATAAAATTTGTGTTAAAATATTAGAAGAACTGAAAATCTTACGAGGAAACCATCCGAAGTATCTTTTTCCTCGATTCGCCCGGAAGTGAGATGTTCCAAAACTCCCCTAATCAAAATGTCAGCTGCCAAAGTTGATTTTTCGATTTTGAACGAATTTTTGAATAACTCAAAAAATCGTTTTTAATGAAAATTTGGTATTTTTGAAAAAAGTACTTCTCTAGCAGAATTTATGAAAATTAGGTCCCTGCCTCGTAAATCGACTTCTTGAAACTAAATGTTTACGATTTCCAGTTTTTCAATGGAGCCTTCAGCGAGAATTTGATTTTTTCCAGTATTCTCAGAATTCTTCAGAATGTTTGGAAACTAACTTGAAGAGCTGAAAATAAAGTTTGCGTCTCCTTTTAAATATTTTAACAATAAAACCAACCTTTCTTGAGATTTCCAAACGGATTTTTGAATTTATGAGGATTGAATTTATATGATGGTCAAAAAACCCCACTGAGGTATTCGCCTGGAAATCACAGAAAATCTGGGGTTTCTCGTTAAACTGCTTAAAAATAGTCAGAGACTCGATTTTAGCAGACTATGTTTATTTTCAGGTTAGCTGAAGAAATTATAAAATAATGAGGTAAATTAAAATCTAGCTGGAGGCTCCAGAAAAGTCGAAAATGGTGAAATTTTATGGGAAGGCTGAAATTAAGTAGGAACCTGATTGGCATAAATTTTACTAAAAAAAAAACTTTTTCAAAAAAAAAAAAATTGTAGAATAATTTTGAAAATTTGTCAAAAATTAAAAAATTAACTCAGCAGAGTTGAATTTTTAATTCCAGAGATTTTGGAACATCCCCTTTCTAAAAATCTCTCTTTGATTCAAATTCAAATCAAGAGCGAACACCTCGAATGATTCCCTTATCAAACGTCTCACAATCGCCCTTAGCTTCAGAAAATTTCCATGAATAAAGTGGTTTTTTCAAACAAAAAATAACGAAAAAAAATTGAAAAATATTATGAAATCGGTTGATCAAAAACCTGAACAGAGGGAATTATTATTTTTCACCAAAATACAGACCTCCTGAAACCGAAATTCATCACATTTAGTCTAAGTACCCATTCCAGAGTTTGTGCAGCGATATTTAATTTTCTTCAGCATTATCAAATTTCTCCAGAAAGCCTAGAAATCAATTTTGGACTAACAAATCGGGCTATTGCCTCTTCTCGAGCAATATAACGAAAAACTTTCGTTTGTGGTGATTTTTCAAGCAGACATTTCAGATGTGTTTTTTGACCTGTTTTAAAATTCTCAATAATCAATTTGAGATTAGGTCAAAAAAACATTAAAAACTTACTGGAAACTCCAGAATAGTTTAAAATCAAAAAATTACGATTCTTGCATTTTTAAAAATTTGCTAAAAATCGAAAAATCAATTTTGGCGGCTGTAATTTTGATTACTGAGGGTTTGTAACATGTTTTTTTTCGAAAACCTTATTCTTGTAAAAATTAAAGTAAACACATTGAGAGATTTTCGTTTAAAATTTTTCTAAAATCAAATTCAAATATAGAATTTGAAACGTGTCAAAAATTTAGAAAACTCGTACGATCTGGGTCACTTCTTCACTTCTTTCAATTTTTGAGTTGATACATATCTATAAAAACACGATTCCTTTTGGGGAATTTTTCATGATCCACGGGAGTATGCATACAATTAGTTATCAAGTAAGTATCAAATTTTGTCCATCTTCAATATTGAAGGAAAAACGTCCAACTTGGAAAAAAAAAGTGTTACCTACTCCTACAAAATTCAGATTCATCGATTTAATTTACTTCGAGATAAATTGAGCAATGCCATCGAAATAATGGAAAATTGAGATACATTTAATGTCAGGACTCGTTTGATGAAGGGGGAAGAGGAGAGGATCAGGCACTTGGATTTTTTCGTTTATTCATTTTTGGAACATTTCATAATACAGTATTTTGGATTTGAAAATCGAAAAGAACGAACGACTAATTATTTATTATTTGAAAATAGAACGAGGACGAAAATTTTGATAAAAATGAGCACGTTTTTAGAGGAGGGTAGGGGGAGGATTAATTTTTTTCAATTTATGATTTGGTTTTTTCCAAATATGAGTTTGGTTTTTGATTTTTTTCTTAATAAGAGTTGGTTTTATCGGTTTTCTCTGATTTTGAATTTGATATTTCTCTGAATATGGACCGGTTTTCTATTAAAGATGGCTTGATTTTTTTCAATACAGTATGAATTGGTTTTTAAAAGATTTTCTTTTATAATGTGGATTGTTTTTTTCGTTTTAATTCATGATTTGGTTTTTTCTCAATACAAACTGTTTTTTTTAAAAATATGTTACCCACTTTTTTCAAAAAATTATGGGAAATACATATTTTGATAAAAACAATGAGAGAATAATTTTTACTCATGGTCTAGCTATGAATTTTCGGATCTGTGGAATAGAGATGACCTGACCTTTCACGCTCATCATAAAATAATTCTCCACAAAAATTTCTCAATTTATTAAATTTTTTTCCAATTTGAATGTTGAATTTCCATGGGAGATTTTCGGGTTCCCAATAAAAGCGAAATTTCTAAAATTAAAAAAAATAAATTATAATTTTCAAAATAACGGATTTTTCTTTGAAAAAAGAAAAATTGTAGGATTGAAACGTTATAATCAAATATTGAACAAATTACAAAAAATTCCATTTAAAATATTTGTCATAAATTACTTCTATAGGCTATTTTGAAAAAAAAAACGAAAAAATGATTTTCCTCTCTTTATTTTGCCTCGTTCTTCTTTTCTTTTTATAGGTATCAGGGTCATTCCACGTCAGTTCGTACGCAAAGTGGTAGGGTGGGTCGGCGATTTTTTTCATTTTTTTTATGTGGGTAAACCTCGATGAGAGATGACGAATGCCGCAAACCGTAGCTCTCAAAGTCTTTTTGGAGGGCTGCCACGAGCATTTAAAGTTTTGAGGTAAAGTTGGATATAGTAAAATTGGGACGTGGATAACTCGAAAACCATGATGGGTTGAAATTTGAAACTTTTTCCAATGTGTAGGGCCTTTGAAGAGCTTTTCGACGATTTTTTGAAAATCAGTGTTGCCACTTTTTTTAACACGAAAAATTAGCTGTAAAAGTTAAAAAATGACATTTCCCCATGATGTCAATCGCCAAAAATTCTGAAAAAAATCTGTAAAGTACAACTTTACATGCTGATTAATAATATATTAAAAAATTGAGTTGATGTTATTTCGTATTTTTGAGAAAAAAAATTCCAAAGATTGGAAGAAAATACAATTTTCTTTTTCAAAGGTCAAAATTGTGTAAATTGATTTTTTTTTGTTAATTTTACACCATATTCAAAGAAAAAGTCGGTAAAAGCATTTTAACTCCATTCAACACCCGTTAATATGTGTGAAAATGCAGAGTTATTAAATGTTAACTTCAAAAATTGAAAAAAAAAAACATTTTGGTATCAGGCGGTCCAGGGGTAACCAAATAAGAAATTCTGATATCAAAATGTTTATTTTTCAATTTTTGAAGTTAACATTTAATAACTCTGCATTTTCACACATATTAACGGGTGTTGAATGGAGTTAAAATGCTTTTACCGACTTTTTCTTTGAATATGGTGTAAAATTAACAAAAAAAAATCAATTTACACAATTTTGACCTTTGAAAAAGAAAATTGTATTTTCTTCCAATCTTTGGAATTTTTTTCTCGAAAATACGAAATAACGTCAACTCAATTTTTTAATATATTAATCAGCATGTAAAGTTGTACTTTACAGATTTTTTTCAGAATTTTTGGCGATTGACATCATGGGGAAATGTCATTTTTTAACTTTTACAGCTAATTTTTCGTGTTAAAAAAAGTGGCAACACTGATTTTCAAAAAATCGTCGAAAAGCTCTTCATAGGCCCTACACATTGGAAAAAGTTTCAACTTTCAACCCATCATGGTTTTCGAGTTATCCACGTCCCAATTTTACCATATCCAACTTTACCTCAAAACTTTAAATGCTCGTGGCAGCCCTCCAAAAAGACTTTGAGAGCTGCGGTTTGCGGCATTCGTCATCTCTCATCGAGGTTTATCCCATAAAAAAAATGAAAAAAATCGTTGACCCACCCTACCACTTTGCGTACGAACTGACGTGGAATGACCCATCAATAAAATGTGGACTTTGAAATTGAATTTCTTTTAAGAAGAACTGAGAATTTTGAATCTTCAAATTGAACACCTAAATCCTGTTTTTGATTTTCTACCTCAAATTTCAGAATTCATGGGTCCATGCAAAACCTGAGAATGCTCAAGGTCACGAAAAAAATCTAATTCCTTCACTTTTCTCTCAAGTAGCTTTGATTTTATGGATTTCAAACGAAAACGCCTTGACAAAATTTTCTGAAACTAGCGTATTTGTTTTATGACCTCTTCTCCTCCCCCCCCTCCTGAGTAAAATAATTTCTTAGTTACTATTTAAATAAATCAAAATGAAGAGGGAAATTTCAATTTTTGAAAAAAAATATCTCTTAAGGGTCGAATGAGCAGCCATTCTATACGAATTCCAAACTTACCTTTTTGCACAATTACTTTTCATGCCTACCTACTTCAAAGTTTTAAGAATTTTCAGCCCCATTCTGATTTTTATTAGTCACTTTCAACAAATTTCATAATTTTTCACGACTTTCATGGCCACCCTTCTGAAAACAAAACTTTTTCATTATCTACGACCTGTTGGACATCGTTGATAGTCTTTCATTTGAATGGAAAATTCGACCAAAAAATCATACAAAAAATTTATTTTTTCAAGACCTTTTTCCAAACACCAGGCCATAATTTTCAATCGCCATCTTAAGCGCAAAAATTAAACGCTTATTTTTCCATGACGCAGAAAACCAACCCGCCATAAATACCACTCAAATACCATATAATTCTTCACCTCGAATCTCGTATCAAAAACACGTGTAAAAATTACTCGTACCCTAAAAACTGCCTCGATATCGTTCATAAAATAAATCCTTTTCGAAGACGAAAAAAATAAATAACACAGCCCATTAAAGAAGTCCTTTAACAAAATTCACTGTCGAATTTTCGAAGGCCAATGTAAAACCTTGATCAAACTCGAATCTCCACCAATCCCCGTACCACTTTTTTAAAGACTAACTCAAACACCGAACAAAGTTGTACGAAAGAAAAACACAAACTATTGCTAAAGCAGGGCGATGATTTATTATTTGGTAGGTCAATCATCTCTCGACATTTCATCCGAGTCTCAAGTTTTGGAAAAATACGTACCAATCTGTATTTTCGCCTTATCGCCAATTTTACTCATTAAACCGAAAAATTAGAAAAAAAAATATCTACGGACGTTAATTGATGGTAAAATTTCAGAGAAAAAATCATTATAAAATTAAGTAATTAAAAAACAGTGTAGAATGATGCCTTGGAATTCACGAATAAATACTTTTAAGGTATGAATATCACGACGATGAAAGGTAAAATTTCAAGAGAAAAAAATATTTTACTAAATTAAGTAATGAAAAAAAACAGTGTAGAATAGAAAAGAACATCGGAATGAGAAAAAATCTTTTTAAGTGAATTCCAGCGTCGCGAGTAAAGGCAAAGAATTCAGTCAGATCTTTCAAACAATCGAGTAAAGTTACAAAAAGACAACAATAAAAAAATCCAGCTTTCAAGTTTAAATATTAAATGAAGTTCCTTTTACTTTGGAAGGTACTTTTTTCTGACTAATGAATTCACGTGGTATAAGGCTAAGAGAAAAATAATCACTGAATTAATTTTTTTTATTTGCACCTCGTGATAAAATCTTATTAGTTCAAGAGCCGTGTTTAATTTAATTTTTCGACGTAGAAATACCTCCATCGAGGATTTTAATTTGAACGGTTTACGATTATAGAAAAATCAAACATGATGCTTGTGCCCGGAGGTGATTTTTTTCAAACGAATTAAATTATTTTAATACATATAGAGTTTATATCAAAAGATAGTATTTTTATTCTTATCGTACTTATTAATGTTACAAGACAGCATGCGCTCTGGAATCGATTTTTGGCGAAATCCTCCCATACGGGGAGTTTCTCGGGGTATAAAAGCGCCGCCCTCTTTTTGCTTTTTTCTTATACTCATACAACAACGTTGCATAGAAAAACGAAAATTTTTGCGTTAAGCTTCTTGACAACTTTTACGTAACATTATGTTAATAAAGATGTTTGTAAAATCTTTACCCATGTGCTTGTCATTGTTTCATTTATTAGCGTTCCAAAGGTATCTAATTAATTACTTTCGAATATCACTGGCAATTTAACATATGGGCTGATTTTTCTTCACTTTTTTTCGAATTGAAAGAGTTCGGATTCGTATTCGGGGGAAAAAATACTCGATTCGATGAAATTTGCAATTGGCAAAGTTACCGGCAGAAAGTGAAGGGTTGTTGCATTAAAATCCATCAGCAGCCGAGTCGACGAGATGTTTTTGTGTCAACACGTTAAACAAATTTTAGATTAGGTGATTGTTTCGCGATCGTGAGTAATTGTCGAGATTATACAGAGAAAACTCGTTGCTTCGACGATGTTTCATTTGGAAATTAAATCGACTCGAATGAAGAAAATCGAGAAATCCAATTAGGGAATTTTTAGGAGTTTCCTACATCTCAGGTTTAATAGATTTTCGTTCTGCATACGTAAGCGAAATTGCTAATTGCGAAATTTATATAATAATTAGCTAATATGCCTACGTAGGTATTATTTTTAGCGAATACAAAGCAAACAGAAAAAATGATACCAAAATCAGTGCCTATCGAGAAGTAATTTTGGTAATTCGAATGCTCATAAAATGTAGAAAAATTGAAAAATTGTCTATAGTCACAACATTTAAAGAACATGTGACCGAAGAATCAAACAAAACATTATTTTTTATTTTTTGTTTCACCAAGATCCAATGCAAAATGTGTAACTCTACCTTTTTTTTTTACCAAGTCCAAATATTTTCAATATTTTTTCCAAGTTCAAATTTTCTCAACTTTTTTAATTTTAAATTTTTTAAATATATTTTTTCAACGCTGAAAATTATTCTCTACATTTTTTAAAAGGATAAAAATTTTTTCTAATATTTTATCAAGCTCAAATTTTTTCAATTTTCCTCCCGATTTTTAAATTTTTTTTCAACTTTGATATTTTGACATGGGCATGTCCAAGGTGGGGGGGAGTAAAATTTGAAAAGTGTAACGTTTTTGTATAACGTAACGTTTTTAGATGAATACCTACATAATGAAATTATGAAAAAAAAAATTGTTAAAATAAGAAAAAAAACTGAAAAAAGTAAGTATTTCAAAATGTTGAAAAATATAAAAAAACTGAAAAAATAAAGTGCATTGATATTTTAATAAAAATTTATTTGAAGTAGAATAATATGTTTTGAAAAAAATATACATATATTTTAAAAAATAAGAAAAAAATTGAAAAAGTATTTTTTTTAATATTTAAAAAATTAAAAAATTTTCAAAACTATTTGTTTCACATTCAATTTTTCATCGTCAAAATTTGTACTAAACAAATGACTTGAATTTTTTTCTCAAAACATTTTTCAATACTGAAATTTTTTCCTACCAAAACTTTTCTCAGATTTTTTCAACCTTATATTAGGTAAATAGGTAAGTAAGTATATATTTTTTTAATTACAATTTTTTTTCCAATTAACATTTTTTCACATTTTTTACCAATCTCAAATCCTTAAATGATATTTTTAAATTCGAAATATTTTATAAAACAATTTTGGAGTAGAAAAGAATGTGGGGAAAAATTTTATAATTCAAAAAATAATAGTGCAAAACATTTACGAAAAATTTCAAGATTAGAAAAAAATAACCTTATGAAAAAACTTGGGGTTCTAAAAAATTATAATTTTAGAAAAACTTCAGAAAAAACTTCAGAATTCAAATATTTTCTTACTATTGCATTTTATCATAAATATGCCAATCTTTTTTTCTTTTTAATCTTTAATTTTCAGTATTTTTGGACTAATTCACCATTTTCAGTAGGATGTTTGCATTCCATTGGATGTAACGGCGCAGCACGTGGGATTGATGCCATCCTTACTCAAAATCGATAATGAGTCTTATCGATTATAAATTTTCAACTAGGATAGGAACCACTGTTGTGGGGCTAGATTTTTGGTCAAATTTTGCAGTTATAAAAGTACTCAAAATTCATTGATACTGCTTCAAGTATAGTCTACAGTCCAGACGCAGAAAAGTGCTCAGGAAAGTGAATATGCTATGCTTTTTTGGAGAACAAAAAAATCAGTTGGTTTTTTGTTGGTATGGATGGGGTATTCACGAAAATGAGCATTTTCGATTTTTGACGGGTCACTATAGGGGGCTGGAGCCTAAAAACCCCAATTTTTTGAAGTTGACTGGGAACAAAATTTTTTTTGCCACATGCTCTCCCGGGTCCGAATATGTGTTTCATTTCCTTGGGCACGGTCACAATGGTCCCCTAGGCCCCCAAAGTGCGATTTTTGGTGAAATTTGGCCATTTTTGAAAGTAAAATGATTGTGTAGACGTCATAAAGCTCGCGGAACAAGAAAAAACCACCTTCATAGGGACATGAACTCATTCTGAACCGATTGAGCCTAAATTTTTGGAAAACGGCTAGCACAATGAGCCGCAGGCGAATTTTAAAGATGCGCCCCTCCGTGATTTTTCAAAAAAATAAACAGCTACAAAATTTTTACAAAATGGCTATGCACGCGTGTAACATATCAAAATGGGGTAAAATTTCGCGGAAAAGCCAAAAAAGCCAATGAATTTTGATTTTGACGACTTCCAAAAATTTCACCCCTTAAAATTTTTGGAAGTCGTCAAAATCAAAATTCATTGGCTTTTTTGGTTTTTCCGCGAAATTTTACCCCATTTTGATATGTTACACGCGTGCATAGCCATTTTGTAAAAATTTTGTAGCTGTTAGTTTTTCTCATTTATTATAAAAAATATCGCAGATGACGCAAAATGTATAATAACAAAAGTGTTAAGAATAGAATTTTACGTTCAATAAGTTTATCGTCATACCCTCACCCCACCCCCAAGGGTCCACCCCCCCTTTCAAAAAATCAATGTTTTTGTTTACGATTTTTTTCGTTTGTTTACTTATTTAAAAAATAGGGGGAAATACTAATTTTAAATTGTTCAAAATTCTCGACCGAAATGGAATTTTTCTAGGGTGGGCACGAAGGAAGGGGAGGGGGTCAAGGGAGTATTAATACCATCAATTTACATAATATTACTATTTTCATGGCCGAAAACACAGTTTAGAACGATTTTATACATATATTATCACGTTTTCAAATGATAGTATTTTCTTCATAACCCCCTTCTTTCAGGACTCTCTATCCCCCTCTGCTAATGGTCGAACAAAAAAAAATGTTCATACAAAAAATATTGCAAATTGGCAGTAAAACAAAAAAGTACTGAACTATTTTTACCGCAAAATCAAATGCAAATGAAATAGAAGCGAAAAACTGTTTTTTAGGTGGGTGGAACATTACAAAAATTAAAGTCATCATTTTCGAAAAATATCAAACTCCAACCTTGATTTTTAACTTTAAATGAAATTTCACCATCATTGAAGAGAGCTAAGCTGCTCCTCTCCGCCCCTTCCCCGATTTATCTGACTCCAATTTCAAAACTTTAAATTTAAATTTTCCAAAAAAAATCTTTTCTTGTACGAAATACAAAAAGATAGCACTCTCATGGACAAACTGAAATCGCTTTATTGAAGTGGGGACAAAATTAAAAAATTAAAATTTTCCAAACGAGATGGAATGTTTAAACTCGAAGTATGATTTTTCTCAATTTTTCTATGATTCAAAAGAAAAAATTTTCAAAAAACTTACCACTTTCAAGAAATTTCTGACTGAAATCCAATTTTTTCATAAAAATTAATTCCAGCTTAAACTGGCTCCGAATCAAAACCAATCAAAACTTTAAAAAATGAGTGGAAAAAGTAAAATTTCTAAAATTTTATTTTCCAGGTATGTAAGTATCATTTATGGACCATTAAAATTGTGTATTCAAAATTTCGAATGAACCCTTCATTTTTTTGCCCCCACTTCAATAAAGCGATTTCAGTTTGTCCATGAGAGTGCTATCTTTTTGTATTTCGTACAAGAGTGGATTTTTTTTTGAAAATTTCAATTTTAAGTTTTGAAATTGGAGTCAGATAAATCGGGGAGGGGGCGGAGAGGAGCAGCTTAGCTCTCTTCAATGATGGTGAAATTTCATTTAAAGTTAAAAATCAAGGTTGGAGTTTGATATTTTTCGAAAATGATGACTTTAATTTTTGTAATTAGAAAAATTCCATTTCAATCAAGAATTTTGAACAATTTTTTTTTTTTTTTTTTAAATGGGTTTGGACTACATGGTCTATTAGCCCAGCCCTATTGAACAATTTAAAATTAGTATTTCCCCCTATTTTTTAAATAAGTAAACGAACGAAAAAAATCGTAACACTAGAAAGTGAATTTTGAGACTTAAATATTTTCAAAAAATTGTCGAATTTCGCTATTTAGCCCTCTTTACAGTTAGAAATTCCAAATTTCTTAGAATTCGAAAAATCTGCTAAAATAACATTTTTTCAATACCTACCTAACATGTGTAAAGGAACAAAAATTTTCGATCACTTGGACCAGAATTAAAAATTGGTGAAAAACGATGATTTTTCAATTAATTCCATTGGATCTATTTTGAATGATTTTTTTTTAATTGCAAAGTAGGTATTTTTGCGTATTAAAAATTTCGCGCGTATTTATTTTTCAAAGAAAACTCGAAGAAATTTTCGAACAAAATCTTTAATTTCTACAATCTACATAATTCTCGTCCAAAAAAAATATTACGAAACCAAAAAAATCACTTTGAATATTCGTGAGATAGGCTTGTGTAGCTTATTGAAAAAAGAAACATAATTCCCCTTTCCCTTTGATGTCTTAATTTTTTGCAGACAATTTTGTCGAGTTTTAATTACAAGGTCATTACGCAGGATTTAAGCTGAATTTCATCATTGAATTTATTCAGCCCCCGTTCAATCCTCCACCACACCTAAAATCATCAAAGAATAACGAGGGGAAAACAAAACCTCCAAACGTATTTTAAGATTTAAAAAAAAAAACAACGTAAGACTAAATAAATACGAACGAAATGGAAAACTTGGAATAACTTGACACATTTTCGATTTTCACCGCACACAAAACCAACTCGAACATCTCGTTCTTATGTAAATCTACGATTCTACGTTGAGACACCGCCAGATAATTAACAGCATGGCTCATTACCTCGCGACAAAATCTTCCAAAATTCCAATACATCTACGCGAGATATTCGCGTGTTACATTCGTCGCGTCGCGAAACAAATTTCGCCATCAATTTTTCTCCCTAAATGACGAAATGCTTTCGTTATAAGGTAATGACGTACGATGACAGGCAAAAACCCTCTTTTACAGCTGAATACCTGCTCGGGATCGTTTAGGAGATTTTTTCGTAGAATTTTCTCCAAAACGACGACAAGAAGTTGTGGTGTGTTGTATTTGGGTGTTCGATTGTTACCAGCGATAAGGAGAGGGGTTGGGAAATTCAAAATAACGTAGACCTAAGAAAAGGTGTATTTGAAATCGATTTTTTTTTATTCGTTTGCATTCTAGAAGGGTTTCATTTTTATGCAACGATATTGAAGTTGTATGAGAAATTTTTCAATTTGAAAGAGACGCAGTATGTGTTTGAATTTATGAAAAGATTTGTATCGATTGGAAAATTAAAAATTATAAACGAAAATTAAAAATTATCCAGAAGAGAATAAGGAGCTGCTCGAGTAAAGAAAACTTATAAAACCTGCAAAAAAAAAAACCTAGGAATCTAGATTCAACTAAAAGTCTCCAAAATTTGATGAAAATATCGTCGAAAGGTGCTCAAAATGTAAACACCTAAATACTTACGAAAATACATAAGAAAAAACTTGCTAGGCCTATAGCCAAATAATATCTGAACCGAGGAAATACCTTCCTAGATACGTGCAAACATTATAATACTACACCCAGAAAAAAAAAACTCATAACCTATTACAAAAGTCTTTATCTCGAATGCAGCAAAAAAATTCAGCCAACAATAGTTCGGTATAGGGAAAAAATACTTTGCCAAGTAGGAAGGCAGGGGTAAGGAGGAAATGCTACTTCGAATGTAAAAACGAAAAATATCATCTCAGCTTGGAAATTATAATTTTCCGGTTGATTTTGCCACCAGGGAAATGTTTACAGACGATTTTCATTTCCAGTTTTCTATCCGGTAATATTTACCGTTAGTTTTATCCCGTGTACGAATACGCTGGACGAATGTACGAGCAATGAAAAGGCATTGATAAGAAGAATATGGTAAGTTTTTTCATACGTTGATGTAGGACTACAAAGGAACGCGAGTGTTGGGCGGAATAAATTTATGATGCGGGAATAAACGCGCGTATAATGATTCTACCGAGACTTGAGAATATGTTCAAAAGATACAAATTACTTTTTAAAAGGAAAAACATTTCGCAAATCAACAAGTTAATAGTTATATTGCGTGGATGTGCGAGGAACGTCAGAGTCGTATAACAAATTGATATAAATTTCATTTTTGGTGTAATCTTAGATGAAAATTTACCGTTTTAACGAGATGTTATACAGGGTGTCCTAGGTTTGATTGGAGAACGGAAAATCGTTGGTGTATATTTTGAGAGTGACGAATGTGTGGTCTATTATTGAAATTGAAGGAGCTAGGAGACTTCAAATATGGGTTTCGTTACTTTTTTTTTACATGGTCGGCTGGAAATTTTTTAGCTCACAAAAAATCTTCGAAAGAACTTTGAAAAGATCTAAAAACAGATATAAAAAATTTGGGGAATTTGAATTTTTTATTTATAAATATTGATAAATAATCATGTTTTGTTAGACATAATAAATTTGGAAAAAAATTAATCAGAAATAATTAGTTTTTTTAATTTACACATTAAAATTGTTTAACAACTTGGCACATTAAAAAAATAATGAAAAAAGGTTGCAATTGTTAGCCCTAATACATGTAGTAGGATATCTGTAAATAAAATAGCTCCATCCCCAAAGTCGTGGGAACTGGGGAACCCGAAAAAAAAAGGTATCTGACCTTTTTAATAAAAAGTTGAACTTTATGTGAGATTAGTAATAGAAAAAAATTGTTTTTGGTATCTTTTCCAATGACTGACAAAGTTTAGAAATAAAAAAAATTTAAAAAGGTTTAAAAATCTGGCATTTTAACAAAAAATTCATCTCCTTGCTAATGAGATATTAAAACTGCTTAGCAATGGAAAAGATTTTAGGCGTTTGCAAATTATATTAATATATAATTTTAAAAAGTCACTTACCACTTTTCATTTTGATACCTATCAAAAAATTCTCTGATTGGTTGACATTTTGATAGAATTAATGAATTTTTGTTGAAATGTCAAATTTTGTCTTTAAAATTAGTTCATTGAAATTAAGGCAGATTATTGACATGAAAATGTCTGACATTTCAACAGAAAAAGGTCAAAAAAATGCTATAAAAATACCGCATGAATAACAAAAAAATCAGCTAGGTAATTGTTGAATAATGAAATTTTTAAAATTAATCATGACTTAGGTATGACAATTCAATTTCAGGAAATCTTCGTCGTTTTACGTTGATTTGGATTTTCGAGCCCTTTGAATCCAAAGGAGGTCGTAGATCCAGAATTCGACATTTTTCAATGTAATTGAGCGAGGTATCAAAATGAATAATTTTACTTGATCTTTCAGGTCCATTTTTGACATTATATCACTCAAAAAAACGAAAAGTGACCAAGAGGTTTCGACTCGAAATTTCAGTAAATTTCAAATTTGCTACCAAAACGTAAGTTTTATGGTTTCTAAAATATTTTTAAAGGTAATTTTAAGTGAAACACTCCAAAGGTCCAGGAAAAACAAAAGGAGAAGAGTGAGGGGGATGAACCGAAAATTGAAAATTATCAACGTTATAGAGTGAGGTATCAATGTTGTTTTTTTTACCTTTGGAGCCCATTTTTTATGCAATTTCATTAAAATAACCCAAAAAAGGTTTCAGGAGAGGGGACTTTATTTAAAAAATTTTTAAATGTCTAGTATTAAAAAATTGTTTTCTCGACTTCGGGAATCCATTTATTTAATGGGACAATTTTTAGAGCATCACAAAGAGTTGAGCGTCCCCTTCGGACCAGTAGGTATTGTTTTTGTGGCATTCAAAAATTTCAAAAATAAACTCGAGAGGTCAAAATGCATAGATTTTGATATTTTACTCAATGTTGTGAAAAAAATTGATTCTTGATTCTCAAAACTTCCCTCCCCTTCCTTTCCCTTCCCTTCCCTTCCTTTCCCTTCCCCCATCCCCCTCCCCTCCCTTCTCCGCCCTTCTCTTTCCTTCCTTTCGTTTTCTTTCTACCAATCTGGACCTTTTCGACGTCTTGATCTAAAATTAGATACCTCAAAAATGGATTCTGGAAGTGAAAAGCAAAGACTTTATTTTTTTTTAAAATTAGTTCCCACATTTTTAGAAATTTTTAACCGGCACCTCACTGTACAGCTCAAAAAAACTGCATAAAAGAGGCTGAGAATTTGAAAATAATAGGAAAGGGGGGTCAAAATTCAACAAAAAAGTTAAGTAACCTGTTATTTCAGTGGCGTATGGCAGGTGGTCAGGGTATTTTCGATCTAAATCAATAAATTCCACTGAAAATTAGTGATTTTTCACTGATCATTCAATCAAAATTACTAATTTTTTCTGACAAATTAGTGATTTTTGACTGAAAAATGAGTGAAATAAATTTATTATTTCACTGATTTAAAAAGGCTGAATTTCGTTAAATTTGACCGATTCGAGTTTAGTAAAAGAAATCGATTGATTCCCCCCCCCCCCAATCCCGAGTGAAGGGAGGATGAAAACTTTTTGAAAAATCATGTTTAAAAAGTACAAAAATGCATTTCTTTTTGACATTTTTATGATGAAAAATCTCCTTGTCAAGCTTACTTTCTCATTTTGAATCAGTGAAAAGTCACTGATGAATAAACAGAATTGCAGCACAGGCAAAATCGGCGAAAATCTTTGATTTTCAGCGGATATTTTACTGTTTTTGCAATGAATTTTTATTGATTTTCCAGCAATTTTTTTCACTGTTTGATTTGAGGGAATTTTTTCATTGATTTATTTCTGAGCTGCAATTCTGACTGTTTTCCAATGATTTTCGATAATTTTCACTGATCTATAAATGCGAGACTAGGATAGTTTCGAGCCCCAGGAGCCCTCCTTGGGTGGTCCTATAAATTTTGGTCTGACGACATCTGCCTTTTCCTCTTGTGTCAGTCGTACTTTGGGTCGGGCGAGGTACATAAGTAATTAATTCTGAGATAGTTCAAATTTTACAATTATTTAGAAAAAAATTGACTTTTTTTGTCATTTTTTGCCCCCCCCCCCCACACACACACACACAAAAGAACCAAACATACTAAAATTCAAGTTTTTAGAAATCGAAAATATTTTTTTTTTTGAAAATTTCCATCTTTCAGACATTTTCGAGTCCACAGCAAGAACTCAATGTTCTCTGGTTAATTGAAATGTTTAATTGAAATGTCTCTAGAAGGTCTGAAAATCAACTTGAGCAGCTGAAAATTTGATTCACTCCTACTTTCCTGCACCTAAATCTAAAATTCCTCTATTTTAGCAAATTCCAAGGAGAAAACTCACAAAAATTTCGTACAATTTCCCCAAATCGAAAACTTTGCCAAAAATTGAAAAATCAATTTAGGCAGCTAAAATTTAATAGTAAAGAGTTTTTTTCACATTTTCTTTCCAAAAATCAAGGTTCTGATCGGATCAGGAGGATTGAAATTGTTATCTTGTCATATTGTAAAGCCTCGTAAATTCACGAAATTTAGATTTAAAAATTTCTCACGAGTTCTTCCAGCCTAATCGAAAAATTAAAACCCACGAAATTTTAATTTTCAAACGAAATGAGCAAAAAATCACAATTTTACATGTTCAAATGTACCATAACCCCTTCAATTTTGAAGCTAGGCCACACTCGTCGAAGTTAGGACACCCTGTATGCATGAAAAAAACATACTTATTATTATAATGAAATAAGCCTCGATAAAATCTACACAATCAGTTTATTTAAATCGCTTTAATCGTTTCGAATGAGCTAATCACGACATTAAAATATATCTCAGTCGAATACAAATAAACCGAATCGAATTCGCATTCCATAATTATGCTGCACGACAAGCGCATCAAATGTAATTACGTAAAATTCGCCAAATTCAACGACCACAAATATCTAATTAATCTACGGGACGGAGCAGCCGGAGGAGAAACGTTGAAAAATACCTACGTTGCGGATAAATCCGCTACAAAGGACACTATGTGCATGATTTACTTATAGCTATGTACGATACGGGTGAAATTGAAACGTCGCGAGTCGCGGGTCGCCGCAATAAGCGCGATAATATCATGGACAGGTGAACATCGCCGGTGAGCATAATGACAGAAAATATTATTAGCCATATTCCCACGGACATCTTACATCAATTGCATTGTACTTTTTATATCTACGTTTTACTGGTATTTAAACTTTCTCTATTACAAACCAAGTTCACCTTTACCTGTTGCACTCTCTTCACTTATATGTCCGCGAGTTTATCATCGAAATAAAAAATAACAACTAAATTGCAAAATTATTACGTGCAAATGTACTAACATCAGTACGCTAAAGTAATATAACGTTTCGTTGCTAAATTGAATATTTTTACGATGTCATTAGTTCGATGTACCTACAACGACGTTCAGACGATGAGATATTTTTGTGGATTTGATAATGCAAGTGCAGTGGAACATAGATTTTGATTTTTTTTCGCTTCTTATCTAACGAAATGCAAATATATGCAGAGTACCTATTTGGAATATGTAGATGTTGATTATTGAAAATATTCGATAAATTTCGCGATGAGATGATCGAATTCACGAGGAATTTAATCCGAAGGTATGGTCTCGAATTACGTAAACGTAGGTGGCTACAAAGTATCTAACCGGTTTTTTGGTAAATATTTTTCAAGAGGTTGAATGATAAGATTTTCAAGAATGGATTTAAAATCTAAACTCGTACAGATATTTATCAGCATATTTTTTGGTTCAAGTGAGAAATTCAAAATCTTATAAGAAAATATAGCAAAATCTTGGAAGTGAAAAAAAGGACGATGGAGGAATAATCAATCATAAGATGGAAAAATAATGAGAGGGAGAATACTTTTAAAAAAATTTACCAAAAATAATACGTAAAGGCAATAATGTTTTTAGAGAGAGGATCTCCTCAAGAAGAAAATTTTCCAAAAAACCTCTTGATAGTAAGTACAATGATTTTTCAGAAACAATTGTTTCATTTTTTAAAAGGAGTGGACTACGGGGGCGAAAAGAAAAAGACTGGGGCTTCCAGATTTCATTCAAAATGCAAATATGCAAGAATTTTAATTTTAAAAAAGAAAAATATATATTTAATAAAATCAGGTCTGGTGAAAAAAAATTTAATGTACCACAATCGACTTTAAAAAGCCTATAAACTCAAATTATCTACAAAAAATTTCAAATTTCTAAAAAGATAAATAAATTATTTGAAAAAAAAAATAGAAAAAATTTAGCAAAAAAATTGGAAAATCGTCGACAACATCGATTAGAATATAGGTACCTGAAGAAAGAAATATCAGGGCTGGTGAAAAAATTTCAAATGCATTATGATCGACGTCAAAAAGCCTGTCAATTCAAATTATCAACAAAAAATTTCAAATTTCTGAAAAGATGAATAAATTTTCAAAAAGAATTGAAAATTTTTAATAAAAAAATAGGTAAATTTTTGGCAAAATTAGACCTAACTTAAAGTACTTTTTGTACAATTTTTAACAAAAAATTGTCAAACTTGAAGGCAATTTTGAAGAATTTGATTCGAGGTATCTATTGTCTGACAAAATTTTTGAATCGAAACGTAGGATTTTTTTTTAGAATGTTTGCACCACCTTTAGTGATCAGTTTCCCCTCCTCACAAAATTCATTCTCGCAAGAAATTGAAATAATCGTAATATATTGCAGGCCTGCTTAAATTCTGAAAAAATAGGTACAATCAAAATTGAACAAAAAATGACCCATGTAAAAAAATTCAAAGTTTGACTACGAATTTTTTTCAAAAATTTTGCAAAAAATTAATTTACAGTGAAAATTTGAGCATTTTGAGCCAAATGCAAGAGTTTTTCAGGTCTTTCATTTTCAAAATATTTTTGTCAATTTCCAAACCTCTTCATCACTTTCATGGTTCGGATGAGGACCAATTAGACACCACGTGTCAGTTTTAAATAATTGAAAAATTTTCATGAGAAAAATATGGTCTGCACATTTTTTTATTGTGGCTCACGCTTGCTCTCGCTGGTTCTGGGAAATATCAATCTCAGAATTTATTTTACGAAATAATTGAAAAATCAGTTACATATTCAAACCCAAAATTTTTATGAATGATGAGAAAAAACCTGAAATTTATTATGATAGGTTTTTAAAATCATGGTGGTAAAATATTGAAAGTTATTGAAATGACATCACATCATCAAAGATAACGAAACCTGAAAAAAAAATTCAAAATTTATCACAATTTCGCCAGTTTACTGAAAAAAATACGAAAAAATCTGGAAAATTGAAAAAAATCAAGATTATTTACCTATTTTTGGTAGAAAAGTTTTTTTCCCCTCCAAATCTCTCAAAGGGTCGAGAACGGGAACTTTTACGTAACATCCAAATTTGGAACCCCTAATCATGCGATTGATAAAACTTGGAGAAAATTTCAATCGTTTTTTAAAAATTTTTCAATCAGAAGTCGAACTTTTCAAAAAACTCGATTTTTAGAACGACGCCAAAAAAATCATATGATGTATTGATGCTGATCTCGAATATTGACTAATTTTTTCGATCCAATTTTCTCCATCCGAACTTTTTCCCCTTCCACCTTCATAGCCTCTTACTAACCAACTTGAATTTTTTTGAAAAATTATGACACTGGTGGTTAATTAGGGTTTCAAAAAAATTACCTCATCTGTAATATCGACTTAGTTTTTTTGTTCTCAGCTTTCTCGTGCCCTTACAATCTCCGAATTTCAATTTATTACCAATTTTTGAAATAAAGTTTCTGAATTTTGAAGAATTTCTGAAATTTGAGCTCTTTTAAAATAAGTTCAATTTTTTATTTCTGTATTTTTTTATTGATGATATTTACGAATCTTCTTTTGATATTCCGCAGAACTGTGCACAGAAATTTTCTTCAAATTTTACCAATCTCATGATAGGGGTTGAAGTTTAATATTATCACAAAAGTTTGCCCCTCTCAACCCTTTAATGGATCTGGGAAGAAATGATGGTAGTTTATTCTCATTTACTCCAAGGAACAAACTCGTAAAAATCTTCGAAATTAGCTACCCAGAATTAATGGCCAAATTTTATTCGTAAAAAATATATTTTTTTAGATTTTATCCCCCCCCCTTCTCTAAGCCAAAATATATCCATGTCGGAAATTTTGAGCAAAATCGTTAGACTTGACTTCTAGACTGATTTGAATTAGTAGGTATGTAATTCATTCACATTTCAATATTTCCTCAGAATTTTAGAAAAAAATTATTAAATCATGATTTTTTTTTGTATTGCTAACTCATTTTATTCATTTTCCAAATTTTTTTTTTGAACATTTGGAGACGAAAGATTATTAAATATCACTAATGATTTTAAGTTACAGAAAAAGTGAAGATACTCTTTCACTTATAAATCAGTGAAAATGATCGAAAATCACTGAAAAAACAGTCAGAATTGCAGCACAGTAATAAATCAGTGAAAAAAAGTTCACTGAAAGCAAACATGTGAAAAAATTACTGGGAACCATTGAAAATTCACTGGAAAGTTAGTAAAATCTCTGAAATTCTTTGAAAAATCAGTGAAATTCTGTGAAAAATCAATTAAATTCTTTGAGAAATCAGTGAAAATTCGCTGAAAATCAAAGAATTTTGCTGATTTTTCCTGTACTGCAATTCTGACTTTTCATCAATGACTTTTCACTGAAAAAAATGCCTCACATTTTTCCCTAATTTTTCAACACACAAATTATCTTATTCTACTCAACAATTCAACATTCAACAAATAACACAAATCTAATTTTTGGCATTCTTGCCTGAATAACACAAGTCGATACGATTTTTGTGTTTGGGTTCCGATTGCGAAATTTGGGTTGCTTTTATGTATCTAATGAAGGGGAAAATTTTTTTGTCCAAAGTTTACTTTGGGGGTGGGGGAGCCAAAAATGTAATTTTTCAAGAACAATACACATGGATTTGAGAAAAATTTGAAAAAAATTTTTTGGTCTAATCTTATAGAAAATTTCTGAATCGAATGCCGCAAACCGCAGACCTCTATCTCTTTTATAAAAAAAGTTACGAAACTTTCCTAAAAGGGTATGGACGGATAAGGGGTGAATTTGGCCCCCGCCGCTTTTGGGCTCCTAAATACCTCAAGTCGTGTATATTGACTAGAAATAATTTTTCACAAAATTTTGGACCCCTACCCCCCTCTCTTTCGGAGCTATGGCCATTTTATTGCATCATTTTCAAGAATTTTTCATTTCAACGGAAGTGAAGGAAATTTTCTGTTCTTTGGCACAAAGTTACATCTGGTAGAGGTGTATTCATGATAATTTTTTCAACAATTTTGGTGCACTCCTTCACGTTTTTTCGGTCATTTGAAGTTTTCAATCGTAAAAAATACCATATAAGCGAAGAGCGACCACCCTAGAAAAATTCCTAAAAAATACGTTTTTTTATGTAGAATTTTACTATGTATTTGGTTTTGGCGATTTCTTTGAACTAAGGGCCGAAAATCGCGAAAAACCGTACAGAAATGTTGTAATTTTAGCAGATTTTTCAAATTTTGAGCGCTTTATACAGAAAGAAATAACCAAATAAGAAAACCAATTTCAAATTCGTGTTCAGCAGGTCAAAATACCCCGGTAAACACCCTTTTCGTAATAGTTTTGATAAAAATTTCAAAATTCACCTTTCTTACTGATTTTTAATGATTCAAAATGAGAGAGTAAGTACCTAAGTAATAAATAAAAATTCAACTTGATTTTTTCGATTTTTTTCAAAATCAGAATTATTTTTTTATGGCATTTCAACACCAGCCAACAAATACTCACTAATTTTTGAAATAAATTTCCCAGCCCAAGAACATGTCTATATCAGATAGAAATCTGATAAAAACTGGAATCAAAATTTGACAGTAAACAAGGAATCAAAATCAGTATCATTGAGTTGAGAGGAGAGAGGAGTTTTTTTCAATTTTTCCAACTCAAATGCAAATTTTTCTCAATTTTAGGCAAATTTTTAGACTTGAACTCAAATTTTTTTTAAACCATTGTGGGAGAAATTTTGCTATTTGAAAGAGGAAGAGCCAGAGATCGAGTTATTCTTATCCATTCGATGGGGTTCTATAAAATCAAAATGTATAATCTTTTCAAATTTTCGCTCGATTCAAAACTCAGTGAGAGCAAGACAGACCCAATAAAAAAAATACAAAATCAGGTACATCAAGCAATATCAGAATATCGAGATCTTTCAATCCAAATCTCAGCCTGATATGACTCTTGAATCAGCGATTTTGCTCTCAATAATCGAGTAGCCCTATTTACATATAATTGATACTCGGATGACTTTAACCTTCCCCTTTCTACCTTCACTTTACTCTGCTATCAATTACCCAATACCAAACGACCTTTATAAATTTGAAAAGAATAACGCTTTTCGCACCGCAATAACGAGAAAAATACACCGCTCGGTACGATTTATCACGATCAATATATCAATCCGTATTCCTAACACAATCGCGTTGGTAATCTTCAATTCTTTAATTTGGTTCTCATTGGGAACCCAAGTTCGTACATACAATTATAATATTTCGGTAGAAAAAATGAATGAAAAAAATTGAATAAAAAAATAGTGTTTCTACAAAACACTGTAATTACGCCTCGTATTACGTAATACAAACACTTCATCACGCGAAAACTGATTGTTTAATTTTCACTCGCGCGAGTACGTATTTTTTTCGTATTTTTTTTTTCAAACAATGAGGAAAAAGTCAAAACACGTATTTGATGAAAGTATAGGTATAAGTTATTCGACTTACGAGCAGGTAAATTACTGTTCGAAGATTCAACGCGTTAAACTGGTTTTAAACGTGTAATTCCGCGTATCGCGAACCGTTTTACACGTTTTGTATGCGGTTAATTCGGTGTTGATATGCGTTTGTTTCTCATTTCGCCGGTATGAAATACCAGCGTTGTGCAGAAATGTCTGGAAGTAATTTTAAAATGTCTTTTATAGGTGCTCGGTTGCTGGTTGTTGCAAATAAGACGCCTACGTTGGGATATAAAAAGATCTCGAGCTTTACTAAAGCTTTTCTCAAAAAGCCAAATTGGTATAAATAAATAACATTTCGAACGACGCGACGTTTCGTAGGCGATAGTGCAATTATTTTGTTTATTTGTATTCGTCGCTGTAACTCGGGTACCTACCGATACAACCAAAAGGTGCGCAAATTGAGTTTTTATTACACCCTATTTTAAGAAAAATTTTCTTTGTGGGTGCATTTATTTCGAATTCTTCTTTTTTGTGTGTGAAATTTTCCATTTCATCGAGTTTGTATTTTTTTGTGCTTTAATTATAGGTCTCGATGAAACGCAAATTAACCAACGACGGTGGCGAAGAGTTGCGAGTACCTATGTAATGAAAAAAAAAGGGAAATCGAAGGTTGAAATGTATTTCGAAAATTTATTGAGATAAAAAAATAGGTGACGAAAGGTTTCTATTATGCCGGTGGCTTTTTTTTTGAGTTGGGAATTCGAGAAAAATTATGCAGGTAGTTCTTGCCAAGATCTAGTTTTGAAATCATCGCCAGTATACTGGTTTTAATTGTTGATTTAGAAATTACCATCATCTGTCATTATTTATAGTTCCTCCAGTTTTGAAAATAACACGGGTCAACAAAGAAAATGCTGTCTGAAATTAAATGGGTAATTTTTATTGTATTTTTTTGCGATGATTGCGGAAAAAAAAGTAAAAAAATCCAACTCGTCGAAATTTTTCAAGATTTGAATTTTTGTTGAAAATTTTTTTACACTTTTTGGATATTTTTGATGATTAAAGTCAATTTTTTGAGCAAAAGAAAGGGTTTTACGAAAAAAATGAATAGAACATAAATTGTAGAGCGTAAAGTTTCCTATCTATGGAGTGCATTTAGTTTTTTTTAGAAAGCTAAGCTTTCGAGATATTCCAGTTGAAAGTTCACAGTTAAATTTTACTTTTTATTAAAAATATCTCGAAAAGGAAAACTAAGTTTCGTAGAAAGAAAAAATACAATGAACTTGATTAATAGGAAATTTTACACTCTACAATTCATGTTCTACTCATTTTTACCGAAGGGCTCTTCCTGTGCTCATAAAATCGGCTTTAAGGTGTAAAAAAAGTTCAAAAAATTCAAATTGGAAGAAATCTTGACGATATGAAAAAAAAATAAAAACTGAAATCATATTCAAACTCTGAACTAAAAAGTAGGTTAGAATCACCAATCAGAATCAATTACTGAATTACGCAGGAAAAATTATTGATTTGCCAGCCATTGATATTTCCATTCTTGAAGTATTTACAAATGAGAAATTTTGATAATATGGTTCATTACAAAAAATCGATTTTCTGAGAAAATCAAGCTTCCAAAAAAAAAAATGAATAGAACATGAATTGTAGAGGGTAAAATTTTCTTTCTGTAGAGTCCAATTAGTTTTTTTCTGAGGAGGCTTCGTTTTTGAGATATTTTCATAAAAAGAAAAAGAAGTTGATAAGTTGAACTTCCAACTTTCAACTAAAATATGTCGAAAGCTAAACCTCTTTCCAAAAAACTAATTGGACTACACAGAGACGGAATTTTATGCTCTACAATTCATGTCCTATTCCTTTTTTTCGTTGAACCTTTCCTTTTCTCAGAAAATTGACTTCAGTTGTTAAAAATTGACAAAAATTGTAAAAAAAAAGTTCAACAAAAAATTCAAATTGTGAAAAATCCTATCGTGATGGAGAAAAACTGAAATTATATTCGAACTCAGCACTAAAAAATAGATCAGAATCACCTATCAACAATGATTACGCAGAAAAAATTGGAAAAAAATGCAGGTCTGTATAATTAGTCACATAAGTTGAATTTATAGTCAGGTCCTCAGGTCTCAATCGTACATCCGCACACTATTCCTATTAAAATTGATTTTATGATTGATTCATATTCTGGATACTAAAACAAAGAAATTAAGCCCGTATGCCCATTTTCCCCTCTCCTCCTTTCCCCAGGGTCCACCCCCCCCCCACATTCCAAATGCGTGTATCACTTTATCTATGGGTCGTAATGAAAAAAAATTCAAACAAAAGTTGTTGCTCAGAACTTAATCTACAATTCCATTTCCCATCAAAATCAATTTTGAAGCAACTCTTGTCACCTAAATTTGAAAATAAAACATATTTTGAAAAATCTTCAAAATCATGTTTTATTCATTTTAAACGAAAAGTTTCGGAGATACGGAAAAATTTGTAACCACCAAAAGTATTCAGAATTGAATTTCCTTTTCAATGAGCTTCATCACAACCATTGTCACCAACTTTTCCCGACAGAGTGAACCGCTCCCCTTTCCCCGGTGTCACCAAAGTTGGACCCATGAATAATATTTGTTCCAAAATGAATTCCGATAATAAATGAAATTATGCATTAGATATCGAAGACTAAAAATCGTTGAAAAATTTTTTCGCAAATCCAACTTTTGAGATAAGGGGGAGGGGGAGATGTCCATTCTGTCGAGAAAAAGTAATGAAAATGGTCGCGATAAAGCTCATTGGAAAGTAAATTCAATTATAAATACTTTTAGTGGTTACAAATTTTTCCGTATCTCCAAAACTTTTCGTTTAAGACGAAAAAAACGTGATTTTGAAGTTTTCTCAAAACATGTTTTATTTCCAAATGGGGGGGGGGGGCAGGAGTTGCTCCAAAATAGATTTCGATAAGAAATTAAAATGTACATTAGGTGCTGAGGAACAACTTTTGTTTGAAAATGTTTTCACTTCGACTCATAGATAAGGCGATACACGCGTTTGAAATGTTGGGGTGGACCTTGGGGAATGGGGGAGGAGGAAAAATTCTTCGTTTCAGTGTCCAGAACATTTTTTTGTACGATTGAGACCTGACTATTATGATAAAAGAGCAATCTTTTTCTGCGCATGTTCGAGGATTTCGAAAGTCTCATTTTTTTTAACGTAGAGAGGAAAACTTCATTCCAATAAAGAGAAGAAGAAAGGTAACAGTAGAAAATGTTCATACGTTGCATAAGGAAATGAAGCTAATTCTCAAACCTTTTATGCAGTACCTATAAATTTTATAGATGTCTTAATAATTACTTCTTTTTATCTTTCTTATCTTGTTATAATCTCTCTTTTAGTCTTTTTACAAATGCAGGATTCGTATAATTCCCATTTACCTTTTATTTTATTTTAATCCCTCGGACTTTGTCTCGCAAAAAAAATAATGAAATCTGAAACAATTCTCTAATGTTTTCCGTTTGGTATAATTTTTCATTGTCTTTGCGAAAAAGTCTCAGACGACGTATTCTTCTTTCCTCAGAATAGAATTTGGTTTGGCAGGGAGGAGGGGGAGGGGGGTTGAATATTAAAAACTCCGTCTGATATGAGAATTTTTTCAGCTAAATTACAGCATCTCGAATTTTTTCAATTCAAGGTTTAAAATTTTTAGTTTTCCAATGTTGCATGGTCTAACATTTTTCATTAGTCATTCTTGCCGTAACGATGAAAAAAGTATCAAAATTAAGCCTAATAAAATTGGAGGGAGGATATTTTTTTGGTTTAAACTTTTTGGAAAGGAGTGGAGGAGAACGAAAGGAAAAAATTGTTAGCTTCTGTTCTCCCGAAATGCTCACTTCGGTTCGGTAGACAAAACAATATCAATTTTGAAAAAATTTAAACAGTTCCAGAAAAAAACAAACTATTTTTCAAAAAATTTATATTTTTTGTTTTATATTGAAAAAATCATGTTTTTAAAGAGTCTCGATTTCCAAAAAAAAAAAACATCTATTATGTTTGCAAATTACGAGTATTTGACTCAAAAGTCATTTTTTTTCAACGAAAAATGCAAGTGCCTCCTCCCCCCCTCATCAAGATAAAGAGTGAAACTTTTAAATATCACATCTTGAAAGAAAAAATATATTTCAAAATTTGACCTTTCATTAATGATAGCAAACGTCAAAATAAAAATGATTGAAATGAGGAGGAAAAAAGAGAAATTTCAATCAAAACTCGATCAAAAGATCTTAAAATATTTTTGTAAAATCTCAAAATGCATAATTTGGAAAAAACCATGCAGGTATCTAAAAACTTTTTTTTCAGAGACATTTTTGGACATTTTTGACCAAAATTATAAACAGAACTTTACCCAAAACCTTATCTCAGCTAAACTGTATTTCCTTATCAGCACCACAGCAACCGTAAAAAAACTGTTTTATGGAATTTTAAAATCAAAAAACAGGAGTTTTTCAGAATTTTTGAATACATTCATCAATGATACCTAGATATTAAAATCTCAAAACTGCAAAATTAGTGATTTTTTCTACCTATTCTCCAAATTACCTAAATGAATTTTAATGATACCCCTCCTCTTCTAATTCACTCATTTTCGACCTATAGGAATTCAAATCATTTTCTTTTGAAAAATTTCTCGTTTTAAATGTAAAGTTTATTTTTTCTTTAGAAAACAGTCTCGTTTCTGCGTAATATATATTTTTTAGTCAAAAATTATTTATTTTTCGTCAACGTTGAAAAAATACACTAAAAAAAAACATTATCAAAGCAAGGGCAAAATTTTCCACGGAATCTTTTACCGAACTGGAATAATATTTTTTACTGTTTTTTTCAAACCATTTTAAATTTAAAGCGAGGACAAAAATGGTTGGCTTATAGGAAGGGTAAAATATTAAAAATTTTCACCTGAAAAGGATTTTTTATGATTTTTTCGACTCAAAGTACAATTTCTCACAGTTATTCTAATTTAACAATGAAAATTTTTTAAAAAAAAGCTCAACACTTTCGAAAATGATCTTTCTCAGACCTAATTTTTCCAATCAAAAATTCAATTTTACCATCATGGAGGGGGGAGGGACAAACTGCCATCTCTGCCTCCTTTCTATCGTTCGATCTGACTCGAATTTGAATCAATGCAGCTCGAATTTTTTACTTTTTAAATTGAAAAAAAATAATTAGCAGCAAGACTTTTCTAGTAAATTTTCATTTTCCAGTACCATTTCATTAAATTGAGGAATTTCTCAGCACAGCAGTAGACAACTGAAACTTAAATCAATTGATGGGTCAAAAAATTGTTGTACGAATGAAAAATGAGAGAAAATTTTACTCAGATTATAGATAAAATATGAACTAGACTGACAAAAGTTTTAAAAATTCATTTCATGGTTATTTTCTATTTGAGAAAAAAAATCTAAAATTATTAAAAACCTACGTAGCATATTTTTCTATTTTTACCCCTCCCCCTCCCTCCCATTCTAAGACGCTCAAAAATTCTCAAACGAAGTATTTGAGCATCTGCATGAAAAAAATCAAAAATTCATTTTGATATTTTTTTACAGACCTAGATCACATTCTCAGACGAAAATTACACGAAAAATATGTAAAACTGCTTTATTCGATTTATTTATTCAAAAATGTTTAGAGCATTCCAGCTTCAAAATTAAAAAATTATCTCCAATAAAATAATCTCCATTTTTTTCTTTCATTCCTACTCTCACCTTTCAAAAAATGTAAAAAATCAACATAATTACATAATTTTTCCAATTTTTGTATCCCTTCTTTTATCAAATCTCTTTTGATCTTTCAATAAAAAATTTACAATCTCCTTCCCTGCCCAAAAAACCGTCCCTACTCGTCTCTTGCTTCAAAAACGAACAATTCATTCGCACTTGGGAAATAGAAAGAGAAGAAAAAGGTCGATAAATGCATTCGAGAATCGGCTTTCGCGAATGGAATTCTAATATTATACTACGAAATGTATTCACTATTCACTTACCGATACGAAAGGCTATATTCAGCGATAGGTATAACTGGAGTATGAATTTCTTGAGACGAGGCATTTTCTATTGAAAAAATCCGACGCTGACGTTCACATTCGTATGAGATGAAAATGGGTTCCTAATAAAAGACACTATTTTGCGAGATTTTCTGACGGTATTCATTCGTTTCGGTACGGTTTCTGAAATGATAGAGAATTCACGACGAAATTTAGATATAAATAAGTTGATCGAGGAATGGAAATTGTAAAAATGTATGGTAGGAAATAGATAGAAATTTGGACCATATTTTTAATGAATTTTAATACGAAAATATTTTTAAAAAAGTACACCAAGTCGATAAAATACAAATATAGCAATCGTCTCGAAAATAGAAAACATCTTCGAACCGGTTTCGAATCAGGAATAAAACGAGTTGGAAAATTTTACAATTTAATGGAAAAAATTTTCAACACTGATAAAATTCTTCTTCCGTACACTTCTCAGTAAAATTACATTATATTAAACTCGAAAAACTTCACTATCACTTTTTTCTCTCGAAACGAACCCAATTTTTGTAAAAATTCCGCACGCCCCAATCACATAATTACATCTCACTTACTTGATGATTAAGCACCGAAATTTTGGCGGGCTTCTGCGGTAAAACAACGCGCAAAGACTCGTCGAAAGCGAGTTCGCGACACAACTGTACACAACTTAGTATATCATCTCTCTCAAATGGCAACGCTTCGCGTTCCCTCGCCAACGGTGTAAAATATACCCGAGTCTACCTTTTGCCTCGCGTTCCAATCGTATTCCCATTTTACTACATAGTATACTATATCGTTTAAAAGTTACCCGAAAACGCGGCCTTACAGGGATTTCCAAATTATACGCAGATTTCTACGCTTTTCCCTGCTGGCTTCGTGTTCGGTTTTTACGCGCAGCATACGCCGAGTAATTTTTAACGCATTCGCAAGGATTGCCCGAAAAAAGCAGAACTTTAGTCGACTAACCTTGAAAGCTCTCGGTTCCTTGGTCGAGCCCGAAAAGAGGGAATTAAATGAAACGTAAACGACGTATAAGTGATTGGAATTCACCGCTGGAGCGTAAATGACTCTAGATGCTTTGAATATTTCATTTACTCGACGAAAGTCCACGTGCGAATAGAATCGACGACGGTAAAGATAAAGGTGGATCGAAAATAAAATGGCCTGGATTTTGACGAAAATTGGTGAAGTAGTTCAGTTTGAGTGGGAGACCTCCTGAAATTTTTTTTAGCCCCTCAGGTCAAGGGGAGACGGAGCTAGGGGGTCTCAAAATAGGGTCATTTTTTGAAAAACTAGGTTTTTTGCTTTTTTTGAGTGGTGTTATCTGCTGGACACTTTGGTCACCCCTGAATGTATTGAATTCGAAATTGGATACCACGTTTTGCCCTCTACGAAGAAGCTTAAAAAATTGCAAATTGTAAATTTGACGAACTTTTTATTTTCACGAAATTCAAAAGCTCACTAGAAAACTTCAAAATCAAGTAAAAAATTTTTTTGGTCACCTAAAATATTTTTTGATGCAATTTTTCAAAAAAATTTCATAACAGTGTTGCAAAATACCTACTAAATTTACAAGGAATATGCATCAGGCACGAAAATAAAAAATGATGTGGACGACTGTTTCTCTTTTATTTGACTCACCATGTAACTCGATTTTTTTCCCAAGTCCACATCATTTTCAAAATTCTTGCAAAGCTAATGAAATTTTCTCTTTTTTCAGATTTTTTTTGACTTTGGGATTTTTTTCTCAAACTATTTTTCAATCCGCCAAAAAAATTCTCCAAAAAAGAAGTAGTCCCCCGCCCTGTAGGGGTAGAAATGAAAGATATTTTTTGTTACCTTATGATGGCGAGTTAGCATAACTTATCTACGAATAATACCTATCTAGTTTCAATTTTTGTTCATCATAAGTATTTTGGTAATAAAAAGTTCTGATATCATGGTGAAATCCGCCCTAAAAAAACATTCTCCCACTTCTGGGAAACAAAGTGAAATTTTTTTTATAGTAAAATGTTACGATATCATGGCAAAATCCGCCCTGAAAAATATCCTCCCCCTCCCACATGAAAAAATTTTGATGATAAAATGTTTTTATATAATAGTATAATCTGTCCAGAGTGAAGCAACAAATTGAGCAATCCACATTCATCAGACACTGCACAAAAAAATTTCCATCAATTCCAAAAATTTTAAAAAAATTTTAAAAAATTCTGGGGCGGACAGAGCTCTCACATACTTAATCTTAGCAATCTAACCTCAATCTAAAAGCTCTGTCCGCCCCAGAATTTTTTTAAATTTTTTTAAAATTTTTGGAATTGATGGAAATTTTTTTGTGCAGTGTCTGATGAATGTGGATTGCTCAATTTGTTGCTTCACTCTGGACAGATTATACTATTATATAAAAACATTTTATCATCAAAATTTTTTCATGTGGGAGGGGGAGGATATTTTTCAGGGCGGATTTTGCCATGATATCGTAACATTTTACTATAAAAAAAATTTCACTTTGTTTCCCAGAAGTGGGAGAATGTTTTTTTAGGGCGGATTTCACCATGATATCAGAACTTTTTATTACCAAAATACTTATGATGAACAAAAATTGAAACTAGATAGGTATTATTCGTAGATAAGTTATGCTAACTCGCCATCATAAGGTAACAAAAAATATCTTTCATTTCTACCCCTACAGGGCGGGGGACTACTTCTTTTTTGGAGAATTTTTTTGGCGGATATCAGTTGTTTTTATACGTAGTCGAGTGTGCAAACTATTTGAATTCAATTTTTGAAATTTTTTTCTCAACTAATTTTTTTCATAACTACAATTTTTTAGCAATGAAATTTTTTCCTAACTAAAATTTTTTCTGAACTTGGAAGTATTTTCTACAATTTTTTCAACACTAGTTTTTTCCCAAATTGAAAAAATTGAGTGTTGAAAAAAAAATACGTTGAGAAAAAACACCTGGCCCTGTTTCACAGATTTACAGTAGGTGGTGAGCGTTTTTTTTTCAAAGTCTGCTTGATTTTGCACTCTAAATTTTCAAACTCCAACTTTTTCCCTGTATAATCATTTTATAAGCTTCAAAAATTTTTTCAACACAAAATTTTCAAGTCTAAAATTTTTTGCTCAAAATTTTACGAACTTCTACATTTTTCTTTTACGAACTTCTACATTTTTCTGATTTTTTCAATGTAAAGCTTCAAACTCAGAATTTCAACATTTTTTCAACGTAAATTTTTTAATTCTAAATTTTATTCAATGCAAATTTTTCAAGTCGAAACTTTTTTGCTCAAAATTTTTCAAACTTCTACATTTTTATGATTTTTTTAACGTAAATTTTCAAACTTGGAATTTTTTCCTGTAAATTTTTCAAACTTCTGCATTTTTTCAACGTAAATTCTCAAACTGATTTTTTTCCTGTAAATTTTTTGAACTTCAAATTTTTTTCAACAAAATTCACAATATTGGGTCAATGTAGCTATGTACAGAGTATTGCACTTTATTATCGAACAAGTTGGATGATTGAACAGCTGAAATATACTTTCAAACATCCAGTTTGTTCGATGTTAAATTGCAATACTTGTACGTAGCTACCTTGACCTAATATTTATGAAATTTCAGTCGAATAGATCAAATTTTCTAAAATATAAGTGGTAGGTAAATTGTATCGCTAAGGAAATTTATCCGAAGGCGATTAAAATGACCGCTGCTTCGGATAAAGTTCCTTAGCGATACAATTTACCACTTATATTTTAGAAAATTTGATGTATTCGACTGAAATTTAAAAAATATCATGTTAAGGTAGCTACGTACAAGTATTGCAATTACTTAATTATCAAACGAATTGGGCGATTGATAGTAAGTATTTTTCAGCTATTTGATGAAGTATAAGTTGAGGTAGCTAGCTAGCTGCATACCAGTACACAATGATTGTAAGTATGTATTTCATTGAATAGTTGAAATATACTTTCAATCATCCAATTTGTTCCATAATGAATTGCAATACTCGTATACGTACCATAGCTAACTTGATCCAATCCATGTTATGAAAAAAACATAATTCTAAATTCGTCCAAGTCCATCGGTGTTCTTATCACATAGATATTTCTTTTGAATAACGTGTATCAATTTCGGAATAATTTGTATCAATTTATCGAAAATAAAATGGAAAGTAAATGATTGATACCTCAGCGGAAGATTTCATGCATTATTTGTGTAATTCGTTACCAATTGTAAAATAAATATTATCTTTCATCAGCGCAGTGTCTAATAACATGGGTATTTCAAATGAAGAATTAATTCGGAGTTGAAAATTATCGCAACATTTATTATTATGTTTCCCAACATTTTATTTATTAAAATCGAAAGGAAACTTATTAAAATTAATTAATTTCTACATTGAAGTTTACGTCACTAAAACAATGCACTGATAAGTGATAAGATATCGATAATGCCGCATCGTCCACTTCCTTACGCTCGATCTAGTTTCATTAATTTATTTCATATAACTGCAATTTACATACGCATTAACTTTTATGTTGAGATAAAAAACTTCAGAAAGCTTGAAATGGTTTAAAAATTTTAACAAGATGTAGTTTTTGCAATTCTTCAACCTCTTTTGCTATTGTCAACACTCAAAAAATAACAGTTCTTTGTTATTTGGAACTTCAACTTAGTCACTTTTCACATTTTTCGGAAACTTTAAGCTCATATAAAAAGCTCGAAAAAAGTTCAAATACCCTGAAATTCACGACATTATATGCATTTTCACCCAAGGAACACGTTTTTGGGGTCAATTTTCCGTTTTTCAAAATTTTGGGGCCCCAAATGGGGGGGGTGAAGGGTCAATTTTCAAAATTTTCAAAATTTGGCTCGGTCAGTATCTCCGCATGGATGAATAATACCCATCCCCAAAATTTCAAAAATATTGACCCGACCAATTTTGCCCAACTTTTGGTAAACTAAGTACCAAAACAACCAACTTTGAACAAAAACCAAAATCCATATCTCCGCAAATATTTTATGTATCAATTTTATTTTACATTTAAAAGAAAGAACTTGAAAAATAAAGAATATTGCCGTTGAAATTTTTTAAATTTAATAATTCATTTACGAAAAAAAACGATTAGAAAATTCGAAAAATTCACGGAAACTGTGCCCGAATTACTCAGAGAATATTAAGTGTCACGCGGTTCCGACGTTTTCATTTACGTTTTTGACATTTAAGGGCGGGGGGTGTCACTAGCGTGACCCTAGATCCACGGAAATTTTTCTCAGCTCTGAGATTTGTTCCTCAAAATTTTTTCCAAGGTCTCAATATTTTTTCTTAAAATAGGTACATATTTTTCAACTCTAAAAATTTTTTCTCAATATATCTTTCAATACTCGATTTTTTTCTCAATTTTTTCTCAAAATTTTAATTTTTCAACTCCAATAAAATTTGTTCTCAATCCCTCCTATTTGACTCATGCGAGTCTTCAATTACCTCGTAACTTGATTTTTTCCCCAAGACCATATCATTTTCAATTTTTTTTCAAATCCAATAAAATTTGTTCTCTTTTTTCAGAATTTGAATTTTTTTGACTTTAGTATTTTTTTCTCAAAATATTTTTCAATCCCCTGGAAATTTTTTTCTCAACTCTGGGATTTGTTCCTCAAAATTTTTTCTCAACATTACGTATATTTTTCAACACTTGAATTTTTTCTTGATTTTTTGACTCCTTTAAGATTTTTTCTCAAAATTTCAATTTTTCAACTCCAATAAAATTTTTTCTCAACTCTTAAATTTCTTTTCTTTAAAACTTTTTTCTGCTTCGAGATTTTTTTTACAATTTCACAACTAGAATTTTTTCAGTTCTAAAATTTTTACATTTTTTTGAAACTTTTCGCAGCTGTCAACTCTAAAATTCCTTTCTTTGAAGTTAAAATTTTTAAAAACTTCAAATTCTTAGAAAATTTTTCCATCTTGAGTTTCTATAAATTTTTTCCTGCCAAAATTGTTTCATCATAAAAATTTTGGAGTTGGAAAATATATATTATTTAGATTTTAAATTGAAAATTTCAGAATCGAAAATAACAAAAAACCAAAGTTGAAAAAAAGTTGAGAAGAAATTTTAGAGCCAAAATTGTTTATTAAAATCACAGTTGAAATTTGCTAAGCACTTTTAAAATATTCAATTTTAACTCGTTGGAGCAGTTCGACTTCTGACCATAGACGGATTTAGGGTGGCACCCGGGAGGGCTTAGCCCTCCCAAAAGTGAAATTAGCCTACACGTGAAAAATGTAAATAGTTTTTAGTTTTTTTTACTCAAAAAACCCGGACCACAATTTATTTTTTCATTAAAAAATCTTTTTCAGTTGAAATTTTAGGCAATTTTCAACTTTGATTTAGCATACAAAATTTCGTAGGTGTGTTTGGGCTTAATCGTTCTTGTTTCATTCTGTTTGTGCTTTTGTTTTGCTGTTTTGTTCTTAATAAAAATGTTTTTTTCTTTTTTTTGTAGCTTATTAACATCTGAGGTGACCTGGGGCTCCCCCCCTCCGATTAATCACCCTAAATTTGCCTATGTGAATGACGAAAAAATTTTGGAAAGAAAAAATTTTACTTAGTGTTGATGTAACGTGGAGACTTGGCCCACCCTGACTCTCTCTAGTAATGGAGGAGAGAACAAGAGTATCAGGTTGAGTGTAAGAGATGGTGGCCTATCTGGTACTAGCCATTGTTTTACCTTGTGTAAAACAATGGACTTGAAAGTTTGAACTTTAGTACCTGCTTGGAAGTCTGACCGGACAGGCCATGCTTGTATTCGCACGCGAGGCCCTCTGTGGCAAACTAACATTCGTTCCCGGTTAAATTTCAGTGTTGAGTGTCGGTCTAATTTACGATATCGCTTGTTATAAGGTATAAGGAGTAATACACGGTGTGCCCGAATCTCGTGTTATCGTTTATTGGTACCTACTATGTGTGTAGCCCCAGGGTTTCTAGAGCCCGGAGCCTATCACATTGAAATAATTTTTAGAGTTGAAAAATATCTTGGGAAAGAATACCAGAGTTGAAAAAATTTTGTGAAAAAACATTTTTAGGAAAAAATTTTTGAGTTGTGAGTTGAGTTAGTTTCATTGGAGTAGAAAATTGTATTGAGTAAAAAAACTTAGAATTGAAAAAAATTCTGGGAAAGAAAAATAAATACCTACAGAAAAACTTTTATTAGAGTTGAAATTTAAAAAAATTTGAAAATAATACTTATGGATTTAGAAAGAAATCAAGTTGCACCAGTTGCATGGCAATTGAAGACTCACATGAGCCAGACGGGAAAGATTCAGTCGTACAAACTATTTTTTATTTTCGTGACTGATGCATATTCTATTCAGAAAATTTCAGTTGGCAGCACTGCTACAAAAAATTTTTAAAAACAAAATTGAAATTTATATTACTGACCAAAAAAGATTTTGGTCGACTTTTCAAGCCATTTAAGGAACAGCTTGAATTTTATACACATTTCGTAAATCAAAATGCAGTTGGTAGCACTGCATGTCGTGAATCAAAAATTATTCCAGGTGACCAAAAAAATTTTAGGCTCAATTTTGAGGTGTTTGATTCGAATTTCTTCAAAATTCAACCTCCTTATAAAGGGCAAAAAGCGGCATTCAAATTCGAAGTCGATGATTCAGGAAGATGTGGAAATTCAAATTGCACTTTTTCAGAGGAGTGGCCAAAGTTCCCAGCTGGTGGAATTATCCAAAATTGGTAAAACCAGTGTTTTTTTCGAAAATGACCCCGCTTCAAGGTCCCTTAGCTCCGTTTCCTTTTGAGCTTGGGGGCTCAAATTTTTTTAAAAGAGGTTTCCCACTCAAAGTAAACTACCTCACCAATTTTCTTCAAAATCCAGAAATTTTATTTTTCTCCATCCATCCTATTAAAAGTATAATTTTTTAGCCAGTTGCGAGCCATCTGCGACAAACGAGATAGTAAAAATACGTGTTAATCATTAGACCTGTTGATGGGTGATAAACTCAAGTCGGAGTTGATTTTTCAACCCTCTTGGCTGGTTACAGTGATTCATATTATACGCAGTGGAAAAGACGAAACAAGGGGATGAATTCCGCAAACACCCTCGTCGTTACGTAATAATCGAAACAGTTGGTTGATTTTAATGGTGGTTTACGATTTACGACAGACCGTGTTTCGCGCATAAACGAAATATAACGCCGTCGTACTCCCTTAAAAAGCTATAAAAGCCTTTAATGTAATAATACATCTACCATGTTATAATTTAATAAGTAATTTTAACGCCTTCATTCGACCAGATTCTCTTTATTTTACTCTACAAATGGTGTAGTTTGTAACCGAGCGGTTTTTCTGTATTTTTTTCGTTGAAACAAAATATCAAGGCGTTGGGTATGTGATTTAATTAACGCGGTTTTGAGAACGTGGCGAAGAGGGTGGTGGTTAGAGGAAGGTTTTTGTTCGACCAAATGAATTACGTTGGTTGGATTTTTTCCTTCTTTTTTTCAATTGTTGAAATGTTGGGGTTTTGATTTGATTTTTTTTGTGGTGAAAACTCCACGTTTGTGAAAGATACAGAAGGTTGATAGTAGGGTAGTTTTACACGTTTTTCCAAAGTTGAAGAGGAGGCAGGTAGGGAGTGTCTAGACTTGAAAAATATCTGGTAAAAATTTCAACTTCCCGACTTGACCCTAATCTTTGCCCAATGTTCAAAAAACGTTTATTTTTTTCAAGTTGAAATTTAAAAAAAATGAATTTCTTATTTAAAAAGATGTTTTAAAAAAGGGGTACATTTTCAGTCAGAGGATGAAATTTTCACCAGGCCTTTTTGAAGTCTAAATACCATTTCCTAGTCCCATTCCTCAATTTTTGAAAAAAAAATAACAAAAGATACATTAAGTCGATAACCTCTTTAAAAATCCAAGATCTTCATCTCAAATCAGTTGACGATTTCTTAATGGGACCAACTCAAAATTACCGCGCTCACCTTCCAGGCAATCAACTTATCAACTTTTATAACATTGGCTTTAATTATCCTGCCCGTTTAAAACCAAAATTATCCCAATTTTTTTTAATATAAAAATAGGGTTAATTTCTTAATTTTCATGAAAAAATATTTAATCATTAATCATCGTCAAAAAATAATTATTTGTGATACGAGTAATTTCATTTCCAATTTTTTACGATGGGTAATTTTTTTTATCAATTTTTATCGAAAATTTTTTCCATAACTTTTCTTTATTAAGGGGAGGCATTGGAATGTTTGACTCCCCCCCACCAAAAAAATTGTCAAATTTGACCTCTCTACAAATACTACAACAAATCTCAATTCGTACATATGTGGTTTCTACCTTATTTACTGAAATGTCAAATTTTAAAATATTCTTGCCCTTCAATAAAAAAAATCACAAGTTATAAATCAATAACTTTATTTCAACGATAAAAATCAAGGATTAACCAACTCTGATATTTTTCTTAGATAAAAAATCTTCTAAAAAGTACTAAATTTCAACAAAAATATATTAGTTTTAAATTGATGGATTTAAACTTGAGAGGGGAAACCAACAATAACGCATGATGTAATTAATCATTTTCGGAAAAATCATTCAAGGGGAAATTTAACTGTTTCGACCAGCGGAGGAGGAGGGGGGCTGAAAATTTTTGCAACATCAAAAAAAGACACCAAAAATATGAAAATGAATTTTTATGTTTCTTGAAGTCGACAAAATATCTTTTGTTTTTATTTTTCAGTTTTCAAATGTAAGTTTTTCAAGTGTGACAAAATAAAATCGAAAAGTGCTAAAAATTTCAGTTTCAAGAAAGGAAAAAGGAAGTAAGCTGTCTTCGTAAAAAAAAACTACCCATTATTTTATAATTATTTAAAAAAAATTTATTGCACTAGAATAGGAAATTTTACCCATAATTCAAAAAAATTGGTTTGAAGACCGAATTATCTCTCCAGTGTCCCCAAAAAATATAAAAATAATTTCCTTTTTTCAAAACTTTCAAATTTTTGGTTTTGGTACTCACAAACTAATTATCAAAAGTCTTTATATGTAGGTACAATTTTCCATCAAAGACAGTAATAAAAAAATGTTCAATAAAAATTTTTGAGAGCATTTTCAGGACATTTGGGGTGAGATCTGGAATTCAAACCATTTTTTAAATTTTTCTATCATTTTCCTATATCTAGCAATAAAAAAAACGAAAATGACTTGTTCCAGTTCTACTAGGTACTTATTTCAACGAAATAATTTTCACTGCTCTTACCATTTAAACCATTTTTAAAATATATTAAAAGAATTTCGAAATAATCCGAGACGAATCATAGGCCAAAAGCTTGGAGAGTAAAAATGAAAGATTTATCAACTAATATTATTAAAAAATGAGAAATTTTCTGAACCGTATTTTTAAAAAGAAAGAGAAATTTGCCAATCAGCCGTACCAACTGGAATCAAAAAACAAAAATTCGTGATTTTTTCGTACTACTTTTTTGATTAGAACAAAAAACTATATTTCTTAATAACCTCTTCCCCTTCCAGAAAAACCGAAAAAATTTTGAAAATTCCATTCAAGATTGTCATAAAGTCCCCTGATAAATGAATAGGATAATTTTTTCCGTTTATAAATATTCAATTATCTGAGATGGAAGGGAAGAGGGTTCTGCCTTCAATTTGAGAATGAATTGTTCATCGAGCTCAAGCGAAGCGAGAATAAAAATTGTTGAAAAAAAAATATATCCAAAAGCTGAAATTTCTTCATTTTTTTTAAAATCAATATTTAAATATTGAAAGGGAGACAAAATCTTCATTCCTTAAGTATCGTTTACATATACTTTTGACTTCGTATGCCCAAGCAAAGCGAGGGCTAAAATTTGAGAAACTTATGATTTTCAGAAAGAAATAATTCGTTATTTAAAAAGTTAGTTGTTTGAAAAAATTCCATTAATTTGGAGTAAAAATTTCGTGCTTTTCGAAGTCTTTTTACTTATGCTAAATTTTAATAATTTGTGTTTTTTTCGTTTTTCGTGCCAGTTTGCAACGGAAATTGCCGATATTTTGAAAAAAATATGAGTGAGGGTGGACCACTTCTCCTCCCCCCACCTCCCAAGTGTTTCGTCTCTAAAAATATTTCAAAATAAATTTAAATCATTTTTAAATATTCTCAATGTTTTCAAATTCAAATCATCGAAGCTTTTTCAATGAAAAATGATCCAAAGTTACTCACATTCCTTCAAGGAGGTACATGGGCAACTTGTTTTACATGTGAAAATGTTACGGAAGTTCGGTTAATCGTACGTGCCATTTGACCCGCACCTACAGGTTGAGAACGTGCTCATATCATCATTACAGAAGTAAATGAGTACTATACTTAGTATAGGCAAATTAGACAAAAAAAAAAAAAATTTCTGGCCAGCAAAACTTTTATTGTGTAAAACTGTCGAGAAAGGTCCCCTGAGTAACCCCTAAGAGTTACCACCCCCCAGACCCCTTGCTAATTTTTTTATGGGGTTCCACCCCCTAAAAAATAGTTTTTCGCTTCCATCTCATTTGGATTTGATTTTGTGGTAAAAATAGTTCAGTACTTTTTTATTCTACAGTCAATTTCCAGTGGTGAGATGGAGTGGACACATAGAAGGGGGAATAAGTTCAAAAATGTATTTTGACCCCCTCCCCTCCTACGTGTCCAGTGTCCACCCCACCTCACCTCTCCATCATATTGCCATTGCTAAATAAAAACAAATGGGTAAGGTGAGGTGGGCACATAGGGAGGGGAGGGGCTCAAGTGTGTATTAATACCACCAATTTACATAATTCTACTATTTTCATGGTCGAAACCCACAGTTTAGAACGATTTTATACCTATTATCACGTTTTCAAATGATGTAGGTATTTTCCTCATAACTCCCTCCTTTCAAGACTCTCTATCTCCTCTGTTAATGGTCGTACAAAAAAAAAATTGATACAAAAAATATTGAAAATTAACTGTAGAACAAAAAAGTACTGAACTATTTTTACCCCAAAATCAAATTCAAATGAGAGAGACGTTCCGTTTAAAAAGGGACAACTTATGTTAAAAGTTGTTTTCGAGATAAACGCGAAATAAGGTGTTTGGGTTGAAATTGTCGATTTTCGGGTTTTGGTCGATTCGGATAGAGAATTTCATCCTCTTTCATCTGGTATGTTTGAAAAGTTCCAACAGAGTTCGCAAGTAGCAGAAAAACGTGTTTAATTTTTTATCAATTTTTTTTGCATTTAAAAAAAAAAATTACATGAAGAACATTTGAAAGTTGAATATCTTTGAAACATGGCTTTGTGGAGAAAAACTAACCGCTCATAGCAGAAAGAAAATTTAATTCTCTACAATTTTGGTAATAATAATTTTTTCATGAAAACGCTTCCTTTCCTTGCAAAATCTAGTTTTATGTCAAAAAATGAGAAAAGTTGAAAATTTGTCGATTTTTCATTTTTGAACAATAAGATGCCAACTAAGCATTTTTGACAAAAATAAATGCCGTAATCTGAAAAGAAATTTCGCGCTCTACAATTTGCTTCCATTCACATTCTCTCTAAGCTGCTTCTTTTTCTCACAATTTCGTTTTAAACGCGAAAAAAATGGGGGAAAAAAATTTAAAAAACTTTAAGTTTGTTTTTCTCGAAATCAACTTTTTTCAACTTTCAATTTCAAAAATTCATAACTCCGCGAATTTTCAATGAAACTTCTTCGTTCTGGTCTTATATTGTTCAGAATTTTATGGACTATAACGCAGTGTGAATAACTCGATTTTCAAAAATCCGAATAAGTTGTCCCTTGTTATACGGAACGTCTCAGATATAAGTGAAAAACTATTTTTTAGGTGGTGGAACCCCCATAAAAAAAATGAGCAAGGGGTCTGGGGGTGGTACTTAACTCTTAGGGGGTTACTCAGGGGATCTCTCTCGACAGTTTTCCACATTAAAAGCTTTGCTGCCCAGAAATGTTGTTTTCTGTTTAATTTGCACTAATATAGGAACTGTAAATCTTCTACGAGTCATTATACAGGGTGTTCCATGAATCGTCTGCCAAATATATTTTTTGGATATAACCGGGTACCACTAAAAAAAAACTTGAGATGAACATGTTGCCTAACTTGAGGATTTAAGGGACAAATGCTACTTGTAAAAAAAATACGTCAAAAATTTTTTTTAACCATGGGAATGGATAGTACTTTAAAAACTGAACAAATTTTCACTATATGACTTGTTTGCCTAACTTGAAAATTGAAGGGGCTACAAAAATTTTTTTCAAATTTTTTTTTTTTTGATCAACTAATTAAGGGAATGGATAGTACGTTGAAAACAGAAAAAATTTTGTTCTATACTCTTTTTGCCTAACATCAAAAATGAAGGGGCCAAGGGTCATTCAAAATTGGGAAAATTCGAAAATTTTTTGAAGCAAACGTATTTTACGCGAGCCGTAGCCCCTTCATTTTTGACGTTAGGCATAAAGTCCACAGAACAAAATTTCTTCAGTTTTCAACGTACTATCCATTCCCTTGATTGGTTGATTTTTTAAAAATTGTTTTTGAAAAAAAAAATTTGTAGCCCCTTCAATTTTCAAGTTAGGCAAAAAGTCATATAGTGAAAATTTGTTCAGTTTTCAAAATACTATCCATTCCCATGGTCAAAAAAATTTTTTGACGTGATTTTTTTAGAAGCATCATTTGCCCCTTAAATTCTCAAGATAGGCAACATGTTCATCTCAAGTTTTTTTTTAGTGGTACCCGATTATATCCAAAAAAATATGTTTGGCAGACGATTCATGGAACACCCTGTATGTACCTACTACATAAAATGGTTATCCAAAGTCCATAATAAATTTTTCGTACAAATTTTCTTCAATTAAAAATTTAAATAAGAGTAATGCTATGTCTCAAAAAAGGATTTCAAGTTAAAACAAAAATCGTGAGTATTACTTTCTGAATTTCGTTAGTAGGTATAACATTTTTCACGAAAATCTTTCAAAATTGAAGAAAAACAAAATTTGACAAGTTGAACCGAAAAATCATCAAGCTAGATGAAGAAAAAAATTGTAAAAATTCGTAGAAACCAATTTCAAGATAAATTATTTGAACATTTTCAATATTGGAAATATACTTATTTAAATTTTCAGCCTTTCCAATAGGTATCTGTACCTACTTCGAATAGAAAAATATAAACGTGGGTTTAATCTCTAATACTCAATATTATCATTCTATCTTTGATCTCAGTTCGGTTGTACGAAAATCTATACAGAACGTTTGACTCAAAGGATAGGTAAACGAAAATCAAACTTTACACAAGAAACGCCCACAATTAGGTTATTTCGGTTGGCAACTGTGAAAAGCAACCCACAATACGGGAGTCTGGCGTTATAACTGTAAACAGTCGAAGAAATTGATTTCGAAATGAAATTAAAACTCTTTAAGTGATCCTACGAGCGTGGGATCGAACGAAAAATTTTCCACGAATAAAAAAATAGCCTATTTGCACATTGCGTCGAATAAGTTTCAAAAAAAACGTCAAATTCCAAATTAACCCAATCGCGAAAAACGCGGCAAGCTGCGGATAAAAATTGCATGTAGAAAAAAATCGCATCCGTATCGAAAAAAAATCCCTTTGACGGGAACTTTCGCACGGCGACTTTAATTTCGTATCGAAGTTATACGACGAATAAGCTAACTAGAAAGCCAGAAAGTTATAAATGAAAACCTCGTTTACGGTAGTTTTTCAAAAACGCCAACGAACTCGTTTTCCTTTTTTTTCCTCCTTCTTTCGCCCGCTTCTGGGTTTTTACTCTCGCACGGCAGGATGATGTTACAATTTAGAGGGTATTAGACGGCGGAATATGAAAGGGGGATTCAAGTCCGAGGGTGGAACCCACTTTTCGGAATTTTCACCCTCTTATCGTGTTTCGTAGCGATTGTGCTAAGCGATGCGTTTTTTCTGTCTAGCGCGTAAGCAACTACGCTCTAATATAGTGTCACGTATAGACTTTCAGCGAGAACGCTTCAATCCGCAGCGTTGCTCGACACACGTATTTAAAATTAACGCTTTCGTTTTTCGGCCGATAAAGCCAGGTCAAAGGATTACGCCGAGTGATCATCGCCGACCCGTTGTGGGGTCTTTGGGAAACTTTTACGCGGGTAAAATATACTGCCGAGGGTGTCATCTAATGAAGAAATCACTTTGTAGAGATAATCAAAGGGATGGGAAATTGAGTGTAGTTCAAAGATCTGGTTTGGGTGAAAATAAGGTTAAGGAAAGTGAATAAATAAGTCTTCGGAGTAGAAAATAGAAAGCAGGATTTTTAATTTTTCATTAATATTATTTGAGATGATCTGACTCACAATTAATATCAGAATTGGAGCCATTTTCAATTGATTTCACAAAAAAAATCATCGTTGTGGGATGTACATTTTAAAAATAGCCGAATCCAACTAGGAAACCAATCGAGATGTCCGCCTTCACTTTAAACGGAAGTATCCTCTGAACAGGGACGCACCCAAGGAAGAGGCTCAGGGGGCTCGAGCACCCCCCTCCCCCTTAAACTCGGCAAGGAGATTTTTTATCATAAAAATGTCAAAGAAAAATATGATTTTTTTAAAAAAATTCGTATTTTAGTAACTATATCTTAAATAAACATGCCAGTCTTTAAATTTGAATCAATTTTTGCAAAAATTCGGTCTTTTTTAATCAGTAAAATAATTTTCATTGAAAACACAAGTCGACATTTTTAAACTTTTGAAATGCTGTTTGAGGTTTGATGAGTGATTTTTATAGTATTTTTCGCGCTGATCACGAAAAAAGCAGTGAAAAAATTCCATCACTCAAGGGTTTTTCACAATTTGAATTTTTCGTTCAACAGGTTTTCTACTTTTTTTGATGACTTTTGACACTTTGAGTCGAGTTTCTGAGAAAGGGAAGGGTTCTACGAAAAAATGAATGAAACATAAATTGTAGAACGTCAAATGAGTCTAACTAGTTTTTTCTTAGAAGGCTTAGCTTTCGAGATATTTTAGCCCAAAGTTCAAAGTTCAACTTTTTTTAAAATTGAAAATACCTCAAAAACTAAGCCTCTTAAGAAACAACTAATTGGACTCTACAGGTAGGAAATTTGACACTCTACAATTCATGTTCTATTCATTTTTTTCGTAGAACCCTTCCTTTTCTCAGAAAATCGACTTGAAGTGTCTAATGTTATCAAAAAAAGTAGAAAAACCGTTAAACAAAAAATTCAAATTGTGAAAAATCCTTGGGTGAAGGAATTTTTTCACTATTTTTCTCGTGATCAGCGCGAAAAATACCATGAAAATCACCCATCAAACCTCAAACAGCATTTTTCATGTCGACCCGTGAAATTAGTGATTTTTCACTGATTTTTCGGTCAAAAATTGCTAATTTCTCAGTCAATGTCCCATTTATCAGAAAAAATCAGTAATTTTGACTAAAAAAAAAACCATTAAATTCTCGTCATTTTTCAATTTTTTTTCGCTCAAATCTGTAGGTATATAAGCAGTAAATCCAAAAACTTTATTTGAGAAAAGGGACTTAGATGTAACTTTTTTTTCAGTATATTCAAGTCCCTTTTCTCATATACAGTTTTTGAACTTACCTACTGCGTTTTGGAATGCCAGTCTTCATATGTATTATTTGCCTACTGAAAATACCCAAACTACTCCAGCCCACTCAAATAACAGATTACTTCATTTTTTTCATTGATTTTTGACCCCCTCCCATTTTTTTCTCAAAATCTGAGCCCTCCCTTACACAATTCTGGATGCGCATATGCCTTTGAATCTGAATCAGTGAAATTTGATGAAATTCTGCCTTTTTGAATCAAATGTGACCTCTCAAGCGCAAATGGGCCACAAGTCGAAAAACAACTTTTCGAGTTATAGACGAAAAGGTGAATTTTGGTCAAGAAATCAAAAAATCGTTTTTTGCGGATTCTGGTGGTTTGACATGTGTACTACAATATCCCGAAGTCGGAGTGGTAAATTTTTTTTTGAAAAAATAAAAAAAATGGTTTTTTATACTATTTTTGAAACTTTTTCAGCTCATAAAATATGTTTTATTACGTATTTTTGAGGAAAATTTTGTCGATTCCAATTTAAAATGTTCATTTCCAACTGAAATAAGTTTAATTTTATTCATTTTTTATATTTATGTGGAAGAAAAAAATTAAGAAAGAAAAAACCAGGATTTTTGTTCTTTCAACTTTAGGCTTGTTTTTCTCGAAATAAACTTTTTTGGTACTGAAACTTCAAATGCCTATAAAATCGAGAATTCTAGAGGTTGGGGGCTCGTTTTGGTCTCATTGTAAAGGGGGTGGTCTCTAGTTACCGAAATCGAAAAAAATCGATTTTCAAAAATCCGACTTGTGGAACTTACCTTTGCGCTTGAGAGGTCACAAATAAATTTCACTGAAAATCAGTGATTTTTCACTGATCTTTCCTTCAAAAATCGTCGGTTTCTCAAAAAATATCCAATAAATGAAAATCAAAAAATTTTTACGTACTTACCTAATGGTTCAAAAAAGCAGAATTTCGCTAAATCTGACTGATACAAATTTAGAGAGTATGATTTTCTGGAAGAACATTATTTCAAACCCATATATTAGTAAGTAAGAATCCCTAATTTCAGCTGCCCAAATTGATTTTTAATTTTTTGAAAAATTTTTAAAAACATGAAAATTGTTATTTTTCACACGTTTTGAAATTTTTTTCAGGATGACTGGCAAAAAATAAAATTTTGCTTACAATGGAAGAATCCCAACTCAAAAGTGGAATGTTGAGCCTAAGCGAAAATAAATCGAAAGTAGGTACATCATTAAAAAAAAACTCATAGGTATCCGAAATTTTAGAATCTCAAGTTCATTTCTTGAATTTTGGCAAGTTTTTGAAATTTCAAAATTACCTCTTCGCCCTGCAAAATGAAAATTTGATCTGATCAACGAAAAAAACTGAAAATTTGTATAAGTATACCCTATTTTTGACCTCCCAAATCAATTGGAAGTGGTTTCAATACGTTTTGGAACCACCAGAAAATTTTGGAATTTCCCAGTGCTGGAGAAAAGCCCATAAAAATGGTCCCTATGAGTTTCAGCTCCCATAATCGCGGATTACCCACACTGGTGACCTACTTGATCGATTAAAGCACAATTTTCCGAAGTTCGTAACTTTGAGTTTGAATTCACATTTTTGGACAGGAAATTTTTCTGGAAAAAATTTTAAAATACGCCCACTGCGCAAGCATCGAGGTAAAAAGCTGAAAGTTGTAGACTACCATGATTTTCTGGAGGCTCCGAAACGTCTCGAAACCACTTCCAATCGATTCGGGAAGTCAAAAATATAGGATATCTACCAACTTGCAGCTTTTTACCTCAAGTTGGACGCAGTGAGCGTATTTCCAAAATTTTTCCAGAAAAATTTCCTATAAGACCATGAGATAATTTCAAGTGCCAATTACACTGATTCTATAAATATCTAGGCAAATTATCATTAAGAATGCCAACAAGTCCTAATTTTTCCACGAAAAAAACATCAAGTTTCAGGCTTCATCATATTTATAGATTTCTGTTAAGAGACGAGAAAATTAGAAAATATGTTTCCCTGGAATGTTATTGAAGAGGTGTACGATGATTTTTTGAAAAAATTCTCACATGTGTTGAAGAAAACTGAAAAAAAAAAAACGTACATTGGAAGCACAATTATTTCAAGCAAATCGTAGTCTCATTAAGCTTAGCAAGGAAAAAAACTGGATAAATTTTGAAGAATTGATGTACCATAACGTAATTTTTTGAACAAAAAATCATCAATTTGAAAAAAAATTAAAATGATTTGTTTTTCCGGTATTTCAATGAAAAATCATCTCCAAAAGATATTCATAATTTAAAAGCTTCTCTCCAAAATAAAACTTGGATAATTTTTTTTTCAATTTAGCTAATTGAAAAAGTATGTCACTTTCATCTCAGAACCAAATTTTGAGCTACGGAAAGTTATTATAAAGCCTTTGAAACAATTCCAGTGTGATATAGAAACATCAATTTCTTGCTGGAGGCTCCAGATCGATAAACTTGAAAATAGTCGCAATCGATTAGAGAGGGTGATTTCAAGATATAAACCAATTTTCACATTTCTTATCTCACGATTCACTATTTTTATATGAAAAATCTGCAAATCAATAAAACATTTAAGCCAGACTCAAAAATTTGCCAAAAATTAAAAAAATCAATTTCGGCTTCTCCAAATTTGAATCTGAGGGGTAGATGATAATACTCTTTCTCTGAGCCAGATTTCGGTTCAAGGTTTGGTCACTGTGGACGAGTCATAAATCAAGATTCCCTTGACCCCCTGGCACTTTCTCATTTTCAACTAATTTGAAAATTGTTCGTTTTTATAATTACTTATTCATCAAAAATTCATAAAATTTAAAAACGAATACTTACCAAAATTTTCAAAGGCTCTGCTCAAAAAATTTAAATGATCAAGTTGGCCCAAAAGTTGTATTTATATCCTTTCAAAACATCTCTTACTCACATCTCACCAAAACCATAAAATCCACGAACAACCCGCACTGAACACGACTTCCAAGGTCCCAAGACATAAATTTATGGAGAAAAATCCGTTTGAAAAGATTTCAACGCCAAACTCCAAATATTCTGATTCCACCTCGTACAAAAATATCGACAACCTTATGGCGTAGCAAAAGAAACATCGGTAGTGATTAAATTTCACCAATAAATCACACCCTCGGTCAAATTCCGGTTAAGGGTTTTCTCGTTGGTATATTTGTAAAAGACTTCAATACATAAATAAAATTGTCAAAGCGACCATAATTTATAGGCATTTGAAGTACTTGGAAGTTCGCTACTTCTATTTTAACTTTATATACTAAACCGATGAAAAAGTACTCGGTGGCTTTATGCCTGTCTCGTGACGTTTACGTAGAGCCACGAAATATTATTTTATCATCGTTTTGAAACTAAAGAAGGGAATATTTTCGAGGTGGTAAAAAATATTTTCAACGTTTTGAACGATTCTGTGGAGCATCGTCTGTAATATTTTCACGATATCAGAGTAAGTATTATAGGCCTATGGAAAATTTCCTCAATGAGAAAATAATTGTTATTTAAGTATTTAGGATAATTTTATCCCTCTAAGTAAAATTATGCTTTCAAAAGAAGTAAGTATTTCAATCAGCAGTAAAATTTTGGACAGGAACAAAAATATAGGTAGGTACCTACCAAAAATGCATTCAAAAAGAACTCATTTTCTAATTTTGGCAAAATTTCGAAAATCCCAGATTACTCCATGCCCCTGCAAAAATACAAAACATGAAAATTTAATCGAATCAAGGTACAGTACTGAAATTTTGTATACACCCTATTTTCAGCCTCCTAAATTGATTTGAAGCGGTCTTAAGATGTTTTGGAGAATTCTCAAAGAATATCATTAAAAGAGCCCAAATGAACTTCACCACCTAAAAAAAGCGAATTTCTCGTATTGTTGGCGGCTTATTTGATTGATAAAATACAATATTCCAAAATTCTTTCTTGTCAATTCAATTCATCATATTTTTTCCAGTAAACATTTTTCGCGAAATTTGAAAAATTTTCGAAGGGGCTCTAGGTCATCTCAAAACTGTCTAAAAATAAGGTATAACAAACTTTCATCTGACATATTTTTCAGATTTTCTTGGAAATTTTTACTAGAGAAAAATATTTAAGTGGGGTTACGAAATATGGAAAATTGTACTTCAATTGATCATTATTTAGTGCTTGAATTATCAATGGTAATCCACTTTTATTTTTGTGAGCCCTTTTTCAACGATGAAAAATCATAAAATTTTCTGGAAACTGTACAATGTCACGAAACTATTCCCAATCAACTCGGAAGGTCAAAAATGAGATATAAACCAAATTTTGGCTTGTTTTTCTTGATTGGATTAAATTTTTGTATCTTGCAGAGCCATGCGTGGAGTAATGAAATTAGAAAAATGATTAGCCACAGAGATTTTGGATATGAAGTTCTTTTTGGATCCATTTTCGTTATACAGGTTGTTCCATGAATCGTCTGCCAAACATAAAAACACTTGAGATGAACATGTTGCCTAGGTATTTTGAAAATTGAAGGGACAAATGCTGCTTCTAAAAAAAATCACGTTGAAAATTTTTTCAAACATAAAAATGAATAGTACTTTGAAAACTGAACAAATTTTCACTTCTTGACTTTTTGCCTATCTTTGATATTGAAGGGGCTACGAAAAAAATTGTTCAAAAAAATTCTCAAAATATGAACAAGGAAATGGATAGTACGTTGAAAAGTGAAAAAATTTGTTCTGTAGACTTTTTGCCTAACATCAAAAATGAAGGGGCTAAGGGTCATTAAAAATTGAGAAAATTTGAGAATTTTTTGTAGTCCATTTATTTTAAGTGACCCTTAGCCCCTTCATTTTCGATGTTAGGCAAAAAGTCTACTGACAAAATTTTTTCAGTTTTCAACGTACTATCCATTTCCTTGATTAGTTTTTTTCAGAATTTTTTTTGAACAATTTTTTTGTAGCCCTTCAATTTTAAAGTTGGGAAAAAAGTCATAAAGTGAAAATTTGTTTGCTTTTCAATGTACTATCCATTCCCACGGATGAAAAATTTTTTTGACGTGATTTTTTTTAGAAGCATCATTTGTCCCTTCAATTTTTAAAATAGGCAATATTTTCATCTCAAGTTTTTTTTAGTGGTACCCGGTTATATCCAAAAAAATACGTTTGGCAGACGATTCGTAGAACACCCTGTATGTATTTTTGTTTCGACCTAAACTTTTACCTGCAGGTTGGAATATTCTCTTTTTTAATATTTCCTTCGCATTTCAGAAAATATGAAGATTTTGGTCAAAAAAATGCTCTATCAGGGGGGGGGATCTTGACTCGAAGTAAAACTTTGAGCCCCCCTCCAAAAAAAAATCAAAAGTACGTTGTAAAAGAATCTCGTATCCAAAATTCCAAAAGCTGAAGTTCATGCTCGAATTTTGGCGAATTTTTGAAATTTCAAAATTACCTCATCGCCCTACAAAATATGGGAATCTTATATAATCAACGAGAAAAGCTGAAATTTGGTAAATACCCTATTTTTGACCTCTCAAATCGATTGGAAGTGGTTTCGAGACGTTTCGGAGTTACTAGAAGATTTTGGAATTTTCCAGCACTGGAGAAAAGCCCATAAAAATGGTTCATATGAACTTTACCACTTTTAATCGCGGATTACCCATAATATTGACGTATTTGATCGATTAAAGCACAATTTTCCGAAATTCGTAACTTCCAGTTCAAATACATATTTTTTGACAGAAAATTCTCCACGAAAAAATGTAAAAATACGCCGACAAAATCTGAAAGTGGTAGATACCTTATTTTCAATCTCCCAAATCGATTGGAAGCAGTTTCGGAACATTTTGGAACCTCCAGAAAATTTTTTAATTTTCCAGAACTGAAAAAAAAAAACATAAATGGTTTGTATGAACTTCAGAACCTTTAAACCCAGATTACCCATATTGGTAGGTTTAAAATAGAGTATCTACCAACTTGTAGCTTTTTACCTCAATGTGTAGCGCTGTCCCCGCATTTTTACATTTTTTCCAGGGAAATTTACCTGTCAAAAAATATGGATTTGAAATGGAAGTTACGAATTTCGGAAAATTGTGCTTTAATCGATCAAATACGTCAATATTATGGGTAATCCGCGATTAAAGGTGGTAAAGTTCATATGAACCATTTTTATGAGCTTTTCTCCAGTACTGGAAAATTCTAAAATTTTCTAGTGACTCCGAAACGTCTCGAACCACTTCCAATCAATTTGAAAGGTCAAAAATAGGGTATATACCCAATTTCAGCTTTTCTCGTTGATTAGATCAAATTTTCATATTTTACTGCGCGATAAGGTGATTTTGAAATTTCAAAAATTTTCCAAAATTCGAGAAATGAACTTCAGCACCTGAAATTTTGAATGAAGGATTCTTTTTCAATGTACCTTCGATTTATTTTTGTTTCAGCTCGAAATTTCACTTTGAGTTTGTATATGTATCTCCCTTATTAATCGAATTTTATAGGAAACCACCCAGACAAAATGTGGTTCATTAAATCATCAAAAGATAAGAACAAGATTTCGATAAAATCCAAAGTGAAATGAAGGACGCAGATCTGATTTTTTTCCATAAAATTTCCATTGAAAAAAATGATGGCAACAAAGCGGAGAAAGAATTGAAAGTGAGAAAGAAAAATTTTTCGTAAAAAACGTTTTCCTACAACCTTTCAGACTCCTCAAATCAATACCTCAACGATTCAAATTCAAAACCTATCAGTATAGGTAGTCAAAGTATGAATCATTTTTATACGAAACACGCGTGGAATTTTCCACATCCAAGGAACTTTTGATATTTGTCGACAAATTCGGTACGTAAACGTGAAATAGGTAAAAGCTTCTCTAAGTCGTACTTCATTAAGAACGTTATCAACGCTATCTGTCAAATAGAAACATAATAATTTGTTACGCGAGATAAAGATATTATACGTTTCCCGCCCTTAAGGTTTGTTTTAACGTAAACACCATCGTTATTAATAATGGTATACGTAAATGATGAGGGTGTCTGTGCCCTCTGCTCCGCATACACTTGGCAAAATGAGAAAGCTCTTTCAACCGGAAATAACTCGAATGCAATAAAAATACTTTCCGATGACAAAAAAATGGTCTATTATTGTATTGATTTTCTTTTATAATTTTTTCTCGACTGTGAGAATAAAATAACGTCGAATAAGAATTTGGTGAAAGATAATGATGCAGACTTGTAGAGAATGATTATCGAAAAATGTTTATCTATGAATAAATTACGCTTGGCGATAATAATACTTCAGTTTGAATGTGAAAAGGTATTTAGAATGGAATATTGCTCTCTGATTAGAGTCACGATGGGTATTTTATGTTGAATATGAAGCGTTTTAATATGTTTAAAAATCGAATTTCTCGGGTGCTCGGTTTGAGACGTTATAGCCAGAAACCAGATTCTCAGTATGATGCCATCATAATTGGAGGAGGTAAATAAATGAAAAATTATCAATTTTTCAATTTAATTAATAATTATCAAAGTAGCAACTAACGAAGAAACAAATCACTATTGCTAAAAACTATTTGCATGAAAATTTTCTCAATTATGAGGGTTAAAAATTAGGATTAGGCTACGTATACAAAAATTTGAAAATTAGGGTGGGAGGCCAATCACCAGAGGGATGCTAGGAGATGGTCTGAAAATTTTTTGTCAATATATAAGTGTTTCTATAAACTTGGCTTGGCTCAAATGGCTGACAGACTGAGAAGCGAGAAAAAAACTGATAGTCAATTGAAATCGAATTTTTCTCTCAAGAATTAAAACGTTGCAAAATTTGTCAAAAATCGGAAAACCAACTTCGGGAGCTCGAAATTTATTTTTGAGATGTAGGTGACATTTCAGTGAGTCAAATTTTGGCTCAATCGATGTGAATCATCGTGGATGGGCTGTAAAAGTTCTTTTGTAACCAGATGAAGAATTTCTCAGCTCTTGTAAATGAAGAATAATTTAAAAATTGAGAAAAAATTTTACCTTAATAAACAGGAGGAAGTTCCATAAAAAGAGTGTACTCATAAATATCGAAAAAATATCAATCAAATAAATTAAAATGCAAAAATGTTTTAAAGTATAAAAAAAAAATTGTTGACGTCTAGGAAAATGAAATAAAATTTACGTTGTACGCATAAATCAATTAAATGTCATCAATTTTGAGAAATAGTTTCAAAAATTGTTTAAAATATTTTAGAAATCGTAAAAAATTTGAAAAAAAATAATAATGAGCTTTTCCTGATATGGGACAAAAATGACCCTTGTTCCAGAATCGGTCAAAATCGACCGAAAATGGTACTTTTAGTGTAAAATCACCCAAAAAAAATGTTGGCCCCTATTCACAGTATTCACCCACCATTTCCGGAATTATGGCACTCCCCTGTCGAAAATTCAACACGCGATATCTCTGGAAGGAATGGATAAAAAAAATTGAAATTTTCAGAGATTAAGTATACGTCTTCTCAGCCAGTAGATATGCTTTAGAATTTTTCGAAAATTTTCGGTTAATATTTTCTCAATTTTTTTTCATGTTAAAATTCACAAAAAATTTTAAAAAACAATTTCGGGGGGCGCCATCAATTCGTTAAGTAGTCACACATCACATAACTTTTTTTTCGGATTCTAAAATTGGGTGCAACATGCTCAAAAAAATCAAAAGCACTATTTTAGAAACTCCTAACAAGGCAGGTATTCCAATTCAAAGTAAAATTTTGAACAGAAACAAAAATAAATTGAAAGTACATCATAAAAAAATTCCATTTCTAAAATTTCAGGTGTTTAAGTGCATTTCTGAAATTTAGGTGAATTTTTGAAATTTGAAAATTATCTCATGGCCCTGCAAAACATGTAAATTTGATCTAATCGACGAAAAAATCTGAAATTTGGTATATACCCTTTTTTTGACTCCTCCCCCGAATCGATTGGAAGCGGTTTTGAGACGTTTTGGAGCCTCTAGGAAATATTAAACTTTTCCAGAGCTAAAGAAAATCCCATAAAAATGGTCCATATGAACTTCAGCACATACGTATAATTGCGAATTACCCATATTAGTGACCTATTTCATCGACTGAATCACAATTTTCCGAAATTCGTAACTGAGTTTTGGGTCACTTTTGGCCGATTCTGGGTCAAGGGCGGTTTTTGACCCTTATCAGTAAAGGCTCTGCATAAAAATTGTCAAAATTTAGGTAGATCCAAGAGCAAATGAAATGTTGATAAAATTACGAAAAATTTTGTGAAATTGCCAAAAGGTTTTATAAAAACGATTAAAATTAAAACGAAAATTTTGTAAAATTTGTCAGTTTTAAATTGAGTGTAAAAATCTGTAAAAAGAAAAATATTTACTTTTTCACTTTTTATACATGATCTTAATTTTTTCATGAAGTTTCGGTATTCATCACAGCTAGATCGAACAAAGGGAGCAAAAAATGCAAGTATCCCCCCCTCTCTCATAACAGGGAATTTTTTGAAAATTATGACCATAAAAATTAAATTTCATTGAAAATTTTCAAAATTGAGGTTATGGATTTTAGATGATGTTTTTTTGATTTTGGAAAGTTATAAATTTTGAGCTGATTTTGTGTCTTTATTTTTTATGACCTGTTGGAAAACCGTGAAAAATATTCAAAATCTTGTGAAAATTGACTAAGAAAATTAGTCGACTTCTTATGGGAATCCAGAGGGAAAATGGGGTAAGACGATGAAATGTTACTAAGTAATTGAAATTTTTCAAAATATTGTACAAGTTGCTTAAAAAGGTCAAGATTCTTCAATTTTTTATAACCTAAGTTACTAATTAACATGTAGTTGAAAAAATTTGTACATTTTTTTCGCCTCTCTATAAGATGTCGACCCTGCATTTCCTGGCATTCAGTCAGCATCCCCTACTCTCTCATTCTGAATCAGTGAAAAGTCACTGATAAATAGTCAGAATTGGAGCACAGGAAAAATCAGCGAAATTCACTGATTTTTAGCGAATTTTCACTAATTCTTCAAAGATTCTCACTGATTTTTCAGCAAATTTTAAAAATTTCACTGACTTTTCAGTGAATTTTCACTGATTTTCCAGCGAGTTTTCTCACTGATTTATTTTCAGCAAAAAAAATTCCCTGATTTTCTCCTGTGCTGCAATTCCGACTGTTTCTCAGTGATTTTCATCATTTTCACTGATTTATAATTGAGAGAGGACTGATTGAGGCTGACTATAGGTCTGGAGGGAGGCACAAAGAAAGCCATGGAATTGGAAGGAGTAAGATTTTTTCGTAAAAATTAATGTTTTTGAGAAATCAGATCTCTATTGAGCGACGTCACTGAGGACAAAAATAGAATTTTGAGCTCGATCAACGTTCAAATTCGAAATATGATAAAATTCGAGGTTAATTAAGTTGGAAATTTTGTGAAGTAGCCAATTTAGGAAATTTTTGGGATGAAAGCTAGTCCTCCTTTTTTGGGGGTTAATTTTATAATTTCAAAATTAATCATTTTTAGTCTAGGTACTGGTTTATTTTCTGGGTAAAAAAAACTTTGGAATTCCTGACCCAAAACTGACAAAAATCAAGCTCAAAAAACCTTCAATTTAATTTTTCAGGTCACAATGGTTTAGTATCAGCCGCATATTTGGCCTTGGCCGGTAAAAAAGTATGTGTTCTGGAGAAAAGACCCATCATAGGAGGCGCTGCCGTAACCGAAGAAATCGTTAAAGGTTTCAAATTTTCAAGGGCGTCGTATTTACTAAGTTTAATGCGACCTCAAATATACAAAGATCTTAATTTAAAGGTACACACACATACGATGAAAATTCACGTACGGTTCAAGTTTCTTGTACGTAAGTTAAGTTGTATATTGTTGGAGTGTTTAAAACAATGTTATCGCGGTAACGCTGCTTTGTATGTATTTTCGATAAGGAATTACGCGAACAATAATAACTCGCTTCTCATATTCGAAGCTTTATTCTTAATTTTTCAGAAATTCGGGTTGAAGTATTATCTTCGAGATCCTTGTTCGTATACGCCGTTGAGAAAATCGTATTGGACGGACGGAGCTAGGTCACTCACCCTTTCACAGAATGCTTCTTTTAATTATCGAGAAATATCGAAATTTTCTCAAAATGATGCTAAGGTCTTTTTTGACCCAATTTGATAATTTTTAATTTTCTCAGCTCGAAAGGTGATTTTATTTTATTTAATTGCAGAAATATTTGCAATACGAAAAAAAACTGGAGAATTTTGTGGATTGTATTCAACCGCTGATGGACGTATCACCTTCATCTTTGGCACAATTATTTTCCAAAGAAGTTTCTCTCTCGAAAAAATTTAATTTGATTAAATCCAAAGACATCAGAGAAGCTGGTCAGGAAAAATAACTTTGTTTTTTTTTTTAATTTTTTGATATTTTTTCATTAATTTATTATTTAATTACAGTTTTGGGGTTATTGAACTTATCCACGTGTTTACCTTTCGCATACGAGATTATGTTCACTTCTGCAGTCGACATAATGAATAAATGGTTCGACTCTGAACCTCTAAAAGCAACTATTATGACAGATGCTTGTGTTGGAAGTACCCTAAGTCCAGAGACTATTGGCTCAAGGTACAATGAATTTTCTTTCAAAAATTTTTTGACACATTTTTAGATAGCTCTTTTAATTTTTTTTAATAGTTACGTTTTGATACATCACGTGATGGGAGGTATCGATGACCACAAAGGGGCTTGGGTCTACGCAGAAGGAGGCATGGGATCGGTCTCCAAAGCCATAGCGAATTGTGCTCTACACCATGGAGCTCATATATTCACGAATCAAGTAAGCAATTGAGAAATTTCGGTAGAGGTTCCCACAATTTTCAAAAAAGTACCCCTTTTTTTACCTTCAATTTTTAGAACGTAACTCAAATACGACTAAATGATCGTAATGAAGTCGAAGGAATCTCAACCGAAGATGGAATTTTTATAAAAAGCTCGAAAATATTATCAAACGCGACTCCTCAAATTACATTCCTCGATTTACTTCCTTCAGGGTGTTTAGATCCCAAATATGCCGATAGTATTAAAAAAATTAAATATAATTCTCCAGTCACGAAATTGAATGGTGAGTTTTTCTCGAGATTATGATTCAAATTCGACGAAATTATTGAATTTTTTTTCCAGTGGCTTTGAATAAAATACCGAATTTTATTTGTGATCCAAATACCAGCGAGAACTCAATTATGCCTCATCATCGTTGCACAATACATTTAAATTGCGAATCCATGGATGTCATTTTGAATGCTCATAAGGAAGGAACCAATGGAATTTTCAGTACCAAGTAATGAAAAATGAGTAATATCTTTAAAAATTTGTAGGTGAAATATTTTCTCAGAAGTCTCACATAGAGATAGGCCTATTTTTCGGTCAAAATACATAATAAAATTTGTATTTTGAAAAAAATTGCTTAAAAGTTTAAAAATCTGTTACAATTTTTAATTAATCACTCGGGTTTCTTCATAAACAGGCCAATGATCGAAATGACCCTGCCATCAAGTTTAGACCCAACTTTGTGCTCCGAGGGAAATCACGTGTGTTTGATATTTTCTCAGTACACAATGTACGACTTGAAGAATGGAAAATTATGGGATGAACAAACGAAGAACGAATATGCCAATCTGGTTCGTACCATTTTCAATTTTCATATGAGTATACTCGGCTAAGGCAGTATGTCTATGTACATATGATGCAAGTTTAAAATTTCCTTTCTTTCATTTTTCTCCAAATTGACTGAAATCAAGAGGGCTCAAGAGAGTGAGGGCAAAAATAAAAAACAGTGCAATGAGATGAACGCACCTCCATCAAGAAAGAGTGGCTCAATTTTTAAATTTTTCATCATTGCTCAATTTTTTTGAGAAATTTATTTACGAAGGGAACTACACAAGCTGTTGGCTTTCGATTTTAACGAGAATAAAATTTTTGAAAAAAACTGGTTCCATAATTCCCTAAGTCGAGATTTCAAACGCCTTATTCATTTTTTAATTTTAAGTAAATTTTTGAAACTTCAAATCAACGAAAGTGTGTAATTACTGAAAAGAAGCCAAGAAAATTAATGAAAATCAGGTTCCTATCTAAATTGACCCTTCCACTACTCAAAATTGAATTTTACTGCAGATAATTCAGGTATTCTTGAGCCTCCGACCAAAATTTTATTTTCTGCAATACCTAATACCTATTTTTAAAAATTATTTCAAAATGTCTAAAAATGAACCTGAGCAATTGAAAATCGAGTTCTCATCAGCTTTCGAGTAATTCAGCGAAAAAATTCAAATTTGTCAAGATTTCCTGTTGGACATCTTGACTACACATAGGTATCTATTTTTTGATCTTTATTTAAAATTTGAGACAAAAAATGAAAATAATTAAAAACAGTAAAATTAAGTAGTCGTCTAGCTAAATCATCATCATCTAATGTCAACCCTCTTCTCCCCCTATGAAATAAAATTTTACAATTTTCAGTCGCTTCCGGGTCTCTAACGCGATTTCCGATATTCTCCAGAATTTTAGAATTACGAAAAATTTTAAATGAGCAGCTAAAAAATCGAGTTTTTGACATTTTTGGTAAACTACTTGACAAGAAGCAAGGAGCAAGAACCAGATTTCTAGATGCCCCGGTTGATTTACGGGCATTAAAAAAAAATTGAAATTACAGGAAAAAATTATGATTTTGTTGAAAGCTTGAGAATTTGGAAGGATTGGCTTGTGACATGAGAAAGAAGGAAGGAAAGAGAATAGTTGGATACCTATTTTGATCTACCTAATGTTTTTTTTTCAAATTTTTCCTTCGTTCGTCATTAAATTTTCTTTGTCGAAGAAACATCAATAAACTATGTAAATTAAGTATAAAGTAGGGTCAGATGAAACAGGGTGACTGAAAATGGTGATATTCAATTTTGGATGATCGATATTAGGTACCTAAAGACTTCTTTTTCATCAATTTTACTTTCAAAAATATATTTTTGCTTTTAAAAAAAATAAAGGTTTTTATTCCTTCAAAAATTCGATAAAAATCTAAAAATTAACTTTGCTAAATACCTACTTAAAATTTTGGTCATGGAGGTTTTAGAACATGCTCTTTTCAAAAATCTCACTCTCGTTCGAAACAGGGGGGAAACACTCTTCTTAGGTAAAAGAACAAGATGGAACAAAAATACACAGAATTTTAACAAGATAAAATCTATAAATATACACGATCAAAAGAGTAAGTAACTATAATGAACAAATTTTTAAATTTTTTTCCACCATTCATCAGTTATTTTTCAAATTTGCTCAAATCATGAGATCTCGAAAAAAATAGATCAAATAATTTAAAAAATTGAAATAGGTACCTATTTAGAATGAAGTCTGTTGATTATATGAATTTTAGAAATTTTGGTGCGAAAATAAACGAAATCGAAAAGGATGAAATTGACATCGAATTTCATTTTCATTTCCATTGAGAAATTAAAATTAACAAAATCTTAAAAACTTTGCATTTTAATTCATCAGGTATTTGATTCCGTGGAAGAATATGCTCCAGGGTTTAAAGAAAGCATCGTCGGATATGAAATTCTCACCCCTCCGGATTTAGAAAAAATATTCGGATTGACTGGCGGTGTAAGTAGAAATACGAGTACAATTTTTCAAAAAAATTAATCAATTTTAACTCGAGTTATTTCATTTTAGCACATTTTCCATGGAGAATTATCATTAGATCAGTTATTTTTCAACAGACCGATCAACTGGAGTACTTTATCACCTTACACAGCAATTAAAGGGTTATATCTTTGCGGATCTGGAGCCCATCCTGGAGGAGGGGTGACAGGATCCCCTGGAAGATTAGCTGCTCTATCTGCTATCTCCGATTTCAAAAATAAACAATAAAATTTAGACATTGAAAAATAAACTTTTTATCTCATAAAAAATAGGTACCTACGGTTAATTTACATTGATGAATTATCAAAAAAAAAATCCTTACGTTTGAAAAATCATACCGATTTTCAGGGCTGGTAAGTCAGCCTTAAGCTTTAAGCTTTAAGCCGTTAAGCCGATGATTTTTTCGAAAATAAGAATAAGCTTTAGGCCTAAGCTTTATTTTTAAAATTCTCAAGTTTTAAGTTCAAGTTCAAGTTTTATTTTTTTTTTGAGCTCAAAACTTGAAATTTTTTGCTCCATCTTTCCATTTTCATCCAATTTTTACAATTTCTTTTGAACCATCAACTTTTTTCATATCTTCCTAACCTTGAAATTTTTTCAAATTGAAATTATTCATCAATTGTTCTTTAAAAAATGTTCTCAATTTCTTTCCAACATAAAATTATTTCAAATTTTAGAATTTTTCCCCATTTTTTTCTCACCTTGAAATAAAACATTTTTTTCAAACTCAAATTCTTTTCAGCCCTGAAATTTTTCTTGAAACATTTTTCTACATTCTTGAAATTTTTTCAATCTGAAAAGGGTACCGGCGGAATGAAAGTGAATCTGCCCCCGAGCTGAAATTCGAAACTAACCGATGGAATTTATAGTTCTTAGGGTCTGAAAACCACATAGTGAAAATGTTGGCCCCTACCCCTCTCCTAGCCCTAGTTATGGGGCGAAACGTTACTTTTTTCAGCCTTTCCATTAAAAATTTTCATTTCCACGAGTTTTTAACCAAATTTTTTCAAATTGTCGTGAGTTGTACACTATACTAAGGATGTTAGTGGGTGGTTTGAAAAAAAAATTTTGACGATTTTTTCTTGCCAAAAATCGCGTTTGATAACTTGAAATTGAGTTTTCTGTATGATGTTTCAGAGGTGCAATTCTGAAAAAAAATTTATGTACCCAGTCCCTATGTACAACGTGATATTTTTTTCAAAATTGTTTAGGTGATGGAACATCCTGAAAAATGCGAAAACCCATTTTTTCACAACGTTTTTCACTCATAAAAATGACAATTTTTGGCCGAAAAAATTTTTCTCTTAATTATATCCCAAAATACGTATTTATCACCACTTGACCGATTTTCACTTTATTTCATATTTTTTTCGTGATAAATTTTCAAAATTTGAGTGTTAGGTACTTATTCGAACTTGAAATTACCAAAAAAAAAAAGGAATTTCCAGTTTACGATTTGTTGACATTTTTTATAAATTTGATTTTTTCACACACTTAGCATTTTTCATTCTCCAAAATTTTAATAAATGCGAAACAATTTCATGATGTGATTAGTGTAGGTGTGCAACCGGAGACATTATTTTACATACTTAATACTTTTGAATTCCAGAATTCTGAGTGTGAAAAAATATTAGGGTTGGATGCAAAAATTGAGTTGAGAAAATGTTGAAAAGAAGTTTAAAACTTTGAAGCTCGGTTTGAAAAAATTTTGAGAAAAAAATCTGAATTAAAAAAGTTTTAAGATAAGAAATCGAGTTTGAAAAAGTTTCAGAATTCAGAAGCAATTTTGGGTTTAAAAATATTTTAGGAGAAAAATTTGGTTTGAAAACATTTAGAGAAGAAAATTTAGCAGCTTGAAAAAATTTAGAGAAAAAATACTTGAAATTCTTTTTTTTTCTTCGTTCTTAAATTCAAATACAATCAATTTTCTGATCACAAAAAAAAGTGAAAAATTGATCTCGTTTCGAACTTCCCTCACCACAACCCTCCCATCCCCTCTGCCCCACAAACACACAAGAAAAATTATAAAAAATGGATTATGTAGACAGAAATTAAGGGAAAAGTGTCTAAAAATCATAATTTTTAATTTCCAGTTTGATATGAAGAAGCAACTAATGAATATACCTAATTTCTATCTACATAATTATCTTTAAAGCTTTGCATTGGAAGCGTAAAAAAACGTATTTTTATGTATTTTTGAGCGATATTTTTCGAATTTAAGGGGTAGGGATTGCTTAAAAAATAATTTTTATAATGACCGAAATTGTAGATTAGGTGGTGAAAAATAATTTTTGCTGGAAAATTTTTCTAGAAGACCAAAATTTTTGATGTATGGGAGGGGGTGGGCCTGTATGTAACGGGAAGCGAGACGAAAATAGTCGTGATATAACTCACCGAATAGGAAATTTAATTCTGAATACTTTTGGTTATTTACAAATTTTACTCATCTTAGAAACTTTTCGGTAAAAATGAAAAAAACGTGATTTTTATGATTTTTTGAAATACTTTTTTCAAATTTGAGGGGCACCGGTGGCCCCAAATTGGATTTTCTATAAAAAGTAATTTGTAGCTGAAATGTTGAGGGACAACTTTTGTGGGAAATTTTTTTCACTAGAACCGATAGGACGAGCGCTACAGGCGTTTTTAAGAAGGGGGAATGGACCCTCGGGAAAGGGGGAGGGGTAAAAAAAAGGCATCTGGGCAAAATTTGTTTGTTGTAATGTCTAGAACACGAATCAATCATAAAATTGCTTTTTACAGCTCAGTCGAGCGGATATGAAATTGAGACCTGACTAGGTTATCAAGATTTGATATCGATTCGGTACAGCTCAATTCGAAAGTTATCCGCATTTGATCAACATTATATAAAAGTAAGTTTTCAGAATGTGAATTATCGTACTGAATTTTTGAGTTTTTTTTATCAATTTAATGGATTATTTTTTGGAAATCGAGGGCCGAAGTTTTACAATCATTTTTTTTCAATTAATTGTTCTTTAATATGAAATGAATTTGTTCGAGTAAGTAGGCACCTATTTAAAAGCATAATTATTTTCAAAAAAAATACCCATATTATTTCAAGACATTTTTTTCAAATATTTGAACAAATTACATTAAAAAAATCAAAAATGAGAAAAAAATCAAAGCAGGTGAAAATCAACGACGTATATATTGCCTATTCTCTCGATTTCAAAGGCATTCAAAAATTTTATGGATTTTAAAAATCACATAAAAATGGGTACTGGAATGCATAACTTTAATTAAGAATTATTATTTTTTTGTCCTCAGATACGCAATATGAAATCAAATGAGACCTGACTCAGTTTTCAATTTCCTCCCTCGATAAATCACCATCTCTCATAATTTTCCCAGTCTACTTACAATGAATCCTGTTCTAATCCTACTCTTGCTAACTTCACGAATCCCTTCTCTCACTTCAAACTACATGTACGAATATCAATACGAAAGATCAATTTTGGACGGCGATCAAGAAGATTTATCCATTTCGGAAGAAACCTCCGACCCAGACCGATCAGATGAAGATCACGAAGGTGTAACCCACGTCCCAAAATCAAAACAAATCCCCGTCACCAATTCTTTGAACAAAATCGCCACCAAATTCATAGAACTGATTAACAGGCCAACATACGTAGACAAAACACATTTCTTGGAGACTCTGTTCGAAAGCCGAAGACGATCCCAAATGAACGTCATTACCAGTCCAAAAGGATTCGGTAAAACCACCCTGATGAACATGATCAAATTCTTCGCTCAAATCGAAGTCGATCCAATGGGTAAACCTTTGGCACTGGAAAAAATGCAGAGCTATTCCATCTTCGCCAACGAATCGTCCAACTTGAACATATCCCAGTCGCTGGGGGTTATTCACCTCGAAATGGGTCAATATCCGGTCATCTATTTAAACTTAAGATACATTATTGGTAATAATATTAAAGCAACGTGGAGAAATTTACAATCCAGATTGAAAAAATTATTCCTCGAATACGGTTGGATGGTGAACAAAATACAAAGAAAATATAAAGTTAGAAGATACGATTGCACAGTGAACGAAAAACTGCAGAATTCCGTTATGCAGAAAATAATCACCAATACGAAAGTGAACGCTGATGTATTCGAGATGAGCCTGTTTGTATTTTCCGAAGCACTTTATATGCATTTTAAAAAACGAGTTTTAGTGTTAATCGATGATTTCGACGATCCTCTGATTGAGATGGCAACTCATCCGCAGAGTGATTTCCCTCGTGACAGGGTAACTCAAGTATTAGGCAACATGCTGGACAGATTATTGGTAGGAATTGATAAATTGAAATATGTCGAAAAAGCCCTTCTCACAGGAACTAATCATGTCAGATTATCTATAACTTTCGATTCGTACGCCAAGTTATTCAAATTCAATCGGTTCCTGGATGGGCATCCATTCGCTAATTATTTCGGATTTACCGAAACCGAGGTGAAGAATTTATTTAAAAAACATCACTTGGATCGAAAAGATCTCGAAATGGTGAAAAAATTACACAACGGATATGAGACTTTGAGCGAGCGAAATCCGACAGTTTTGTATTGTCCTCAATCTGTAATATCGTTTTTGAGCCAAAAATTCAACCAATCTCGACCTTTTTTACCCCTGATCGAGAATCCTCCTTTGACCAAATTCGTGCGAATTTTAAAACACGATAAAATACGAATCATGATTTCAGAACTTCTCGTTTCCAAGCCAATAATTTTTGCAATGGCGAGAAGACTCGAATACGAAGATTTGGAGCACTTGGGTCGAGTGCTGAATGATGAATCGCCTTTGGATGCGAATGCTGTACAGACATTTTTCACATTCTTATTAGATAACGGGTATTTTACAAATGCCAAGTACCCGAAAGCCAAGAAGACTGTGTTTCAGTTGGCAAATTTTGAAAGTTCGCAAGGGCTGGCGAATTTTTTTTACGAATATGCAACGAGTTATGGGAGCCTTGATTTGGATTCCATTGCGGGCTTGTTTGATGGTATTTTTACCAGCGATGAAGTTTCAGAAGAGATGTTGATCAATTTGAGGAAATTATTGAGGAAATTGTTTCCCACCGAGGAGAATCCTGATGCGAATAAATATCGAATGCATGCCTTGATATATTGTTCGTTGATGAAAAATTACCTCAATGATTCGATTGAGGTGAGAATTAATTCTGATCCTGATGTGGAAAGGGAGGTTGAAATTCGAGCTGATATTTTAGTCATGAAGCGTTCGAGAGCCATGATTGTTGAAATTGGACAAGAAACGACGGCAAAAGTAGCTCTGGAAATGGCGGAAGAAAGTTTGGCCAGATGGAAAACTAAGAAGAAATTGAGAATTATTAAATACTTGGGATTAAGTTTCGACCATGGAAAAAAAATCAGAATAGGATACAAAGATAATACACATAATTCTCCAATAATCATCAAGAAGTCGCCGAAACAAAAAGAATAGTCAATTTTTGTAAGTATAATAAGTAGGCAAAACTTGAAAAATGATATCATAAATTGAATAGGTAAATCCAATCTGCAAATACAGATTATTAAAATTGACGAGATGAAAATAATTAATATTTTTATTCAATCATTAAGGTAAACATCACACACATATCGTAAAAAATCCGCTAAAATGATGTGAGAGGATTGCAAATATGAATCTACGAAAATCATGGGGGAATTTCGGTATAATACCCCCCCCCCCCCGGTCAATTTCCGGTCGGAAATTTTGGCAAAATTTCAGAGATTTCAAATAATTCGGCAAAATCTATAAGTAATGAAAAACTGAGCCTTTTAAAATTTCAAAATTTACTGTCCTCTTTCAGAAATCACAATCCAACTCTAAAATTATTTACTCCTCAAATCAAAATTTTTGAAAAATTTCGGCCATGCTGCGCTCGGCCTTATTGAATTTTTTCTTCCATAAGTTCAAAACAATCCAAATCCCATAAAAGATTTTTTTCGTATTTTTCTTCAAAATTATTCCAACTGATTTTATCAATTTTTTTCTCATTAAAACTCATTTTCGATGTTTGGAAATCAAATTTTTCAAAAGCTTCGGCCTCGCTACGTTCGGGCCAAATTTATTTCTCTCATGTTCACATTGAATCCATAATCTTTTAAATCAAATAGACTAAGAAAATTTTATCGGTTTTTTCAACTACGTACAATGAAATTACTGAGAGAAAAATTCAAGCACGAGTAGGACTGAGTCATTTATTTTTTCATGCAACAAATTTTGCTGTTCATGAGCAGGGATGAGCAAGAATGGCTTTTAATAATGAAAATGTATTCGAAAACTCAAGGAAAAATTTCCAGGCGTGAGCAAGATTAAAAATTGAACTAATCTTGAACACGATGTTACTTTTCAAGTTTTTGTTACGTTGACCTGAAAATTGTGTTTTTCCCTTTTCATGATGTTGCTTCACATTGTTTTTGTTATACTTAATCATTGCAAAAAATTCTCAAATTTTTGAATTATTATTCGGTAATTTTGAATTTTTTACTCGACATTTTTGAACCTCATACCCCCCCCCCCCCCTCACAAAAAATTGTTTTCGAATGGTCTCTGACTAAAATTGCCAATTTTCCATTTTTGGTACCTACCTATTTTCAAAATTCAAAGTTTATGGCGACATTTTCCCTCAAAATTATTAAAAAATTGTGTCGAGTTCTGGAAAAAGCGAAGTAAAACGAATTTTGGAAGTCTGCTCGAAAGATCTACACAAATGTAGCTTTTCTCGTGAAACTACTCCAACAAAGACGAAATTTTCATTTCCAGCTTTGTATCTTGAAACTCCAAGAGTTCTGGAAAAATTCAAAGATTCAAGTACGAGAGAAAATCTAAATCTAAATCTAGCTGAAAGGTACAGAATGACGGAAAATAATGAAATAAAGTTTCAAGAAATCGATGTGAGGTAGGGAGATATTTTTTAAAAATACTGAAGGAAAGTAGAATTACCTACTCGAGATTTTTAATTTTTTGGACCGAATTCGAAGCCTCGTGAGGGGAAGGGGTAGGTGGTCCAATCCAAAATTAACTAGTATTTAAACTCAGTGTTTCAAATATAGCAAAGGATATCCGGAACATACCATAGATGAGTTTCAATTTTTTTGTTTGCTTAAAATTTTGAAACGCTGTGTCCTTTTACAGACCCAAGACCTCATCAAGAAATTTACTATTTTCGAAAACTTTTATAAAAACTTACGAACAGGATTTTTAAAACTGATTTTTGAATACTCCTGAATTCCTACATAAGTAACACCGAAAATTGAGCCTTTTACTTTAAAGTTTAACTTTGAATTTTGAAAAAAAAAATCTTTCAATTGTTTTTTCAACTATTATGCAAGCCAAACTGCTCTAAATATTGTCAATTTTGTGATTCAAGACATCGAATTAGGATATCAAGGTGGTTCGAAAAAGAAAATATATTTTGGATTTTGGCGAAATTAGTGAAGAAGTGTGCAATATTGCGATTAAATTTCTAAACCTCTCTGGAACATTTACCTACCTACTTTAAAAAATTGGATATACCACTTTTTACTCTCTACACAGAGGATTCAAAAGTTGAAGATCGTGAATTTGACAAATCTCTATTTAAACCAAATTCCATTCGTTTCCTTAGAATACCTCAAAACTTCAAAAAAAATTATGGTTACCTAAAATAATTTTTGATATAATTTTTCAAAAAATTTCCATGGCAGTCAGTGACTCGAAAAATGACAAAAAAATTGATTTGGCCAGAAAATGAATTTTAATTAATATAAAAATTAAAAAGATCAACGAGGTTTTTTTTTGAAAATTGCTCCATTTTGAGATCTTCTGGTTCCATCCTCCGCTGAGCTGGGAAGGGCTCAAATTTTTTTTCAAGTTTTCCACTCAAAGTGAACTACCTCACCAATTTTTGCCAAAATCCAGAATTTTTTTTCGGTTCTACGTATCTATTGAGGATTATTATGAAAAATTTGCGAGTTAAAAAAACAACGATGTTCCCTTAGGAATTCCCAAGGCAACTGGAACCAAAACAACGGAGATTTTCAAAAATTTTGGGATGAGAAAACGTGTAGAAAAATTATATCAAAATCTAAACACAAATTCAAAAAGTAGTTGGATGAACATAGAATGGTTCAGATAATATTATCAACTGATAAACTGAATAAATCCAACAATCCTTTAACAGATACTCAAAAAATATTTTTATTTAATTATGGAAGTAAACATCGCAGAAAGGTAGGTAGGTAATAGGTATCACAAAAAATAAGGAATTAAAGAATAAATTGAAATATGTACACTGTACAGTAATACTTTATACAACTGGTAACCATTCAGAGTCTTACTAATGACATTTACGAGGTCACTTACTAACAAAAAAGAAAAATTAGTTTATAAGGCATCTAAATCATTCGTAATATCTTCTTTTTAGAGTTCGATACTTTTTCAACATATACAAAGCTTCCAATTCTTTGACGATGTATTCTCCTTTTTTAATAAGTTCTTCGAGTTGTTTGGGATCTTGCACATCTTTATTCTTGAAGAAGGCGTTTTTCAAACGAGATCGAAAGAAATCATACCCTTGAGGATAATCTTTGCCCAAATGAAGTAGCTGAGAAATTGAAATTGAGTAGATGTAATTATTGTAATATACGAATAAAATTATGGTAATAAAAAGGGCTGACTTACAGTTTTGTATAATGTAATAACAGTGCTTCTTTGAGACATATTTGCCTTCGAATTTTTCGTGCAAATAATAATATTAATAATGAACTTGATTTAAAAATTAACTTTCGTAACAACTAACAAACAAAATTTACGAAATCGAAAAAAAAAATTATCATTGATAACAATACAAGGTTTTTGAAATAATTTTTTGAAAGGTAAGTAAATCGAAAAAAATAAAATTGATTCACATTGAACGACTAGAATTGCGAATCGAACTAAAATTCAATTTACACGAAATTACCGTAATTTACCTCACTGATTGAATCGGTAATTTACCGAATAATTACAAAACCTTTACAATTTCAAAAAGCTATTTCGATTCTTCGTTCGTTTTGATTCAAAATAGCGAATCGTTCATTCAACACCTCCATCTTGCAATAACCATGGAATTTGATTTGAATTAATTTTCGTGTTTATTTTTTTTCTCGAATTAGTTTCCAAAAATATGATAAAAGAGGTGCAATTTGGAAAATAATACGAATTAAACACGTCAGAATAAATTTCTGATTGTGTTTATGCACCTGAGCAACTATAATGTTTAAAATCGAGTCTTACATTACATCGATCATACTAGCCAATGCCGACAGGTACATAAAAAATTTCCGAAAACAGGATGCCCAGGTAAATTAAATACGCTAATCGGGTTAAAATTACTTCAAATTTATCATAAATTCAGTATTCAATCACCATTACACTCGCACTATTTCATAGGTATCGTTGTGGGAGGGAGACGCCTCGTTTCATAACATCGATTTGAATGTCGATGCATTAAACGAAGAACTCCAGACATCTTTTATATTCACAAGCGGTTACATCCACGATCTCACTATACACGTACCATGGACCAAACTAATGTCAGAACCCGTTACCATCTCAGTAAATACTATCGGTAAGAATTCACCAGTGTTTGAATACCGGCTCCGGCTTTATGCGGTTCATCATCAGTGAAATATTTGGTTTTTTTCAGAATGTGTTATGAGATTAAAATCTCGAGATGAAGTTCCATTCAGACCGGCCGAAAAACCACCTTCGACGGGTCTTGAGACCAAAGAAACGGCCAAGTAAGAAGTTCTACATTTTTGATGCTTTTGTAGATGTTCATTCGTTTTTTGGTTCATAGGAAACGTCAACATGACGAGATACCGAATCAGTCATCTTATACGTCGGCTTTGACCAGTAAAATAATGAATAATTTATCGATACGATGTGAAAATGTAATACTGAAATTGGTAGAAGAAGATATAGTGTTCTCGATGAATATAGAAAAATTTACATTTGATAATGTGAATGAGAATTGGATACAGGCGATGACTGGTAAGTGTTTTAATGGCAATAAGATTAAATTTAGAAATGGAAAACACAAAAAGGGGTTTTTTCAATTTTAGAAATGACTATGGAGAAATTACTGACACGAAAACTGATAGCTTTGTCGGGAGTGACAATTTGTCTGGATAAGCAAAATTCATCCGGAAGAATTGATACTTATTTGGTGAGTATATCTGGTTTTTTGTGTGAAACTCTCGAAATTATCATCTTAATGCATGGTTTAATTTTACAGGAACCTTTGCTGTATCGCTGCCAGATCCATATTCGACTTTTACGAGCTTTCAACACTCCATTTTCTAAGAAACCAACATTCACTCGTTTTGATATTTTATCTGATAAGATGTCTTTCACTATTTCGGAACCTCAAGTAATTTTACTTCCGTTCTGTGTCATTTAAGGATTCAAAATCGTGATAAAATTTATTATTTGTATTTTAGATACCAATGTTGATGAAACTGGGTGTTATGATTTTCCGCTACAATGATAATCCGTCCTCGACTCATTCGAGAAATTTATCCTTCAATTCGGACAGTATTTCAACCAAATCCGATGGAAGTCATTTGTACAACGAAAACGCTGAAGGTAATTTGACTGATTTTACTTCCTAGAATAGTTCAATTTCTTCAATATTTGTAATTAATTTCAGAAAATGGCGATATGACTTCTTGGGGGACTTGGCTTTGGAACATGGTGCCTTCGATTCTGTCTCAGGATGAAACTGTATCGAATCAGAACCCCGATGCCATTTTCTCATACACATTCCAGATTGGTTTTTGTGTCAAATGCTTAGAGACTAATTTAAAAGTAATTCTAAACCTTTCAACTCGGAACATTTATCGTTTTATGAACTAACTTAGAATTATTTATTCAGGTATTAAGCCACAGAGTGAAAAAAAGTTCCAAAATCGAATTCAATCATCTTCTAAAAAGCACGTTTAATGGTTGTATTTATCAAATGGTGATGAAAAATCACGAATGGTTCAACGTCCAATTTGGTGTTAATTATGTCTCGATCGAGACACCATTTCAAGAAAATGATAATCCAAGTCCAATGGTTCGTTGCCTTTTTTCTACCAAAATAATATTCTGTAAACTGATCACTAATTAATTATACTTTACAGAACCAATTTATCACTGCTGGGACAGAAAACGATTCAGATATTCTGAAAGGAACATTATTCGACGAAAAAAGTTCAGAATTTATTAGCCAAGTTTACACCGTTGATCTATCTGAAAAAAATACTGATTTTGTTTCCGACGTGAACAATTTCCATTTACTGTACAACAGAGAATTTTCGTTCGATAGTCATTTAAATTTATACACCGGTTAGTTTGGTAAATTTTTCGTAATTTTGAAAAAAGTAATCGTCAATCAACTGAGAAATTTTTTTCAGAACACGTATTATTAGAAAAAACCCAAGCATTCGCGATCGATTACGTAAAAACATACCAAAAAACCAAAATCATCCAGACCAAAGAGTACGAACCCGAAGAACCAGTCGGATTCAGTGATAATGAAAGTGTTGAAGATTACGTACCTGAGCCAAGATCATAGTAAATCATCTGATTCGATAAACTATCAATTTTTCAAATATTCTGAATTAATCTGTTGGTTTGATTTCAGTCGAGTGGAAAAACATGCTTTGCTGAGGTTCATTTTTGGCCCATCGGTGATCAAAATTACCCCCGAAGTGATCGATAGCGTACGATATATTAATAAGATTACTCCTTATGGCGAATATTCCACTTCAACTGGTATTTTAAATATTCCATATTTTTGGGTTACTTTTCGCTTGAATAATAATGGATTTTAAAACAGGTGTTACAGAATCAGAATATTACTCTCAGAGCAAATATACGCCCAATTACGTGACTCAGTTTACATTTTTCGATCTCGCGTTTGAATTTCATCCTACTCCGTCCCATAACCAAATACTGGTAGGATTTTCTACTCGAATCGATCGGTTTATCATTTTTTCAATCTAATTTGTCTGGTATTATTTCAGCAAAGCTCCTCGGCAGGTGATTTGAAACGAGCTGAAATTCTGAATTCTTTGCAATCTCCGTCGTTATTGTTTTCATGCAAATGTATCGATGGCAGGACAACGTGTGTTCGAAATATTACGTCGGAAGGTCGCGAAGAAGTGAAAAAAATCACCATGTTTAAGGTATTTTGAAATTAAACCTGGAAATTTTTACCATTTTTGGAACCGTATTTCAAATTTAAATAATTTTCAGGCAGTTGAAATCCGATGCTCTATTTCTAAACTTGGACGATCGTCGAATTTATTGAAATGCGAAAAATTCGATTTCGAGTGGGCTTCTGATATTCAAAAACTATCCAAAGAATTACGTATTGAAACTAGTACGTTGGAATATAAATTATTTAGGTACATTTATATTTAATATTTTGTTAAATTATGTCTTTTTTTTAAGGAAATTTATCTGTTACTACGTCAAAATCTCATTTACTGTTGAGTTATTACATCGCTAATTATATTTGGTGGTCTTTTACGAAACCTGAACTGAAATCAAAATATTTCAGTAAAATTTTCCATTCGTCGTTGATTGAAGATTCGCATCTTCCAGGTAATGTTACAATTCCCTAGGAAAATCCTCTTTCTTGCCTCGCTAATTTCGTTTTTTTCCCTCAGGAAACGTGATTCTAGAAATGTTGATTGGGAACTTCGTTCTGAAGTATAAATATTTGAAATCTGTCACAAATTTGAACGTTTCAATTAACAATTGCAAGTCGTACGTTAATGAATTGAAAGGAGATATGCAAAAACGAGTGATCATTTTTAGCTCAGAATCCAATTCTGAGTCACCTTGTGTACAAAGTACGTCTTACTAAATTTTTATTCATCTTCATTAACGTAAATTAATAATATTTGTATTTTTTTTTTCAGTTATGCTGCAACGATTCAACTCATGTGACGATACCTGCCTGTACCCTTCCTGTATTTGGTTCACCATGAACGACTTGAAAATCAATTTGGACGTGGCTATTTATTCCTGGCTCATGTACGATCCAGTTTCGGCTCTCCAAGAGCCTTTGAATAAACCCAGCAGCTCGACGAAACAACAAACAGTATCAAAGTAAGTATTAAAATCATCCTAAAGACGGATTCGTTGACCTGATCTTTTGGTAGTCTGTCTTACAGGAGTGCTCCCAGCAGAAAAATATCGGAGAGCAATAGCGGTGGTCCTAGAAGATATTCCAATACTCCCAAACCAAAGGAGTCTGTTCACAGCAGTTCTGAGCACGAAGCTTTGTCTCCTCCGATTATCGTCGATAATGAAACATCTGATGTTTTCCAGCTGCCTCTTCCTAATGATCCAGTTCAAGAAGAAATGGTACACTTGGAAAAATATTTACAATTCGAGCTACACTACGATTCAAATAACTCTGGATTTTTTTTTTCAGACTTTGATCGAATATTTGACGAATAATATTCAGCAGTGGCGTAGTTTATTTGTGTACGGAGATATATCACATGTCTCTTTGTACATTCCTACCGGAGAATTACAGCATCGCAATGAGTCTCAAAATATGGAATATTTGATCAAAGAATCGTTCAAAAATCATCCGAATCAAGAACGAGGAGTTTTCGTGGTATCTTTAAAATCAGCAAAGGTCAAATGTGACGTTCCAGTCAATATTTTGGAAGAATTAAAATCCGAATCATTCGTAACGTTTTCGAAACTTGGCTGGACTCCTGGTCAGTGCTCTAGAGCAAATTTTCAAACTTCACATTTTCGTTTGAATAATTTCCGAAATTTTTTCTCCAGATAAACTAACGTTCCCTTGGACTATCTCGTTATCAGAGTTGAGTATCCATACAATACTCAATAACTGCCTCAGTAAACCTCTTCTAAAACCTTTATCAGCCAATTGTACAGTCGGAGTGTCGATCAGAGATGGAAATGAAAATCAATCAGTGATCGCCCTTTGCGTGCATTCCGATTTCCAACCAATTATCATCACTTTGGCTGATAAACAAGTAATTATATCAAATTTTGATCATTTTGAGACCAAAAAACATACATATTATTGATCCGATGTGTTTTCAGGTTGAACTGATATCCGATGCAATTGCAATTCTCAAGTCTTATTGCAAATCAAGACAACAGGCGACTTCTAAAGAGCTTCTGTCTAAAACATTATTATCTCAGAATAGCTCCGATAGTCTGATTTCTGGTTCGTAATCCATTTGACATTTTCCCAGGCATTGATCGAATTGAGGAAATAATTACGATATACTTATTTGTGCAGAAAAAGTTCAAAATAAATTGACCGGATGGATTCAATGGACGTTTACAAAATGCTGTGTGATCCTGTACAACAAATCGAACTCGGAAATACGAAAATTATCGGTGGAATTTGAAGATTCGATCGTATCTTTAGAATTCGACGATATTTTTCATAAAATGAAATTGAAAATCGCTTCTTTTGGCATATACCATCACATAAAGTGGGTAAAATTCATAATCAGGTTCCAGATATTCGATTGACTAAAAAATTTCTCATTTTTTCGTCTCAGATTGAATAAGACCGATCCCTGGCAAAAAGGGCAATTCCACGGTGTAATCATCCAACGCTGCTATTCTCAACCAGCTAATTTGGATAAGAAAAAAGGCGACGGAGACGGCGACGATACGTTCTTCTTAGCTACCATTACTCGAGCTCGGACTAGCAACTTGAAAACTCGTCTAATGCCAGGCCAGACGTCTTCAGAAATTGTAAGTTGATTTGTTTGGCATCAAATTGAGCAAATTTAACGATTGGGCTTTTTTTCAGGTGACTTATGGAGGTGATCGATTTATAACTGAGATCATATTGAAAATCAGCTCTACTGATGTTATCGTTCCACTCGCGATATTGGAACCTTACGTTGCTGTACTTCTGCCACTGAAGAAATTACTGGGTCGTGATCATCTCGATACAGCTACGATTGAAAAATCCAAAGATCAGTCTCCAAAGTGTTTACCGTTGGTGTATTTGGATATACCAAAGATTAGGATTTTTATTCCACTCTCTAATTGTGTCAAAAGTGGTGTGAATTTTAGTGATACGATTGTTTTGGAGGTAATGATTGAAATGACTATTTTAAAATTTGAAAAAATAACTTTAATATTGGTACCTTTTTACAGATTGGCTCAGCTCATTTAGATTGCAATCCAGAAAATCCAATAATTCGTAAACCTCTCCACCCCGAACTTTACTACTCAATGGCTCGAAAAACATACGCTAGTATTGAGCAGAAACTACTCAATCAGCAATACCATTTGATTATCTCAGATATTTCAGCCAACACTGGTATGTTTTCAGTTTTCCCAACGAGTTCGAGTAATATTTCTCATTCTTAATTCGTGTTCTCTTAGGTATTTGGAACGAAATTCAGAGAATGCTGGAAAAAGAGCATTTATCGGTGGAGGAACCTCCTTCGGCATTTGAACAGAATCCAGCTGTGATGTGGAATCAAGGCTGCCATCCGGATTCCAAGAATAAAGTCTATCTGCGACATTTATCCCAAATTCTGACCAAATTCTCATGCCAAGTTTTAATAGCTCCGCCGGTCGAAAGTTATTCTTTGAAGAGTATAGCTCATAGTGCTCATTACGAAGTAAATAATTCGGGTTTTTTGATAATTTTTTTCAATCATTGGCGATATTAACTTTTTTCTTTTCCATAGATCGCGGCTCTTTCGGATATAAATGTTTCAGTTTCGTTGAATCAAATTACTCTGATGGTGCTGTTTCATAAAGAATTCGTTAATTATATTTTACCTCATTTTTCTACCCCGAAGGATGTAAAAATTAATCAAAACCCTCCTCAGTTTAATGGGCAAATGAAGATGATCGATAGTGGAATTGAATCTATGGATCAGAGTTCCGCTGAGTCATCGTCTGTGATTAAAAGTAAGCTATAAATTTCAAATTATGGACGAAAAAATGGCTCAAATTAATATTTTTTATGATCTTATTGATAGATAAATCGGAATATAAATCTAGTCACGTGCACAGCGTCAACTCGAAAATATTTTATTCGGCTTTATCATCCAATACGTCGGTCATGCAGCAATCTAGTTTTTTAACGAGGTAAGAAAAAATACCATCGAGTCTTCTTAGCAGTTTAAATTCAACTTGAGATATTTTTCAGGTACGAAAACATTAAAGAAATTTACATCACGACTCAGAACATCAATATCACAATTTTCAAAACAAACGAGGCCAAAAATGGTGACGAGATGAAAATGACGTACGATCCTTTATTGAATTTAACAATTCTTCAGCCCTATGTACTCTTGTATTACGAAAATGAACTGTCGACTGCTCAAGTGAGTAATCGAAAACCATTTAAGCATTAAATTTGAAAATGTTTCATTCTATCGAATAAATTGACATTTTAGTTCTCAATATTCAACACTACGATCAGACTTCCAAGAATAGGATCAGCTAATTTCACCCAGAATCATATTCCAAACATCAAAGATTTTCCACAAATGTTGCTCAACACCGAAAAATCCAACTACGATCAGTATTCTAAAATTAAGTACCCTTGTTTCACTCTGAAAACTTCCCTGGATACGAATAAACGTTGGAAAGTAAGTTGACTCGTATTTCAGTCTTAAAACCGTAATTTAAACTTGACCGATGTGGATTTTTTTCAGAATGAGGTGATTTTGGGGCAACCTGTGATTATCGATTGTAATGCAAACACGATTCAATATGTTTTATCAACGATTCGATCCTGCAGTCGAGAATTTGAAAAATTGATCGGAATTTTTGAACCGTTTCAAGAGTGGGTTTTTGCTGATTCGATCGCAGATGGTTTTTTTTCGATTTTGATCCAATTTTGAATTTTTTTTAGACGAAAACGAGACCAAAGCGTTCAAACGTTTGAAAAAGAGATGAAATTCATTGAAAAATACCGACCTCATTTACCTTTAATTTCCAACACCACCTTGACCACAAATAGACTCGTATTCATATTCAAATCCGGCTTCAGAGGTAATTAAATTAAATTATGTCGTAAAAATAATTGTAATTGATCAATGATTAACTTTCGTGTTTTTTTTCAGGTCGCAATTTACTCCTAAATATGGACTCGATAGACATCAGAGCGAGATCCGCATGTGTGATGAAGACCACTACCGAATCAATTTGCTTCCAATGCGACGTCAAAAATATTTTCATCTCGTTACCCGAATTACGAGTTGAACCATTCTACGATATTTTCCACGATAATAATTCAGATCGAAGAAAAAACGATATTCTCTCGAATATGATCTTGAAACCTTGGAATTTCAGCATCGAACTGTATCTGATCTTCCAACGATGGAATTTATTTGACTCGAATCCTTGGAAATGTTTGAAAATCCATTCTGAAAATATCATCGTCGAAGTGACTCCACTTTATTTGGATTCAGTTTCGAAATTGGTCTCCGAATATCGTAAAATGTACGAGGCAAATGTATCCAATGATGATTTGCTGTTTGAGGTGCCTCCGAATGAAGAAAGTAAGTAGATTATGTGCAAATTATGAAATCTAAAGAATAATTTCGTTAGTGCATAATTTTTCTATTTTTTTCCAGCAACTCCAATCGAAAACTATAAAGATGATTTACGAGCCGGAGCTTTCCAATACATCAAAAATGAAGTCGACAAATTCGAATTACCTTCTCCTTACGAAGTTGTATTCTGTAATCGACCAATTCAACCTTATATGTGTTGGAGGTATCCTCAACCAAGGATTTTGACCAAATTACAGATTTATCCGGTTCCTGTAGAGGTACAAATTTTTCCTTTCTGAAATTTGATCTCGTCAGCTGTGATTTGACAATTATTTTTATTATAGGATATGAACGACGATTATTTAGAAGAAGAAATTCGCTGCCAGCTTCAATATTACGACGAAATGAAGGCAATGTTCATTCCTCACGTCTCATTTAATTTATCAGAAAATAGTATTCAGACTGTTAATCTACCCGAAGGGAAATTCTTCACAGTTGCAGCCGAATGCTGGCGAATCGTATTATACGATATGACAGAAGGAGGGCAAAACATCAATAATTTAAAAATAGACGTTAGGTAAATAAAAGAAAAAAAATCTTAATTTATCGTAAATTTTTTTTCTCAAATAACATCGATTTTTTTAGGTCTCTGGCTGGCTGTGTCAGAGTCGATTCTGCGTTCCAACCGATGCTCGTGCCGGAACAGCAAATCTTCATCAGTGTTAGTGAAATTCAGGTGTGTTTCGACAGAATTAGTTAAATTTTCTCTAAATAGATTACTCATTCCTGTATTTATTGAGATGATTTTATTCGTAGATCAATCTGTGTACGTTGATAAAAGCAGAAAATGTAGCCATAGAAAATTACAAAGTTGATTATGTACCTTCCAAGCAGCACTTCATGTCTGCCATTTGTGATGACCTGAAAGTTTTCGTATCGAGTTACAACGATAATAAAAGTTGGTATTTCAATTTTTGAAAAATGGTTCCCCATATTTCTTACGATTAGATTACAATGGGTGATTTTTTTTTTCCTTCATTTGCAGATAAAACAATCGAAATGTCAGCCATTTGTAAAGCCAATATCCTCAATTACGAGTATTTAATGTTCCAATCCTTCGTGGATCCGGTTTTCGCAGAATTTGCGATGTATTTTTCACCAGGTGAATTGATAAATTCTCATTGTGAGATTTTCTCTGAAATACGACGATTAATTTTTTGAATTTTTTAGAAACGACACCAAAATTAACAGGATTGTTTAGAAATATACATGTGCGTGTTAGTCCCAATTTTATTCATACGTTGTCGGTATCCAGAGATTTATGGAGAGATTGGAGTCCAAATTGTACGTCGTTGTGGAAAATCACAGCTCCTTTTGTTATATGTAACAATACGAACCATAATATTGTGTAAGTGTCGTATTATTTTATTTCATTTTTTATTTGGTAGATATTTTTTAAATCCAATTTGTATCTTTTGTTTAGCTTTGGGCAGGAAGATTCGTCCGAAGAGATTTATTTGTCACCTTTTGAATGCTATTTGTACGCTTGGCATAATCCAATTTTACCAAAAAGTATTAAAATTTCGGCAGTTTTAGAAACGTGAGTAGAAAAAATTCTCCGAAGTTGAAATTTTTCGTAATTAATTTCTTATATTTTTTTTTTTTAGGAAAAAATTCAGTGCTGATGCTGTCTGTATTAAAAAAATTGGATGTAATAATTTGATATGTGAAAATAGTGAGAAAACCGAAACTTCTCATTTGTTCGTTTCCGTTGTTAAACATTCTTCAGTAGTGAATCAGGTAAATGTATAAAATTGAATTAATTTTTTTAATTTCATGCATGAAAGTATAATTTTCTTCAAATCAGAAATCGAGAAATCGATAATTCTTACAAAAAATTAAGGGAAGGGAAATGATTTTTTGAAAAAAAATTACCGTAATTTTCACAAAAAAATTGGGAGGAATTTTTTTGAAAACGATTATAATTTTTTAAAAAATCTGAAAGTGAAAGAAAACAATTTAATAACTTAACTCGAAATCAAATTAGCTCAAAAATTTAAATTCTGGAGAAAAATTCCATTAAAAATTTTTATTTTTTCGACAGGTGATAATTTATGGCAATTTATTGATCTACAACTTAACCAACTCGACAATGGACATGGCAGTCATCTCACATGGCAAAAGAGACGCAAAATTTTCCTCGTCTCAGGTGATCATCAGAACCAACATCACCAAGAATCAGTTACTCTCCATAATGGTTCCAGATTCGCATAAATTATCCTTCAAAGTTCGATATTCTGCATCTTTCAACGATTTCGAAAACAGCCATTGGTCCGGGTTGATACCTTTAGCTGCGTTCCAACAATCGACCAATCAAAACTCGTGGATGGTTAAAGGTAAAATTGAACTCGAAATTCTGCAATCGATTATCGATTCAATCAATAAGTCTAATTTTAATACACTTTTTTGTACAGTTCCTTTGAAAAACCAGAAAGAACATTTTCAAAGTATTTGGTGCCAAGTTACCAAAGAAATGGTCGCCGATTCGCCCAAATATTTGGTAAATTCAGATCGTTCATCTTTTAATGTTCAGGTTTTCGATTAATTTGAAATTTAACACCAATTTGCATTTTTACAGGTGGTTTTCAGACCCCTCTGCTCGGTGATTTCGTTCCTTCCTTGGAAAACCTGCGTGCAAATATCGGACGATGTAGGATCAGTTGTCAGTATGAATATGGTGAATGGCAAGGGAACCCATACCGAATTATTTGTCCCCAATACGGTGACTTTGGATAAATATGCCATCGAATGGAAACGAAAGTAATTTATAAATAAATCTGTTGTGTTTTTCTTGCAAATCGATCCTCAATAAACATTTTTTATGCAGTCAACAGGTTGAAAAATCCTCGAAAAAGATCTCCATCGAAAGACTGCCATCCGATAAAAACGCCTCGAAAGATTGGAGTATCCATTCATTAATAGAAGAAATCAGCAGCGATATGGAGGACAATAAGTGGCCATATTTAGACATCGAGATGCCCGGCTTCACTTGGAAAACAGACAAAAGCTATTACGAAATTACACCGGCGATCAATGTAATTAATTTTTATGATTTTTAATCTCAATGATTGGAAAATTTGACCTTTTTTTGGTTAAAAATTCAGGTGATACGAAAAGAAGAATACGGATGTGGTACCAAAATCGAAATATATCCGTGGGCTGTGATCGTAAACATGTTGAGTTATTCGATCCTTTTAGATATTTCTGATACGATTTATACGATCGACAGCTACGAAATAATCGCTCCTCCCTGTATCGAGGTAATTCGAGATTTTCAAATGACTTCGTATCTACTTTTAGATTATCTAATTTTATTTTATTTTCAGAGTACTTTTAAACTCGGCATCAACGATGGTAAAGATTGTTTCTCCGGTGTTTTACAATTATCAGACAAGCAATCGTTTCCAATTCCAAAGGTGACCGGACGTATACCAATGAATGGATTTATGACCACGATGATCGAATGCGATAAATACGTAATTAAAAATTCATCTTAATTGGTCCCAATATCTAAAACCAAATTTAAAATCGAGAATCTGTTTATAGGTGACTTTTGTCAACGTAGCTTCGAAAAATTACAAAGAAACTCGAGTCATCAGCATGTGCTCGTCTTACACGATTTGTAACAATACCGATATCGATATCGAATGCGCTGCTTTAGTCGTTTGTCGTACCGGAAGCAGGTCTTCTATGTGTTTTGATATTCCATCAGACTTGAAATCAATGTCTATCGAGTTACCAGCTAAACAGAACTCATCAGTGTAGGTTTCATTTAGATTATTTCAAATTCTCGTAGATCCACATTCATGTTTTATCATTTTTAGAGCTCAACCGGTCGCCAAATGGTACAAAATTGGTAAAGGAGATGTTCAAGTATTGCCCTACCTAATTCTCAGCGTTAAAGGAGAAACTGGATGTCCGATTAGAATTTGCGATTTATCAGAGAAGCAAAGATATTCGATAATGTTTCCTTGTACGACGTCTTCGAATCAGAATCCAGCTTGTATTTTTATGACTGCTCAACAAAACGAAGGTCAGGTCTTTTTGACCATTTGGAACGAAACAGTGTCTCAGATTATAATTCATAATATGAGCCAGTTGTCTTTGAACGTGACGTCGTCGAAATCTGATCGAGGTATGGTCCAAAATATCCAAATGTTTGCTTCGAGTTCATGGTTTATAGAGTTTGATTCGTTTTATAGCTTCTGCTGAAGTATCCCATTGTCCTGATTGGAACTGGAAATATAGTATCGATGCTAGCTGTACTGGATACTTTCATATACCTCAACAAATCGTCGAAAATAAGAAAAAATCATTGCAGTATTTGAAATTCGCTGTGAAAAATTCCAAACCAGTCAAACGTATGTTTTTTTCGCTCAAAATTATTTCAAAATGAAAAAAATTGATCAAAATTTTCAATTTTTTCTAGAAACAAAATGGTCTTGTGGAGTTGGAGTGAAAACCTGTATCAATCAATTGATAACGTTGCCATTATCTCAGCATCATATCAAATTGGCCATTTTTAGAAATGGTTTCACCTACGTTGTTTGGATCGAATCAGCTACTTCCGATGAATTATCTGCCAAAACAATCAGAGCAAGATTATCGGAATCATTTTTACCAATTAATAATTCAGGTGAGATTAATGAACCGGAAATTCTCCCCTCCCCTGGCCAATTGCTCATACATTTTTATTTTATTCAGCTGTTCCTCCTGTTACCGAGATTTCTTCCTGCCACGTCGAAGATTCGAACGAAATACCTCAAAAAATCATCAATTTATACAGCACAGGTATGAAAAATTCCATATTTCAGAGCTTGGGCCCAAAATGAGCTTCCAAAAGGAGAAAAATCAAAGCCAAAATATTAAAAAATTACTAAATCCTCAATATTTTTTTCGTAGGTACAAGCAAACCGTACGATTTGAATCTTCTCATCGAGCAAATCTCGTTAACTTTGACGTGTGACGATGACGAAACCTTTATCGAAAATGATGTTTCCACTTTAGCTCTGGAATCAGTCAGTATGACTTTGAGCACGATTCAGAAACCAGTCAGTAATTTAATTAACGCCATTTGAAAATATTTCACAATTTCTACGAATAATCTATTGGCCAATTTTGTTTACAGAATGAAGTAAAAGAAGATATATTTTGCCACGTCGATGTGGCTAATTATCGAGTCCATAACGAGCAATTTCACGTTAAAACGTTCGATTTTCCGATTGTTTTATTAAGTAAAGGAGCTCAAAACGACGAGTTGTCAAGATTTTCTTATAATTTGAGAGATTTACTATACACGTTCAAGCAAAATGACGAAAATAGTGCTTTAAAAATAAACGTAGCGTTTCGTAATGATAATATTTGGGCCTTTGGTAAGTTTTGCTCCAAAATAGAACAGGCTTTAGGCACTAGCTCATAATTAATTTTGTCGCAGATGGGATTTCGACGATTCGAGTCCAAATTTATTCTAATTTCTTGGTACAAATTTTTTCGGTACTTTTCAAAATTTCTTTATTTTGAAAAACATGAAGTTCACAATTTTTCGAAAAATTTGGAAATGGAAAAATTTTATGGTTGAAAAATTTGGAGAAAAATTGAAAAATTATTGGAAACAATTTTCAAGTTAAAAGAAATCTTTAAAAATTATTATGGGATTGAAAAAATTTGAAAAAAACGAAGTTGGGAAATTTCTAATGCTGAAAAGTTTCCCAATTTTCAAATTTTTTCCATTAAAATTATCTCAAAATGTTTCAATTTCGATTTTTCCAAAAAATTTAATTTCTTCCAACTCAGAATTTTTTCTCTTTGAATCTTTAGAAAAAAAATCAAGTTCTTCCAACTCAATAATTGGAAGAAATTTTAAAAATCATAAAATTAAAAAAATTAAAAATCAAAATGAATTTTTTTTAGAAAATTTAGGTTCAAAAAAATTTTACGGTTCAAAAATTTTTAAAGTTTGATAGGTAGGTACAATTTTGGAAAAAAATCTGGAACTAAAATGATTGAAAATGTGAATTTAAAATTTAGAATAAATTTGAACTTCGATCGTCGAAATCCCATTTGCTGCAAAATTAATTAGAAGTTAGTCTTTAGATCGATTAGATACTCAAAAATTCTTCTTATTACAGACGCACGCGACTTAGACGTATTTATAACCTCCCAAGACGTATTCCTAGAAGACAAATACCTCACTAGGCTTCGGACAGCATTCGAAGACATATTCTCCGCCACATACGACTCTTCATTACTTCAAAGCAAATACGTAACGACCAATCTCGCCGAAACCGAGCTCCCCAGCGAACTTCAATCGTTGAAAATCACCCCCAATCAAAGCTCCCCAATGAAAGATAAAATCAACGAGTTTTCTTCCAATCCTAGAAGTTCCTCGAGCAAATCTGTAAACGTTTCTGAAAACGACACAGACGATAAAAGTCTCGAATCTATTGTCATCGGAGTACCTGCCTCGCAAAAAGACGACAACGAACGTGCCTCGTCAGCTATGAATTACGTCAGCGAGCCTGAAAATGACTCCACTGTCAAAAATTATCATATCGAGTCTCTGAACCTGATTCCAATACCGAGGAATATTGTAGCATTATCGAAACGTATAGCGAAGCCTTTAAGATTACGGTACATCAGAGTATCGGCGTTTTGTGCCACTGTTAGTCTTCATACGTCTACGACGTTCTACATTGCTTTGGATAGATCACCTTTGAACTTTTCGGAATTCAAGAAAGATTATCTGGTGACTACTACTTTTGAATTGGGGAATTTGTTAATGGTGCATTATTTCTTCGGCGCCGTTTATGGAACTGGATGGGCTATAAGTAGTTTGGAATTTGTTGGAAGTCCTGGAGTACTCGCGAGATCTGTCGGGACTGGTATCAAAGATTTCGTTTCTATGCCTATTTATGGTATTGCCAGTGGCCCGAGAGGGTTCGTTTTGGGTGTGGCGCATGGATCAGCTTCGTTAATGAAACACGTCATGGCAGGTAAGAGATTATCAAATGAAAATGACCCGGTAAAAGAAATAAAAATTAATGTTTATGTTGTTTTTTCCCCATAACAAGGTACTTTATCTTCGGTAACCAAGTTTGCCGGAAGTTGGGCCAGGACATTGGATAGATTTACATTAGATCCTGATGATTTACTGCAGTCTGAAGAAATTCGAAGATTTCCACCGAGCAATATTGCCGAAGGAGTTTTACAAGGATTATCCGAATTTGGTATTAGCGTTTTAGGTAATTTACTCTGATTTTTTACGAGTTCAATTTGAAATATTAGAGTCGATCGGGGGCAAAAAAGGTGTCTGAATCAGTAAATTTTGGGAGAAAAAATATATTAAAAAGTTGACAAATTGCTAAAAACAAAATCTGTAAATATTTTATTTAAAAAAAGGTCAGAAAATTGTCGAGAAAATTTGTTCAAAATTATTTGATATTTACGAAATTTCTGACAGGTACTGATGGATTCGATAAAATGACATTCTAAATGCAATATTTTCCAAATTCTGGCTGTAAATCCATTTTTCTGATACTCGGAAAAATTTTCGAACTTGAAAGCTATAAAATTTAATCTAATTTAATTCTATATCTTAATTTTAAAAAAATATGCGTAAGACGTAAAAAAAACTTTTGAAGCGAAAAATACGATTTTACAAAATGTTTGTTTCGTATGTGTGGGGACTTGGGAACCATAAAAAATATTGTGAATTTTTCAAAAAACGGAAGCTATTGGCTATGGTTAACTTTCTGGGCTAATCACAATTATACATGGTGTTCCAAGAATCTTCTGCCATACGTCATACGTCTTTTTATTGGATAAACTAAAAAAAATCTCAGATGAATATGTTGCCGATCTTGAAGATTAAAGGGGCAAATGCTGCTTCTAAAAAAATCACATTAAAATTTTTTTCAATCATATAATGATAATGAATAGTAAGTACTTTGAAAACTGAACAAATTTTCACTTTAAGACTTTGCCCAACTTCAAAATTGAAGGGACTACAAAGAAAGTTGTTCAAAAAAAATTCTAAAAAATAAACCAATCATGGGAATGAAAGGTACTTTGAAAATTGAAAAAATTTTGTTCTGAAAACTCTTTGCCTAACATCGAAAATTAGGGGGTCACGAGGTAATCAAAATAAATGAGCTTCAAAAAAAAATTCAAATTCTCGTTATTTTGAACGTCACCTAGCCCCTTCATTTTTGATGTTATGCAAAAAGTCTTCAGAACAAAATTTCTTCAGTTTTCAACGTACTGTGCATTCCTTTAATTAGTTTATTTTTTAGACCTTTTTTGAACAATTTTTTTCTATCCCCTTCAATTTTTAAGACAGGCAAAACGTCGTAAAATGAAATTTTATTCAGTTTTCAAGGCACTATTCATTCCCATGGTTGGAAACATTTTAATTGGGACGTAGATAAAATACAATAAGGCCGAGCGCAGCGAGGAAATTTTTGAAAATTTCAGAATTGTGGGGTAATTTTAGAGTTGGATTGTAATTTCTGAAAAAGCGACGTTTACCCCAAAAATTTTCCTGTTTTTGGTAAAATTTGCCAATTTTTCTCATTTTGAGACGATTTTGCCAACTTTTCTCACTTGAGATGAATTTGCCAACTTTTTCTAATAAAATTTTGTCCCGGGTTGGGGGGGGGGGTGAGTCGCCCCAACTCCCCATTCTCCACGCTCCTCAATGAATCCCTTTCCCTTGACGTTTTTTTTTGATTTGTGAATATACTTTGTACTTTCAAATGGTGTAAACAGCAAAAAAATTTACTTCCAAATATTATTAGTCATGAATCATAAAATACAGTGTACGTAAGACTCCAAAGTTGGATATTCTTATAGAAAAATGCAGTCATTATTCCCCCCCCCCCCCCCCCCCCCCAAAAAAAACAGTGACTTTTAACGTAGAATTGATCCTCTCAGGAATTTTTTTTAAGTTTCGAAAGAAAACTGTAACGAGCGTAATAATTGTATATTGAATTCATCTTCGAAGGCATTGATGAAGTCAGAGACCAGATGAGAAGCATTCAAGGAGAATGGAAGTGGTATTTTTCAAAAAATGTGATTTTGTGTGAAATTTGAGAAAAAAATCGTTGATTTCTTCAAATGAAGAATTTCATTCCGCTCGAACAAAAATTTTTGCAGGAAAGGACATTGAAAAACTGAAATTTTATCATGTTTTCCAACATTTTAGTTGTTAGGGAATGGTCGAAACCAAACTTCTCTTTTTCTTGTACACGTCGCCATGAAAAAAAAAACACATTGGGAATTTTTTTTGAAAAATCAAGGGCGAGACGAGAGTATCGATTTTTGGAATATTTTTACCAAATTACCTTTCATAAATTAACAGGAACAATCGAAACGTTTGGGGAACGTATCTAAAGTAGTGGATAAAAAAATTAGCAAAATTGATGGATAGACTGAAGGTCAAATTTTGGTTAAATCCTAAATCGATATAGAACGATCCTCTACATAGTTTTTAACGTTTGAATTAATTTTTCAGGTGGTATTAGCGGTTTAGCTCATCATCCTTTGCAATACGCAGTATCTAGTTCTGGAAATCGAAGTTTAATCAATAGTATAAGTCTAGGAATCATCGGTGTCCTCACTCGTCCTCTCAGTGGAGCTGCCGAATTGGTGGCACGAACAGGACAAGGGATCTTATCCCATGTGGGCTGGAATACAGTTCCTATGGTATGTATTTTTAAATCCTCTTAATTATTTTTTACAAAATCTAAAATTCTCAGAAAAAAAAACTTGGTAAAAAATGACCGAAAAAAGTTGAGAAAATCAGCTCCATATTTGAACATCTCATTAACCAAGTTCACCTCAAATTTCAGATACAGAACGGGCCCATTTTTAAACCCTCCCACGTATTTTTTACAAAATCTAAAATTCTCAAAAAAATCTTGGTAAAAAATTGACCGAAAAAGTTGAAAAAAGTCAGCTCAAATTTAAAAATCTCATTAACCAAGTTCACCTCAAATTTCAGATTCGAAACGGACCCAGCTTCGAGAAAAACTTCACCCATTTGCAAGTCTGCTGCCTAAAATACGAATGGAAACGTGACAACGATGACGTATTGTTCACCATAGAAGCAGTGAATGCTGAAAATGTCACAATCCCGTTATGGATAACTCTCACCAGACGTTGGCTGAACATCGCCGAAATGACGCCTAACGGTAGACGAACAGCATATAGAGTTCATACGCACGAATTCAAAGGCTCTGAAACCGATCCTACGTTAATTGTTGTCTTGAAACCAGCCCTAAACTTACAGGTATAAAAATCACTCGCCTGGAAACCTTTCTATTTGTATCACTCGAATACCTATTTATTGTTTCGTATTGATTTTTCAAACAGATGGCTGACGGTTTCACCAAGGCTAGAATAATTAAATATGTCGCCGAAACGAATCATTGTTGCAGTATAGAGAATTCGTATTTTAAGGAAAATTCCTACAACGAACTAGAGGCAGTTTTTAGTTTCTACGTAAATCCACGAGTGAAAAATTTCCTTTTGAATATGATCTCGTTTGCGAAAAATGTACCAGAATGAGTCCTATGAAAAATACCAATGATGTTTTGTTTTAACGCAACGTTCATTTTTTACGATTATTTTTATCGCTGTGATAATTATGTGTTTTAAATTGTATTTTTGTTGATTTATTCAACGTGTTTTTTTTATATATTAAATGTAATTTCTTTTTTTTGAAAATATACGTTGCTGAGTTTTGAGGGGAAAGTGTCTAAAAATCCACTTTCCCCTCAATTTCTGTCCACATAATTATCTTCAAAGCTCTGCATTGGAAACGTAAAAAAACGTATTTTTATGTATTTTTGAGGGATTTTTTCGAATTTAAGGGGTAGGGATTGCTCAAAAAATAATTTTTATAATGATCGAAATTGTAGATTAGGTGGTGAAAAATAATTATTTCTGGAAAATTTTTCTAGAAGATCGAAATTTTTGATGTGTGGACGGGGGGTGGGCCTGTATGTAACGGGGAGCGGGACGAAAATAGTCGTGATATAACTCACCGAATAGGAAATTTAATTCTGAATACTTTTGGTTATTTACAAATTTTACTCATCCTAGAAACTTTTCGGTAGAAATGAAAAAAACGTGATTTTTATGATTTTTTGAAATACTTTTTTCAAATTTGAGGGGCACCGGTGGCCCCAAATTGGATTTTCTATAGAAAGTAATTTGTAGCTGAGATGTTGAGGGACAACTTTTGTGGGAAATTTTTTTCACTAGAACCGATAGGAGGAGCGCTACAGGCGTTTTTAAGAAAGGGGGTGGACCCTCGGAAAAGGGGGAGGGGTAAAAAAAGGCATCTGGGCTAAATTTGTTTGTTGTAATGTCTAGAACACGAATCAATCATAAAATTGCTTTTTACAGCTCAGTCGAGCGGATGTGTTTTTTCGTGAAATTGAGACCTTACTATTAATTTAGCACTGATGGTATTAAACCAATACTAATCGATTAAATTAAAGAATTCGAAAGTTGAGTATGTATTATGTTCTATTTGTAAATAATGTTTACACTGATGACTTACGAGAAGAGCTCGAATAGGTACGTAGTACTAAAACAAGATTATTACGAACTGAGGGGAAAATGACAAGAGTATGTAACTGCTTAGTAAAAATGTTAGCTAGGAACGATACATGAAAATGAAATGAACTAAGTCGAACGTAATGTAATTACTGGCTGTGCAAATTATTGATCACCGCAATAGTAAATTCGTCGGTAGTAGCGTGTCCACCAATATCCTTGGTTTTGGTCTGGAGAAAAAAAAAGGTGCTTAATGACTTGTCACGAAATTATTAATGAATTATTCGAAATGCTTACTATTCCCGTTTTTAAAACAGTATTGACAGCGTTTCTGATCATATCGCCGTAATACTGTAAATTAATATGGGTCAACATTTTAGCTGCGCATAGTAGCAAGGCAGTTGGATTGGCGACGTTTTTACCGACTGCTTCAGCGTACGAGTGTCTCGCGCCCTGGAACGAAACGTCACGACCATTGTGAATGATTCTTAGAAAAGGTGAACAGAAATTCTCGGAATACTAACCGGTTCGAATACAACACAATCGGGACTGTATGAGGCTCCGGGTACAATACCAGCTCCGCCGACTAAACCGGAGGCTAGATTATCGATAATGTTTCCGTAAAGATTGGGCATAAGTAGAATATCGAATTGATGAGGGTTGGATACCATTTGCATGGTACAATTATCCACGATCATGGTTTCGAATTCGATTTTCGGGTATAACTTGCTGATCTGTACGAAATTAGCGGAATATTAATACGAAATAGGGAATTATTTCATGACGGAAACGTTTGATCTAACTTACTTCTTGACAAGATCTAAGAAACAATCCGTCACCTAATTTCATAATATTAGCTTTATGAACGGTGGTGATTTTCTTACGATTATTTCTAATTGCGTAATCGAAAGCGAATTTGGCAATTCGTTGAGATCTGGCAGCGGTGACTATTTTCAAACATTCCACGACTCCCTGTACAAAGTTCGTCGTTAGAGATTACCTAATTAGCTGTTAATCTGATCAGAATATCAATTACTTTGACGCTCTCATGTTCCAAAGCCGAATATTCGCCTTCGATTTGTTCACGAATAATAACTAGGTCGACTTTATCGTGGCGGGATTTCACTCCTGGTAACGATTTGACGTGTACGACGTTGGCATACAAATCTAAAGCACGTCTCAGTTTCATATTAAGTGTTTGGAGTTCGCCAGTTCGACTGTAATCTGGAGTCGTCAATACGCCCTGAAAATATACATTTAATTTTCATCGCTTCCTCGACTATCTAAATTAATGTGTTATTTAGGACAGACTGAGAAAACAGGTAGTAACGGTCATTCAAAAAAGGGGAAAACGAGTCCAAAGTTCGAGGAGACATGACCATAATTATCTTTCCCTTTTACTCGTAAAATAAAACCTTTGACGCGTCACCCAGACTCGGAGCATAATAGCGTCTCGCAGGCGACGACCTTTTGTAATGTACCTAGCCCATTTACGTAGTTCCAAGAACCAACATAGGTTAAGAAGACCCTCTATTGTGTTGGTGGAAAAAAACTACCCCGATGTCAGTTCGTAGATACAAGAAACTCTCTCCCTTTTCTTTTTAAATCTTTCTTTTTTTTTTACTCGAAATACCAAAGGTCGTTTTTAAAGAATCTATTGTTCTTACTTTCAGACAGATTCCATTGCGAGAAATTGATGCTGCTACGTCTTCTAACGGTGCACTAAGCGTTTGTTGAATTTCCGAGAGAAAAAACATCTCGAATTCTACCGGTACTTGAGCAGCCTAGAATCAGAAATCGGTGTAAGAAAAGAGCCACAAAAAGACGATTATTTCGCAATAAGGGATTTTACTTTGAAAACTTCTAAGACTGAATGAACCAATTCTGGTCCGACGCCATCTCCGGGGATTAACGTGCATTTTCTTTTTTTGTCTGGTGTTGCGGTATCCTAGGAAAGAAATTAATCGTAATTATCTCGAGTAAGATTTACTTTCAGAAAGAGATAAGATATCGGTAGATTAGGTTGACTGATTTTCATGTAAAACGTAAGTATATTTACAAGGATTGGAAAAGACGTAATGAAAGTCACATTTTATATTAATCATATTATACTTACACTAGACACGCAGGCAGTTGTATGGAGATTTTTATTACAGCTGATGCTTGATAACGGGGAGAGGTTTCTAGCCACCTAAAATCAAGACAATTTTTAAGAGTAAAATTGAGTTTAACCGGAGGGCAAACTTAGCTATAGTGTGAATCATGTTTGGGAGACTTTTAAAGGTAAAATCAATCAGAACGTGAGAATATAATGAGAGTTCATGAGTTTGAACTTCGTATGAGCTAAGGCCAAAGTTAAGTCAAGTTTTATGAAAATATTTTCGGTACTTACGGTGTATAACCATCTGCTTCGTGAAAGCGCCATTGTACATTCGAAATAACAACAATTTATCTATAATTTGACTAAAAATACACTAGAATTTAGGGTGGAATCGATTCCAAAAATTACAAGATCATAGGGATTTCCGAAACTAATTTACAAGTTCATCAGTTCATTATCAATTTTGTGTAACTTTTTTGTTTTGTTTTGAGCTTTGAACTTTTCGAATCTTCATTTTTCGTAAAAAAAAGATTTTATTTGATAGGATGCTGATTAAAATAAGAAAACTTCATTTAAACGCTTTGATTTAATTAATGATTAATTAAATAATAGACGATAATTTAATTAAAATCAATATTTTTCCAATATCTTTCGTATTTTTTGAAAAAAACATTTAGTTCGAAATAAATAGATAGGTATTTCGAAACAATTTTCGTATTCAAAAGCCTAAAAAATAAACTCACGTGCAACGTTTCAAACACGGCAACACTGTGTTTATTTTCTACCCTCCACCACTCGATACGTCACAAACACGTATTCTGATTGGTTGGCGCGAAATAATGGGCGGAGACTTGGCAATTGTTGCATTTCTGTCGGCTACGCGCGTCATTGCATTATATCACATATGCTCCAGTCGAGTTATTCTTATCGTACGAAGTTGTTGAAATATTTGCGCGTCGTTTGTCTCATGTGAACTTCAACACGTTTTCGAGTAATTAACCCCTTACCTACCACGTGATTTTACTTCGAGGTTAAATTAGTTTTTAATTAATATTTCACCTTTTGTAATTTTTTCGCCAGTGTAATAAAACGCTATCTGTTAATACGATACTCGTAATTAAATCTTGTCTCAAACTATTACGGTGATACGTTGTTCGGAGTGATTAGTGAAGTGTTATTGCATCGCTATCAAGAATTTGTTATCGTGCTAATTCACATTGTCATCTTGCATCTTTGGTTCTCAGTTCAAGTGGTAAGTGTTTACTATGTTCAAGTACGTGACATTCTGTATCATTTGATTGTGAGCTTGCACTATTCTTCATTCATTAGACTAGATCCTATTGCAATTTGAAAAATAAATTTACTCGTTTTATGCCAAAAACACCTTTGTAAAAAATGTTGTGAAAGACGTTGGGCCAAATTATTCTATAGTGTTTCGTGTGGGTATTTAAAAAAAAAATTATTTGAACTTGAATCGCGCCTATATGTATGTTTGGCGTTAATCTGAGGATAATCCGTGTAGAATATCTAATCAGCGGAAAATATTGTTACCTCGTTAATAATTAAGCGTCGTATTCAAGGATTTTATTATTCAGTTATTGGGTTCGGCCTGTGTTTAGTGTTCCCATGTCATTTTCGACTTGCATTTGTGAATTGCTGTCTTTGCGCGATAAAAATCTATTCACGTTATCTTGCTCGATAAAATTCCGAGAAGATTATCTCCTCGGGTTACTGTTGTGTACAACGACATCGACGTTTACATGTGTTGTGTGGCAGATGTCTGTATGGCGATAATAGACCCAAAAAGGAGAACTTTTTTGTTAAACGAGTTTCGCGTGTTGTTCAACGAGTTGTGTTTTTTGTTGCAGATTCGTTTAGAAAATATGAAATGAGTTTTTCGCAATACGACAGTTACTCCGGTATATTCCATTTTCCTACGGAATCTCCGGTCAGTTCAAGGATACCTATTTGGGCGTAGGCTCGAATTGAATATTTTTTATACTGATTTTTTTCCCACAGTTGTGTGATTTCCAAGAAAATGGAAGCTTGCTTATGGGATGCCAAATGGTCGATCCTGTTGGCCTAGACGAAGAAAGCAGCAGTTGGTTACACGATGACAAACTCTCGACGACTTTGAAGGCGACTTCAACGTGTATGTCGAAAGAATCACAGTACCCGCAGCGAACCTCGTTGCTGGGTATCAAAAGAAGGAAATTATCAGATTTACCGAAATCTGAACCGTTGGTTACCAAAACAAACCATTTTATGTGAGTATTATCCTGCCGACGGAAAATTCCTCCGATTGTCATCGTAGTACTATTCGATAATGGAATTTTTTTCAGATATAAAGACGATTTTTTATGGAACGATAGTAAGGAGTTACCAGATGTTATTTTAGTATCACCGCGTAGGGAAACTACGCCAGAGCGTGAGCCTAACACCAACACGTTTTTTAATTTAGACGACGAGAAACCCAATGACAGTGAGTACCAAAAGTGCAAGGTTTGAGAAAAGTGTTTGAAAAATTACCTACCATCTAATTTGTCCCCGATACCAGACGCCAATCACCTTGAATGGTGTTCTAAATCAATTCCGTCATTTATGACATAAACGCGAGAAAAACGCCTATATTATTTTCATCGCGTATTCTAATATTGTTTGTATGCTTGCTGTTTCGTTTAGATTTGAATTTGGATTTTGACAATGCGTTGCGAAGCGTCCAAGTTGAAGTTGGGATGGATTATGCGGTCGATCTAGTTACCAAAGAAGATGTCGAATATTTGGATAATCTGTTGGCCGGATTCACCGATCATCAGCCCATTCAAAATTTCGATCAAGGGTTATTCAACGAAGAAGCCAAAAACGACTCCGATGCTTCTGATCTCAGCAGTTTCAACGAGATATCGTGTAATTTAAATCAGCAAAGTGCGACCGGCGATTCGCAATCAGCGATTAAAAAATTACTGAAAGATGACTCGTTCAAAGGCAATTTCTGTATGAAGAAGTCGACTGAAATTTTATCTGAGGTGAGTTTGACATAACTCGATAAATTTCTGTGGAGGGAGGGGATCGAGGGAGCTGTGGTATTCTTAGATGGAGAACTAAAATTTTCTGTTCTGGGAAATGAAATGTGTTTGTTAACAAAAATGATGAATCACTGGAATTTTTTGAAAATAATTTGTAAATAAGTCGCAGTTACTGGAATGGTTCATAAATTGGTGTGATTATGGAAAATTGCTCTGTGAGGTCATTTCTGATTCATTGAATTTTTTTTCCAATCGTGAAGTGTATATTTCGATTTTACTAATATGAATATGAATTAAAAATTACGTGATATTTTTTCTCAGTTCAAATCGAACGAATTGTAGTGAAAGCAGAGTTTATCGTGTTCTTATCGCTATTTTTTTCTTCATTCAAAATTGCAGGTCAAAAATCATTAAACTTTAACGAACTGTAGTTTTTTAGGAACTTCGTGTGTTGTGATAGCTGTCGGGAAGGGGATCATTAGGGATGATTTTTTTTTATTCGAAAGTTGAATTGGTGGGAGATTAGGAAGGGAACAGAAGTTGTACTTACAGTTAGACTTCAAAATGGCTTGATTGAAACTTCACTCCTTCTCTTTAAATATCACCCTTCATCACTGATTTGAAAACATCTGGTGTTCAAAAATTTTTAAATTACCGAATCAAGTTTTCGAAAAGAATTATTAAAAATTGGCTGAATAGTGATATTCTTACCCAAAAATAACATTGTACAAATTTTTTACTTTTATTTCGGTGTTTAGGGATACATATTTAAAATAAATCACATTTTCTATATTTTTATATTTTCAATAAAAAATCAAGGATTTTTTTAAAACGATTTTTGTATGAATATTCCAACCGAAAAGATCCTATGGGAGTAATTTTCTACCATTACTCATATCTTTGTCCTAGTAAATTATTTTCAAATATGAGAAAATTGTAAGTAAATTGGAAGATTTTTTCAGTCAAAATTTAAATGAAGAATTTTACTAAAATTGTTTTTGGGAAACATTGTGTATTTTGTTATGTTTCAGCCTAAGGAAAGGGACTTGTCAATAGGGTTGATGGTTTACTTTTCTTTCGAACGTTGAATGGATGGGGAGGGTCGGAAAGAAACAGATGTGATGAAAATTTTCACTTCCCTCGTCTCAACTTTTGCTCCTACAATAATTGGCTTGGTGTAGTTCACAACCGTTTACCCGAAGCTGAAATTCTAAACTGATATTTTCCTGAATAGAATATTTTTAATTTTTTTGTAAACCATGGAAAGTTTTTTTCTGTATTTTCATGACGACACAATACGTTTTAAGTCCCCTATTTTCATTTTCACTTAGTTAAACAAAATTATCAGCCTCAGTAGACCAGGATTGCTTTGAAATATTTTAATCGGTAGTGGGAAAATGTCTCTTGCATGTCATTTACAGTTATCCCGAAAAATAGGAATTGACGTAAGCTTACTTCAATACCTATTGCTGATTTACCCATACCTACCTAAAATAATTAAATCAATTCGATTCAGTGGTTCAAGAAAACGAAACCACTTACATGTTTTTGATTCTGTTTGAAATGAATTTTAAAATAATGGAAAATGCTCGAAATTTTTTTATATTTTACCCAAAATTAGCATTGAAACATATTTTTTGGGGTACGTGGAAAAAATCACTCGCATTTCGTTTATAATGGAGGAGAGGGGGAGAGGAGGTTCACTGTTATTCAGGGTTTTTTTATTGATTCAAACACACGAGCAATTTTTTTTTCAAATATTGGGTCAACATTGGAAATCGTCCTTCATGCTTTTGCCCAATTCATACTAAGTGAATTGGAGTAATAAAAATGAATTTTCTTGTCAAAATTTCGTTTCAATCAAATTTTCAAGTCAACAATTTTCCACCTTTGAAGAATAGTTCCTTTTGCAAACTTTTTTCGTGTTTTGAAGTCTTTATTTGTGGAGGAGGAAATCATTGGGATGATCGTCTTTTGCTTTCTGTCTCGAAAGCTAAGTTTTAAGAAAAATCTCCCCACCCACTGGCTTTGAAATTCGTCTCGAGTTCGAAGAATTTTTTTAAAATTAACAAAAACTGATTTTTAAAGAATTTTGATCAAAATTAGTCTTGTTTTAGAAGTTTTTACTCGAAAGTACCCTGGTAATTTTTATTTTTATCCCATTTGTGGGGATACTTGAATAAATTCAATTGTTTCGTGTTTTTTAAAAAAAATCTAAAACAATTATTTTAAAAATATTTTTCAGGAAAATTTTAAGGTGGATAATTTCATTCCAAAAAAGGGGATGGGATGATTTTCTACATTCACTTTTCTTCTCAGACATTTTTTTCTCGAATAAGTAAAAACAAATTTGCAATTTTTTTCAAAAATTAGAGAAACTGGGAAAGTGCTACTTGATTTTTACGGGAATAGGAAGCAAGAATTTAATGTTTTCTCATCACGGGTTTTTGCCAAAATTTTCGATTGGGATTTTTCAAATTTTTGTGAGCAGTTTTTGCAAAAATTGTTGTGTTTGGAAATTTTTCATTTGTAGAGTGAAAGATAGTCATTAGAGGCGACTAGTTTTTATAATTTGGCAAAATTAATTTTTGGGGGATTTTTCAAATTTTTATGAGATTTTTCAAATTTTTATGAGCAGTTTTTGCAAAAATTGTTGTTTGGAAATTTTTCATTTGTAGAGTGAAAGATAGTCATTAGAGGCGACCAGTTTTTATAATTTGGCAAAATTAATTTTTTTGGCATATTTTAATTTTGGATATGTGTTTTTATCAAAAAATACCTAACTGAAGTAGCTGCAACAATTGACCCTTTTTTTGCTGAAAAAATTATAAAACTCATAATTCAAAAAAAAATTCCTAATTGATTTTAATATTACTTTTTTACTTGAAAAAATGAGAGAAAAAATTTGGGAATGTTGTTCTCTTTTCGTCCTCTCACCATTTCGATGTGAAAATAAAAACCCTCGGTCATTTTTTTAATTTTTTTTCTAATTGGAAAAACTGGAAAATTTTTGCGATAATTTTTTTGGCTAAAAATATTCATAAATTGGGATCATTTTGAAGAAAAAAAAACGTGACATATTTAACCACATTTTAAATCTAGTTGATAAGGGATAAGGGTCTAATCAATTGTTGGAAATTTCACTGAATACATCAAATCCAGACAACTTTTATGCTCTCTCCCTCCCTCCACTCGTTTCAACTGTCTAAGAAAGTAATATGATCATCCTTGATAATTTTTGTGTTGTGTGTATTTAATTCATCTAAAAATTCAAAATTTTGAAAAATCATAAAATTATAACAATCGTTTACCCTCCTCCCCTTCCGCCAATTTTTTCCAAAATCATGTTATAATTTGGTTTAATTTTTTCCTTTCTAAAATTGAGGAAAGAAAAAAAACAAAAATTATAAGTTTTCAATCCTGGTTCTAATTTTTTTTGTCAATTACTGGTTATGTAATTAAAATAATTGTGAAATTTTGGATATTTTTTGACATCTTTGATAAATTTTCGGTAGTAAACAAAAACAACTTTCGCCTTTTTCGTTTTCCATTTTTCGATTCGTGTATGATAATTTTTGACGAAAAAAAACCTTTGGGAATAATTTTCATCCCACTTGAAAGTATGGCCATTTTTTCAATGCTTTTCCATCGGTCTCTGTTTGTAAGTATTATTTTCCTTAACTTGAAAATTTTCTTCTCCGAATTCGACCATGATGTAGACCTAATGTTGATAAAGACCTTTTTTCCAACAAGATAAGTAAAACATTGTTTTAAAACAGAAATTTCCAATTTTCTTCTCAAACCAAATAAATTATTTGGGTCGAGAATTATTATTCGTTTTTTTTTTTCAAATTCTTCGAGGAAAAAAAGGGTTCAAATTATCATTTTATTACGTCTTTCGTGTGTTTGAAGTTTTCAAACGAATATAACACCGACGCGGGTTTTCTTTGATGAAATAAAATTCACCCTCGTATTGTCACGTTGACACGATTATCGCCGAGAAAGACGTTCTTTTAACCCTCCTACGACGTTCTGGTATTTACAAATCGGTAAAACAACTGTTGAATGGCTGATAACCTTGTCTACGTACATTCTTCCTTCATTCACCCCATATTTTTATCTGCGTAAAACAAGAGAGAGAAAATAAACCGCCTACGTACTCGTGTTCAAAGATAAGATTATAAGTTTACGGTTCCCGATGACTAACGTGTTTTTTTTTTTGAACAGATCGACCAGGGGCACGATTGTTTCGCCGAACACAACTATTTTTCTCCGACGAAGGTGTCGAAACCACGAATCGAGACCAATTTTGAGACACCGGTTTGTGCCATCGAGAGTACGCCCGATTCTGCGCTTGTTCCTGTTGCTACCCAAGACTACGCTGTCGAAACTGAAATCTCCAGTACACCGGAAAATTCGTTGGAATTGAAAACGCCTCGATTGGTTTTATCGCAATGCGCTGCAGAGAAAGAATCGAAAAAGCCTGCCAAAGTTGGTAAAAATCACGACTCGACGAAGAAGCAGAAAAAACTGGTTTGTTCGAAAACCACGATATCCAAATCGCACAAGGATGATCCTACGTATAAACCTTATACGAAGAAACCACTGCCGAAGAAATCTCAACTGCCAAAATCGAAAGCTGCCAGTAAACCTAAGCCTGTTGCTCAACCGGCAATCACTAGCAACTGTAGTATTGCTAAATTACCTCGAATACCGCTAAAATCATCCAATTGCGAACCGAAGCCTCGAGTACCACCGCCGATGGCACCCAAAGCTCCATCGATAGCTCAATCCATCTGTCGAGTCGACAGATCCAGTTTCTCAAATGATCCTGTACCGGTTATCGAACCGGATCCGATCGATTTTGCGAATCCTCCTACTCCCCTTGCTAGTCCAACCCGAGATGATTTCACGGATCAAGAGGAATCTACGAATCAAGACTCGAGTCAACCTGAAACTCTAAATAGTAACGTTGACGTCGTCGATCCGATCCAACCAGTTGAACCTGCGCCCAAAGTGGAAAAGAAAAAGATTTCGTTGAAAGAATACCTGAAAAAACGTGCCATCGAAATAACACCTGATCCGGAACCGATCGAATCAACCAAATCGATCGAATCCATCCCTCAAATGCCTATTCCTAATATCGAAGATATCGTAAAATCGATATTGAAAACGGAACCTCCTCCACCAGCCGATAAACCTCAAAAACCAATCGTTAAATCCGAGCTAATTCCTCGCCCCGTCGCCAAACCAGAACCACGTCGCCCGAAAGTAACCAAATCGATGCCTAAACCAAGACGAAACCCGATAATCGAACCGAAGCCGAAACCCAAAGAACAGCAAAACAGCGTACCATTGAAATTAATCAAACTAGCTGTTCCCGATAAAGCTCCGACCGCTCGGTCGTTTTCGTTATCACCGAACGAAGTATCTCAATCGTTGGATTCATGCGATCGGTGTAGCTCATCCGGTGTATCGAGTTATCATAATTCTTCCGTATCCAGTATATGCGGGTCGCCTTTTACCGTTCAAGATGATAAATCTAACGATACCAAGTATTTTGATAATGGTATGTTTTGCAACGAGTGGTTTACTTGATAATGAAATGAAATGCATTATAATGATGTATTTTTATGGTTTTGCAGAAAGAACAGCGGCGAGTAAGGGTAATAAACCAGCGGTTGAGAAGAAATTGCCGGAAATACCGTTCGCTGTGAATAAAGAATTGCTGCGTAAAGATCGTAGTTCGAGAAGGCATAGGCATAGAAGAGATAAACGTCGGAGAAGTGATTCGATTACTCGTAAACGTAAACTTTCCGATAGTTGTTTCGAAGATGATTCGGATTGCAGGTAAAAATTGATGTCATTTGTGATGAGGCAGTGGCTTAGTGTATTACATTGAGTAAAATTGCGGAGGGAGGAGAAAAGGGTTGAAAATCAATTTTAGGTGAAAAATTGTACGAATCGCTCATTCAGAGTAATAAGATCGCATATGAAAATTGTTGGGTTTTTAATTTTCATTTTATCTGTTTTAATTATTTTTGACGTAATGAGATTTCGACGATCTAAGTCCAAATTTATTCTAATTTTCAAGTTCAAATTTTTTCAATTTTTTTAATTCTTTTTTTTCAAAATTTTTTAAATTGTAATTTTTCGGGAAGATATTATAGCGAGGTCACTTTTTCAGGGTGTTTGTCACTTTTTTCGACTTCAGTCACTTTTGGTTACTTTTCACGCCTAAAAGATTACTTTGGTTACTTTTTTCCCCTGAAAAATCACTTTTTCTTCACACTTCCAGCCAAAAATTCAAATTTTCACGTAAAAATTGATATTTTTCAAAATTCTTCAAGAAGAAAATAAAAAAATTGATTTTTGCTAGTTTATTTGTTGTTTTGACGAAGGAATTTAAAAATGAAATTATTCACGTCTTTTCAGTAGATTTATATTTGAAATGTTTGCAGAAAACTACAAAAAAAATGCCCTCCCCCAGAAAACTGTAAAAAAATTGCCCCCTCCGAAAAAATTGAATTTTTGGTTACATGGTTACTTTTTGATCATTTTTTGCTCAAAAAAGTTACTGAAAGTTGCTTTTTTCTTCAAAAATTTTGCTACAATGCCTGAATTTTGTATTTTTTAAAAAAAATTCAATTATTGAGTTGAAAGAAATTTTAAGAAAATGAAGTGGAAGAAATTTTTAAAAATCAAAGTTGAAAAAATTTTGTGAAAATTTGAATTTAGAAAAATTTTACAGTCTAAAAAAATCTATTATTGAAAAATTTTCCAACAATTTTAAAAGTTTTGCTCAAATTTTCTTTCGACTTGGAATTTTAAAAAAATCGATGTTTTTCAAAATTTCTTCCAACTTAATAATTGGAATGAATTTTCAAAAATATTAAATTGAAAAAGAATTGAAAAAATCAAAACGGGAAAAATTTTGAAAAAATTTAAGTTCAAAAAAATTTTTCTGTTGGAAAAAATTTAAAATTGGATACAATTTTGAAAAAAAATAGAATTTAAGAAATTTAAAAAATTTGAACTTTTTGAATAAATTCGAATTTGAATCGTCGAAATTTCATTTGCGTCAAAAATAATGTTGAACTGGTCATATTACGTTTTTTTTAAAATTGAATTTTTTTCCTTGCTCCTTGAAAAAAAAACAGAACTCAGTTGTTCCTCAAAATTGAGAGATATCAACAATTTATTGGAAGTAATCATGTCTTGGAAAAAATCCGATCACAAGAAAGAACATCTGATTTTTGGTCATCTTCCCCTTCCCTCCTTTCATTACTTTTTGGGATTCTTCTAAATTTTAGCCTAAAATCACCTCAGAACCTCAGAAATGGATTCCAAAAGTTGAAAAACATGAATCTTGCTGAACAATTCGAAATTTTTCAAGAATTTTGAGGGATTCCCTATCTTTTTGAAATCCATTTTGGGTTTTCTGATGTAAAAATCTCAAAAACGAACTTGAGAAGTTACACAACATAAAATTTCAACACCTCAACAGCCTCACTCGATGATATTGAAAAAATTTGTTTTTTGGACTCGTTTGAATTTTACTCCAAAATTATCTTTGATATAGAATTATTCCACATAGGTCGAAAAATATGCGGTCCAGCCAATTGAAATTTTTTAAAATCTTGGATAAAGCCTTATATTCTTGAGATCTCTTTTTTTTTTTTTGTTGGTAAAATGACATTATAAATTCACTTGAGAAATCATAAGCCGCAGAATTTGTTACCCCCACTCAATAAAATGGAATAAATCCATTTTTGGTCATTTCCTGGCCCTTACGAAATTCCTTCAAGATTTTGGTCCAAAATTATCTAAGAAATCAAAAAAAAACTTGTATTTTAATAACCAGTTAGATATTTTTCAACAGTTTGGGTAAATCCTCCTGTGATACTCCTTTTGGTTTTTTCTGACAAAATGGCATAAAAACAGACAAATTATTTTGATTTCTGACCCCTCTCTTAAAAGTAGGACCTTACAAATGAATTTCAGAATTCCTAATTGAAAAATTTTCAAAACTTTGAATGAACCTTTTTCCCCTTGAGACTACTTTTGGTCTTTTCCTGGTGAAATAAAATCATAAAAAGACCTAGAAGGTTCAAATACATACTGTAGATTTTGTTTTTTCTCTTAAATAACGTCAAAAACTGTTCTCCTTCTATGATATTTTTTCGAAGTCTTATTTTGAGGTTTTTTGTCCGATATGATACCTATCAAAAATGAATTTCACAAATCTAAATTTGCATTAATCAATTGGGCGTTTTCCAAAATTTCAAGTCCCCTCCCTCCCCTCGAACTTATTTTGTTCTTTCTTTCTGGTAAAATTTCATCAGAAATGAATTCTGAAAATAAAAAACGTAGATTTCATTACTTCTCTCGATAATTACAAAAAAACTTTGATTTTTGGCTCACCCTCTTCCCCCCCCCCTATTTTCAACCTCGTTGAGTTTTCACGCAAAAGTATTGATAATACAGTCTTCAAAAGTCCAAAAATCTGTACTTTGGCTACCAATTGAAAATTTGATTATAAATTTCAGATGTCTGTAACGTCACTAAACTTAAATTTTAGTTTCCCTCCCCTTCTTCACCCATTCACCTCTTTGGATCGTCATTTAGACGAGTCTAAATAACCCCACAAATGGATTCTGGGGCTTTAGAACCCTTAATCAAATTTTAAAATGTTTTTGATCATCGGAAGGTCGAATAATCACCGATGATGTTCGAAATTATAGTCATTTCTAAAAATGAATTTTCGAAAAATTGACCATAGACAGATCGAAAAACGCTTTGAATTCCTTAATTTTTTTCTCAAATACGAAAAAAAAACCTAGAATATCTTAAATTGTCTTTTTTGAAAGATATAAGCGCTCTATAAAATATTTCTTCCCGAATGAAAACCCTGTAAATCTAATCGAATGAATTTTTCTCATTTCAGCGACTACTCGGACCGAAAACGTTCGCGAAAACGATACAACTCTTCTTCGTCTTCCTCGTCGGAAAAATCCTACCACCACAGATCTCATAACCTCGAGTGTTCCATATCACCTCGTTCATATCGCGAATTCTGCGACTGGAAACACGCTTCCTATCAACCAGACATAGTTCCTGAGCCTTATGTTTACCACAATTTTAACGAACTGCCACCAAACGCATTTTACGCGATGCCACCTCCTGTCCCTTGGCATCCCGACTTGGTGCCTTTTTACCCGCCGTTCGTTCCGAACATGGAAGTTCCTTATTATTACAGCGGGTAATTAGTACAACTCTTAGAAGGCTCGATTTCGAGTCTATACATTTGCCAGAGTGTAACGCGAGTACGCTAATCGACTCGGTTTATTGTAGCTCTCACGAGCCTCCGATGGATACCGGTGATATGGAAATACAAAGACGGGCGTTGTTTGTGGGTAATATAGAAGACGGTCTCGATGAGAAAGAGTTTACTAGACGGTTTGAAAAATTCGGCGATATTACTCACGTTAAACTTCATTTTCGCGAAGGCCTGTAAGTATTATCGTATTCGTATCATCGAATTCGAATTTTACCCTTTTGTAAAATTAATGTGAAATTTTTTCTCCGCAGAAGTAATTTCGGTTTCGTGTATTTTACCGATGAAAGATATGTTCAGAGAGCAATTAAATTCGGCAACGATGATCCCAATTTACCTCATTACAAGTTAGGCTTGGGTATGCGAAAGGATCGTTGCGCGGGTAAATTATATAATTTTTTATTAAATTAATCTCTTTAAAGGTTGTACAAAGTTATCGAAATTACGTGTTGACTTATCGATGTTTACATTACGATAATTTGGTTATCTAAACACGTGCGTAATTGTTTCTTTTTTTTTTCTTTGCAGATCGACGAAGTTTTACGTACGAGAAAAAAATACCGGTGCCGAATTTTCCCAATCAGGGTTATCGAGACGATCCGTTCAATTTAAAGCTAGAAAAATTAAAGAACGATTTGAAACAAAAAAAGCTCAACGATAGATATAAGTAGATTGCCTGTATTTGTGTACCTTGCGTAATGTATAGATTTCCGAAGGCTGATTTTATTATTTGAATTAAAGTGTTGTTTTTTTCATTTTTATACGTTGTGGTATTTTTCTCGATCGTGTTAATCTGGAACTATGATGTCTTCGGGGACTATTCGAGCTACTTTACGCAGTTCTTTGTTGTGCGTTTTCGGACATTGCATTTCGGTCCAGCTGATTGGGATCATTGGGATTCCTGAAAGAATTGAAAGAATTAGTCATTAGTAGTGAATTTAAGGTCAAGGTACATAGATTTCCAGTCGATGACGTGAGAAGAGTTCCCAGAAAAGATGTACTACGATGAATCTTGGTGATGAGTCATAGAGTATTTCATTATTTTTATTACGAAAAAAAGTAGTTTGAAAAATCGCAAGTACGAAGATATGATCTTGGAATTGAAAATTGTGTGATTTTTTCGAGGGAATAAAAATCTGTTTGATTATCGTGCATGGGGTCAAAATTCAAGGAAATTGACATTTTGAATTTTTTAAGTGGCGGTGGAAACTGGGAAGCTGCATACCAAAATGCAATTTTTCGAAGTTTGGGAAATTTTTTTATACTTTGCTTGAAAACTTATGGTCTCTCGAGCCCGATTTAGATAATGTTTTTTACTTCGAGCATCAGCACTGTGTCATGGTATGAGCTCTGATTGGCTCTGAATACTAATTTTTCACTAATCTCGGTCGTATTTTGCATAAAAATTTCTTTGGGAACGATGTAAAACTTCGGAGGGTGAAAAATGAATTTTATGAGCACGTGGATTCTGTGAGCCAAAGACTTATTAAAGAATGTTAAAATTTCACCAGGAGCTCGAAAGTTCCAACAGACCTTTTCATCGATTCAGAAAATCTGACAATTTCAAAAAATTGGACAATTTTTGCAGCATAAGTTGGTCAAAAATTAGATATTGGAAATTTTCCAAAAACTGAACACGTTTTTCGGAAATTGTAGTTTTTTGAAACCTAAACAAGTGTTTTTTTCAAAAATTGGACGAGTTCAAAAATTATTTCTTAAAAAATTGGTTAATTTTTCAAAACATTAAGACACTTTCAAAAAAAGGTAGTTTTTGTGAAAATAACGAGTTATTTTCAAGAAGTGAACATTATTGAAATTTTTAAAAATTGGTCTATTTTTCCAAAACTTGGTCATGTTTTCGTACACTGGACAATTTTATTCAAAATTCAAGACTTTTTCCAAAAATTAAACAGAGTTGTTAAAAATCAACTTGAGTTCAGAAAATTGTACTGGCTTTCCAAGAATTGAAAAAAATGTTGGAAGTTGAGAAATTTTTTGAACATAGGACCAAGTTTTTAAAAATTAAGCAAGTTCACAAAAATTTGAACACTGAACTAGTTTCCGGAAATTGAACAGGTTTTCAAACACTGAAAATTTTTTTAAAAACTAAACGAATAAAAAAAGTTTAATACATAAAAATTGTTTCAAAAGTGAATTAAATCCTGGAAAAAGAACAATTTTCAAAAAATTGAACATCTTTTACAAATTAAAAAAAATTACAAAGTTAGAACTTGTAACTATTCAGTACGTACTACGTACCGAAAAAAGATTTCAACAAATGAATTAATTTCGAAAAATTGCAAAAATATCAAGAGAATTTCTTATCAAAGAAATTTACGAGAAAAATACTGTTTTTGAAGTCGTTTTCCAAAAATGGCATTTCCGAGGTAAAATTGGTCGAATCTTGAAAAACAATGCTCGTCTGTCCGAAAAAGATACAGGATTCGTGACCAACAGCGTCAAATTAGTCAATTCGTCAATTTTTGTTTTTTTTTTATCCCCTCTCCCCCTCCCAACAGTACGAGGGTTTTCAAGTCGTGATGAGGGAAAGAAGGGGAAAATTTCGAAAATGCCATTTCGCTCCCTCTTATCAAGTCAAATTTTGACTTCCTCATCTCTGTCTACATAGAGGGGTGAAGAATGGTAGAGAACAGAGGAAAATAGGGAAAAAAATATATCCGAGTTTTGGTTCTTTTTTTGAGCTTTCGGTGAAAATTTTTCGGACCACCAGCCCTAAAACATATCAATGTTCAAAAACACACCCTAATTCGAAAAATAGCCATTTCACCGTAACTCAAAAAATGTTTAAAAATGGATATTTCTTTGAATATTGACCCCACACATATGATATAATCCAACTGCTTATTCTTTCCTCGAAAAAAACATACCTCACGAACGTCTTTTTCGTAATCATTCGTGGATTATATTTCAAATTAGTAGCTATCAAATTAATAAATTTCAAGACTCTAAAATTGAAACGCAATCACGTTTACCAACCTGCTTCGCTGTAAGCAATCACAACACCTAATTCGTTTTCGGCAGTTGACAGATGATAGGAATGTATTTCAGTCATTGGTAACTGAACGAAAAAGTTAAGGAAATCAATCTGTTTCTTTATACTTCAAAATATTCAATTAAAAATATCTCAGAAAAAAAAGGATACCACTCGTGCTAAAATAATGTCACCAGGACGATAACATTTATACATATCGATATGCTCTTTGTCAGTAGCTCTGATATCTTCTTTCCTTAAAACAGCTCGATAAGGTCTACTCAATACTGTATCCCCAATACATTTAATTAAACATTTACAAAACCTCTGAGTCAACACCATAACCTAGAAAATTATACCAAAATTAATAAACTGAATGAAACAAATGAGAAAAAAAATATGAAAAATATAAGTACTTTGGCAGTAACTATATCTCCTGGGGCTGGCACAACACTCTGCTCATTTGTACCATGGACTTCGATTATTTTACTCTGAAAAAGAATAAGAATTCAATTGAAATCTGGCTCTAGCCGGCGAGTTAATAAGTGCAGTAGACTTACATTACTATCGGCAGAGGCTTTATTGATCCTGACTGTGCCTACAATAGAGGCGTGAATATATCCATGATGCTCGTAAGTACCGTTTCCGCTGACATGGTCTTTATCCATTAGACATAGTCTTTGGCCTAATTAAAAAGAAAATATATGATAAATGAAATAGATCAGAAGAAACGAACAACTTTGTAGTATTTAAATATCGTTACCGGGGACGCAGATTAGAGGTTTATTTTGAGTGGCTGTGTCAGATGTACTCATTGTACTGAGATCATTGAAAATTTACACAAATGATATACTTTTAACGTATTTCCTTCAGAAATAAATCAAACTTTGAGAAATGGAAAAAATTCACATGGCTCAAAAAAAAATTAAATCAACAAATGATAAGGCACAGTGTACCTTTTTGTAAAAATATTAATTATTTTTTGTTTATTTAATTTGGCAACACTGAAAAAACGCTAGAAGCGCTAAATTTTTTTCTAGTGGTGATTTTCAAAACTAAGAATGCTTAAATTTTATGCTCAGGTTTCCGGTGTTTATCCAGGAACGCTAAAAATTATCAATCTAAAATTTTTTTCATTTTTGAGCAAAAATCGAATTAAATGTAAGTAAAAGCTTAATTTTGAATTAATTTCCATCATTATTGATGTACAATAATCTATTTTGTGTCCTATTTCAGTTATCTGAACATCATTAGTGAAACAACAACAAATGCATGTGATCTCTCATCGACTTCTTTGAGTTTTCGAAACACATCGAATTACATCGTTTTTAATTTTCTACTGAACAATAACCCAAAATGTTATCCTCAAGAGTAATTTCCAAGCAATTACTCCAGGTATGTAATGATTTCAACAATATTGCAGTGCTTTAAACACGATCATAATCATTTTCATTGATAGATCTTAGAACGAAAGAGCGGTCCCGGTGTTACCTTCGCATCTCCAAATTCAGTTCGTTTTCTAATCGGTAACAAGCACAAAGACCCTAAATGGAAGAGATTGCGAGGATTAAAGGTACTTTTTCGCGAAAATCCAACAATGAATTGGAATCCTAATTCGATCTGTGTTCTAGATGATCCCAGTGGACCTACCCAATTACCAGAAAAAGCAAAAAGACTTCAAAGATATGACTCCCGAAGAGACGAGGGCTTATTATAAAGAAGCAGGAATCCAACCTCAGCGTCCATGGTATGAGAGAGATATAGCTCTCACATGTACCGGAACGGTAGTCGATGCCTATGTACCTCCCGAAGGAGATGGAAAATTATCGGCTTTGAATACAGCTGTATATATTATAAATATCAATTATATCTATCTCAATTCACTATTCAGACGAGTAATGTTTTTCTATCAATTTAGGGAGCTAAACAAAAACTAGATTGGTTGCAGAAGAAAGGTAAATCGTGGAAAGATTTGAGACGTATTAGATCTTACGACGATGATTTCGATTTGTATCCGGATTTTGTAGAAAAAGCTGAAAATATTTATAAAAAAGTCCATACGTGTTTAGCTGAGTAAGTTATCAAGATGGTTCATTTTTACATCATGTTTGTTTTCATTTCTTAACGACTTTTTTTCTCTTTTCAGAGGTAATTTTGAAGAATTAGTTCAGTACGCGACAGAAAAAGCTTATCCTGTAAGTAGTAATTATTTATCACTTCATCATCGTTTGTTTTTTGTTTTTTACACTTTTCTTATTCCAATTTCCAGGAAATCGTATTCAGCACCAGATTCAAAACAATCCGCTGGAAATTCCTCGAATCCTTGGAACCCCCTCGAGTTTCTCACGTTCGCTGCATAGAACTGCTTAGCAAAGAGAACTTATTCGCCCAAATTACTGTTAGATTTCATACTAAACAAGTTCGTATCGATATTTTTAATTGTCTCTGAATGACGTTATTATTGGGTGCTGTAAATTTCAAACTTTTTTTCGAATTTTATTACACCTTAGTAAAGAATTCACATGAAATGGTCTCGTATTTCCCCTCCCCCCACCATTAAAAGCTTAATTTCGAAATGTCGATTTTTCTATTTTGAATATTTGGGCCTTTTTATTGATTGTTGATCGTATTAAAACTGAAAAGTGGAAACAATACTGATTTTCGCCAATTTTTTGGGTGTAGGTGTGATTATTTTGCGCTTTTTTTAAAAGTAGAAAAAGAATGGCTAGGAGGTTTTGCGTAGATCTCAAAAATAAAAAGTGTCCCAAAAACTCGCGAAAAGTGTGTTTTTCGACTAATTCGGGGTCGCTGATTACGAATCTGAAGTTTGTTTGACGCGATAGTCGCTCGTTTTCCGAAAAGCCGCATTTCTGAGGAGAAAATTGGCCATAACTCGAGAAGGAAGGTCCGGCGCCAAAAATGGACCCCGGATTCGGAATCAGCGACCTCGAATTAGTCGAAAACGATACTTATCTCGACTTTTTTGAAAATCATCGAAATTCGAAAAAAACCATGAACTAACCCCTTCTCATTTTTTTGGGCCAAAAATTTTTTTGCTCCCAAAAGACGTGCGAGGTGTCTAGAAGGGGGTATTCGGACACGGCGAATTCAATGGCGCCATCAGTTTTTCCCGATCGGTCGCCGTTTTCGAGATAACGGCCATTTTCGAGGCGAATTTTGACCAAAATAAAAAGTGTCCCAAAAACTCGCGAAAAGTGTGTTTTTCGACTAATTCGGGGTCGCTGATTACGAATCTGAAGTTTGTTTGACGCGATAGTCGCTCGTTTTCCTGAAAACCGCGATTCAGAGGAGAAAATTGGCCATAACTCGAGAAGGAAGGTCCGGCGCCAAAAATGGACCCCGGATTCGGAATCAGCGACCTCGAATTAGTCGAAAACCATACTTATCTCGACTTTTTTGAAAATCATCGAAATTCGAAAAAAACCATGAACTAACCCCTTCTTATTTTTTTGGGCCAAAAATTTTTTTGCTCCCAAAAAACGTGCGAGGTGTCTAGAAGGGGGTATTCGGACACGGCGAATTCAATGGCGCCATCAGTTTTTCCCGATCGGTCGCCGTTTTCGAGATAACGGCCATTTTCGAGGTCAATTTTAACCAAAATAAATAGTGTGCCAAAATCTCTCGAAAAGTGTTTAAAGTGTTATTACATTGAGTGGTTAACATTTTCACTAATTTTTCAAATCACACATCAGCGATCGTGAAAATTTGGTGTCACCATGGTGTCGCATTTTTTAAATTGACCCTCAGCATCAAATCCATGTTATTATCTCACGTTTTTATCATCGCTTTTGAAGCCATTTTACTCCAATTTTTTGCCTAGGCCTAGAATTCGAAAAAAAAAATGTAAAACACCGCACCTTAGCTCTTTATCTAATACGCCAATTGTTTGCAGACTTTAGCAATTTACGACAGATTTGGTCGTTTAATTCATGGAAGCGAAACGATAGCTAAGGATGTGCTCGAGTACGTCGTTTACGAGAAACATCTCTCTTCCGAATACGGAGATTGGCGAATGCATGCCAAGATCATTCCGGATTGGTTACCAGAAAAGGAGCCAGGAGTCAGGACCTATGTTGAAGAAGAAGAAGAAGAAACGGAGACTCAAGAAGAAGCTAGTAGTGATGTAGCAACACCAGTAGTTAACATACCCGGACAACAAGTAGTTGTTCCAACGCCTTAAGATGTACATCCATAAAATAAAATCTTGTTAATCACTTCGTAATTTTTTTGTCTTTAGAAAGCAAATAAACATCAATTATTAGAAAAAATTATATTTAAAAAATATCAAGGAAAAAAGGACAGTAAAAAGTATAAGAAGGAATTTAGTAAAATATAAAATACATTCGTACAAATACACGATTATACAAGATGATACATTTAACTATCTATACAAAAAAAAAAAATTGGCTAAGTTGATGGCTATACAAAGCTACTCGTGGGTTGATCCAAATACACAGACTTGGGACTCGTATCGAACCCATAAGTACCACTCGACATCCGCCAAGATATATTTTTAGGTTTAGGAGGCAAAGGTGGCGGTTCTTTGAACACCGGAGGCGGACTATTGTCGAGTTTACCGCAGAAATTAGGCAAATCATTGGTATAAATATCTTGTTCGTCTTCGGTTTGACGTTTGCAGTCTGCGGGAGTCTGGTACATGTCGGATAATTTCAACGAGTTGTACTCGCTTTCGTTGGCGACAACGGTGGTTTCATCTTTGGTATCTTTTTCATGGCAGGGTGGCAGGGATTTGGTTTCTGACGAGCAGGGGGTATCTTTGCGGATTTTTTTCAGCTTTTTTCTACCGCTGGGGGTGTTTTCTTTGTCCTGTGGGGGTGAAAATGATATATTTTTAAAATCTGAGATACCTACGAACAGGTTCGAAGAAAGATTTAGAACGAATCAAGTACCTTTAAGAAATCGGGCAGTTCTATATTCAGTTCTGTGCCTCTTTGGTCTTCTAGGCGCCCTCTTTGGCATCTTTTGAGGCCTTCGTATAATCCATCTTTTTCAAATTTAGAATCTAGTTTCAATCCAGGTTTCCATTTGGCGATCACCGGAGGTAATCTAGAATTGGTGGATTTCTTTTCAGAATTATTCGTAACGTCGTTGGTTTTCTTAATTTTCTGTAAAAAAAAATTCAAGGTAAATTTTAGACGGTGCCATTAAAGCAATAATCCATAGATTACACTTCGATCGATATTCACTTACTCTTTGCTTATCTTGATGAAACGAATCTTTCCTTAAAAATTTACCTAAAATTTTCGACGAATGCTCGGAACTATAATTTTCAGACTGAAAACGAGAAAAAAAAATAGTTTGATGCAATTTTTTCAAACAGATACGTGTAGATTATAATTTCACGGTGGAAAAAAACTCACATAAATAGAAGGGGTAGGTTCGGTATTAGGATTCCGGAAATTTTCCGCTTTGCCCTGAAGTAATTCTTCGAAAACTTTATTGGTTATTTCATCCAAAGTAGACGACTGTTTTGGTTTTATCGTCGCATTTACTCCGTAATAATTATTCCAACCTGAAAATTATACTCGTTAGAGAATTTTCCCTTGAAATTAATACATTATTTGAGGACAATCGCCGTCCGAAATCATGTACCTTGTAAATTTGGCGTTGGAGTGCTTCGAGTCAACACCTGTATTCGTTGTTTGTCAATGGTGCTTACCAAACTGCTCGGCTCTAATACTTCGTTCTCTTCGATCTGCATAATTTGAAAATTAAACGAACAATGTTGATGATTTTAATAAGTCGATCTGGTTTTAAATTGGTGTTTAAAACGAGCTTCTTTGGTGGGTAATTTCACACGATTAATATGAAAATTAGATGAAAAAGGTTTGGGTGGATTATGATTCAGAATTTTCTCGAATTAATCCATAATTCGGTAGCAATTGATAACTACAAGAAGAGGAAAATATCAAAAACATCAAATAAATCAGTAAACATCATCAAAAAAATCATCAATGAAGAAAGGAGGAGAAAAAATTTAAAAACCTTCACAAGCGATAGGTATCAAATCAGTGTTTACAGATACTTAATCATTATAAATTTTTATTTATTCATTATTTTCTATTTATTTTTCTCAAATTTCTAAATTTTGAATTTTAAAAAAAAAATCAAAGGTTTTATAAACATTTTATTCATTTTGAAATCTATTGTTTGTTTTTTTTCTAGAAGGGAAGGGAGAGGAAGTAAATTGCCAATATTAATGAAATATTTTCAATTTTTTTTACTATTAATTTTGCCCAATTTTTTTCATTTATTTTCCATTCGTTTTTCTGAATTTTTTAAATCCTGTAAATCTGTTGTTTGTTCTTTTTCAAGAAGAAAGGAAGAAAGGAAGGAAGGAATGAAGGAATGAAGGGAGGGGGGAGGGAGGAGAAGTAAATTGCCAATATGAATGTTTTTTTAAACTGCGTATTAATTTTGGCAGATGATCCCAGAGGGAATTTTGATGCTAATAATATTTTTCATAATATGCATTATTTACTCAGTTACCCTAATTTATTGAGGCCCCGGGGCAGTTGTAATGTTAGATTTGTAAAAAAAAAAAAAACTATCAATTTTACCCATAGAAACTGCTCAATTTCAAATTTTTTGAAGAATTATCACTTCTGAATTTTTGTTTAAAATAATCAACTAGCAGTTTTTTTTCAAGGTAACTAGCTAATTTCCAATTTTTTAGAAAAAGTATTATTTTTGGTTTGAAAATGAATATTCATCAAATTATTTTGAATCTTTGGGAAAATTTTAGAAATTTTTTCACCACTGAATTATGAATTTTCAAAAAAAAAAAGGGACTTTGTTTTTATTCGGGCATAACAAAACTATTTTAAAATCGGTTAATCTATTTACAAATCCTCAAGGTTTTGTAGGGACAGAATACTTTATGGTTCACTAAATTTAAACTTTTTTGAAATTAATAGAAATTTTTAGGTAATAATTTTAAAGATCATTAATTTCTCAATTTTGAGCAAAAAATGGAATTTTTCAAAACTGGGAATGACTTTTCAAAAACTTTGGAATTTTCTTAAAATTGTATAATTTTCTAAAAGTTGGAACATTTTCAAAAAATTAAACAGTTTTTCAAGAATTGAACGATTTCCCAAAACTTGTTAAATTTTCAAAGAACTGAATGATTTTCCGAAATTAGGACAAATTTTTCCATATTCTGGAAAATTCCTCAAAAATTGAATAATTAGGTATCCAAAAATTGAAGGGGGTTTCAAAATTTGGACGATTTTCCAAGAGTTAGATGATTTCTGAAAACTGGGGAAATTTTTTCGTGACCTTGGAGATTCCTCAAAAATTGAAAAATTATCCCAAGAATTTTCTAAAACTCGATCAATTTTGTAAAAATTCCAAACTTGAAACAAATCGCACAGTTTGCCAAAAATTATACAATTTTTCAAAAAATTAGACAGTATTTCAAAAATTGAAGAATTTTTTGAAATTTGAATTAATTTTTCCATACTTAACTGGGAAAATTTTCCAAAAATTAAACAGTTTTCAAAAATTGGGCGATTTTCCAAAACTTGTTCAATTTTTTAAATTGAATGATATTCCGAAATTAGGACAAATTTTTCCATATCCTGGAAAATTTCCCAAAAATTGAATAATTAGGTATCCAAAAATCAGACAAATCTTCCAAAAGTTGAAGGGGTTTTCAAAATTTGGACGATTTTTTCAGAGTAAGATGATTTCTGAAAACTGGGGAAATTTTTCCGTAACCTGGGAGAGTCCCCAAAAATTGAAAAATTATTCTAAGAATTTTCTAAAACTTGATCAATTTTGTAAAAATTCCAAACTTGAAACAAATTGCACAGTTTGCCAAAAATTGTACAAGTTTTCAAAAAATTAGACAGTAATTCAAAAATTGAAGAATTTTTTGAAATTTGCATCAATTTTTCCATACTTAACTGGGAAAATTTTCCAAAAATTGAAAAATTTTCCAAAACTTGGACGTGTTTTTCTATTCTCAGAACTATTTTTCAAAAATTAGAAGTCAAAGAATTTTTCAAAAATTGAAGAATTTTCAAAATCTGGACAGTTTCCCAACGATTGGAAAATTTTCCAAAACGTGGACTAAATTTCTCAAAACTTCGAGATTTTCCCAAAAACTGGACAATTTTTTTTTCATACAACTTTTTTTATAAAAAAAGAAAATACCGAATAATTTTCTAAAAGAATTGCGAATGAATTTTTTTCGAACCCCTGCAAATTAATAATTTCCAACAAAAATTCAAAATTAATAGCTCCTCAAAATAATGTATATTAAATCGAGTCATTTTTCTATGAAATGATGCAATGATGCAATAAATTTCCACTACATTTTTGAAAAAAGACGAATTTTCAATTTTTTATGCAAAGTAATAATCCCAGAGAATCTCGTTCAACACCGACTCATAAAATTCGTTCGTTGCACTTACCAAGCATAACGTGACCATGTGCAAATTATATCCATGTTGGACTAGAATCGGTCCGAGGACAGCTCCTAAAGTATGCGAGGGTTTCGATTTAACAGTCAATGATTTACGATCCGGTAAATCTAATCTGAATTCAATTCTCCATTCTATTTTCACTTCTTTTCTGGCCAAAACTGACGCATTTTCTTCCAAATCAACAACCTACAAAAACACGATCCAAAAATTACCATCATTTTAATCCCATCACGATCCAATCACACGATCAATCTTCTTACTTTATCTGTAGCCGTGAAAATGACTTGAAAACTGGTATAAGGCATCGCTCTTTTCTCCAATAATTTACTAATAACATGATACACACTTTGATTCGGTTGGATATTTACAACCGCTGACGAAGTATCGGGCAATATGACTCTGCACAAAGACACCGGCAGGGCTAAATCCCAAGACGCCAATGACGTTCTGCTGCTGCTACACGACGACTGCATATTTTCAGCACTGGCAGTGACGGTACGATCCCTAGATTTGCATCTGGATCTGGTCCATAGCAGCAGGGATCGTCGACGACGATTCGTCCGTTGAGCTCGTTCGGGTTCTTCAGCAGGTTCCTTGATAAATTAACCCATTAATTCGAAAGTTTCGAGGGAATTCGTAATAAATATTTTCCGAAGGTAAAAATAAATACTTTGGCATTGGTGACCGGTGCGCTGGGTGACAACAGCAGCTCGTTATCGGTCGCGCTCGATGATAAGGTGACATTTTCGCCGGATATTTCACGCATCAGATAATTTTTATAAACATCGCTTTTCAAAAACCTCGGGTAGCTGTCGAATTTCATCAAATTGAATATTTGTTTTTGAGCCTGCGGAAAAAAATCCAAAAATTAATACAATTAAGGAATAAAATACGAAAAAAAATATAGAATCAGACTGGACATATTTTTTGGACCCCCTCCCCTCTCCCTTGTCTTAAATACTCACCAATTTCACCTCAAACTTCGCCACTGGATTCAGAGCAGCGATTAAAAAATGATGAAAAATTACCACCACGAATCATAAAGTGAGAAAAATCATCCTCGACAAAGAATTTCACTTACATTTGATAATAAATTAACGTCCGCAATTTGTAACTGCTGCTGGGTGAAATTTTTTCCGGTCGAATCGACGTTCACAGGTTCGGTGGCCGAATTCGATAGAAATTTTTCATAAATACTGGTCGCCAGTTTCTTCCTCTCGTCTAAATTAATAGTTCGACGGTATTTTTCGCAAGCTGCCCAAAAGTAGGCGTTCTCGACGCTGAATTCTTTTCTTAGAAATTCCTGCAGAAAAAATATCGAAAGTTAGGGTTTCTCGAGGTATTCGGAGGGTACATCCAGTCACCCAGATACCTACAGCGAAAGCATGCAATCCGACCGAATCGTAGAGGAGTTTTTCCAGCGAGGTCGCCCAATTGGTCACCTTGCGTTCGTTTTCGCTCGACTCACATTGCTGGGGTTTTTCCTGCAACAAGACAAACGAAAATAAACCCAGATTAGATTTATACGGGTACAAGGATATTTACCTAGAGATAAACACGAATGGAATGAAATTAAACGAAACATCATTAACGGTTTAAGAGGCGGAAACAATGCGTACGAAAAGAATCTAATTATCAAAAAAAAAAAACGAACGTCTTCGGTTGAGAATACGTAGATATAAAACACCTGAAAAAATAGAGAGAGAAGGAGAAAAACAGTATTTGGGAGTAAAGAAATAAACTAATGGTTGTTATATAAGACGAGATGTGTCAAGGAAGGGGGAGGGGGAGGAGAAGAAGGGAATTTTGTTTACAACGAAACCGTAATTAACACCTGATGTTCGCTAGAATAAAGTACAGGAAAAGGAAAATTAGTGATAAACTGTTTGACGATCATTAATGAAAAATACGACGTTTTGGTAAATTAAAAAGCTTAAACTAGGCAGACAAGGAAGGAGAAGGAGAGGAATTATTCGTCTTTGAAGTTGAAAATATCCAACCAAAATTTTCAAAAGGCGATGCAACGTTGCCAGGTTTTGATTTTATTTGCGTTTTCGATAAATAAAAAGTTTCGGATATTACAATTATTTTCAAAACTTCTGTAAAAATATTCGTCAAGTTGAAAATTAAAAATTTTTGAGAGAAAAATCTCAAACAGCTACAACAACAAAATAAAACGAATACCTCATTAATTTTTTTAAAATTAAAAAATTCTGGGCTCAGCGTTGCCATGATTTTTAGATTTCAATATGTATTTTTTTCCAGTGCAATATTCAAATTAAAATTTATTTTAAAAAAATGACCATCAGATAGAGAGAGAGGAAAGAAGGAGAAAAAAGGATTTAAAAAATACGAAATTATAGTCAATTTAAGAACTATTTTTCTAATACGTCTAGTTATTTTTTCAATTTGCAAAAATTTTTGTTTTTTGCAAGATGGAGAAATCCTTTTTACAATAATTGTAAAATACAAAAAAAAAACGTATAAAAAAATTCCAAGCGCAGTATTGCCAAGTTTTCAAATTTCAACACTAATTTTTTTCCCAATCCAATATTCCATTAAAAATTATCAAAAAAATCGACATTAGAGAGTAGAGAGGAGAAGAGGAAAAAGGACAGAAAATGCGAAATTCTAGTTGACTGATGAATTTTTCATCTAAAATTTATATGAAACTTTTTTCAAGTTGTAAATTTTTTTTGTTTTTTTTTAAGAGAAGGGGTAACTCCCCCCCTCCCCAGAAAAATCCAAAAAATGGAATTAGAAAAATTCCAACCTCTTTCAATTTGTTTATTTTTTCAATCCAAAGCCTATTCTGATTAAAAATGATCAAAAAATTGACTACCAGGAGAGAAGGGGAAAAGGAAATAGAAAAGACGAAATTTTGATTGGTTCAGAATTTATTTTCCTGACTTTGTATCTATGTACCTACTTTTTCGAATACCTAATGAATTTTTTTTTTCAACGGGGAGGAAGAGAGATAATTTTTTTTTCTAACCTAAAAATTACCAAAAATTTACGAGTTCAGTGTTGCCAGGCATTTAAATTTCAGCACATCATTTTCAAATTCAATATTTTAATATCTAACAGATTATCAAAAAATTGGCCCCTGGGGTCGAGGAGAGGGTGAATGAAGACAGAATACAATTTTAAAAATTCTTAAAATCAGGGGTCAAAGTTGCCAGTGGATTTTCATAATTCAATCACTTTATTCGCGCTTTTTTTTGAAAAAGAAAAATGTTTTAACTTCTTAAAAATTACCATTTAATTTATTTTCTTCTTCAAAAAAGTAAGTAAGTACATTCATTTCTCACATTTTTTTTTTTCAAATATCCAAGAATATTGAAATTTCAAAACTGTCATCTTTTTCTTCATTGGGAAGGAGAGAAAAAGCTAAATCCGTTGCATTTTACTCGATTCAATATTTCAAAACAAATTTCGGGTTGTTTATTAAACAGGGGGAGGGGGGTAAAGGCTTGAACTTTCCTTTGATGAAATAATACCAAAAAATACAAATTCGAAATCACTCAATTCAGAATTTTTCAAAAATGACAAATTACACGTTTCCAGAAAAATTGCTAATTCAAAATCTTTCCAAGAATTAAAAATTTTAATTTTTTTATCAATTTGAAAATTTTACTCACAAAAATTGTGAATTTTTATATTTTCCAAAATAATTGGTAATTCAGTCTCCCCCTCCCCCCCACCAAAAAATTGCAAAAAGAAAGGTAAATTGACATTCAATTTTTTCAGAAAATTGAAAATTCAGTTTCTTTAAAAAGTAAAAATTCAGTTTCTTTAAGGCTGTACTTTAGCTTCCAAAAATCGCAGAAAATAGGTAATTGTTGATTTTTATTCAGAAATATTTGGTTGCAAATTTTCTTTCTTAAAACAAAAGTTTTTGTTCTAATGATAACAAGAAAACTGATTCGTTCAAAGGAACGAAAAATACAAAAAATTTTTTCCAAATTTGAAATTACAGCTGATGGTCAAAAATTATGCGTGCGCAATGCTGTGTTGATCACCTCACTACCACAGGGACACTTCATTCTGTAATATACCAGGCGTAGTTGTCAAGTTGACATTCCATTCTATCGGGTTTAATATTTTATTTTCGATTGAGTTTACGAATTTCTGAGGGATAGCGTAACAAGACTTTTTCATCATCATTTTTTTTTCGATCGAACGCGTGCATTTTGATTAATTTTTTTATGTTGACACTTGAAGTCAATTTTCTGAGTAAAGGAAGGGTTCTACGAAAAAAATGAATGGAACTTAAATTGTAGAGCGTAAAATTTCTTTTTCGTACAGTCCAATAATTTTTTTCTTGAAAGGTAAGCTTTCGAGATATTTCAGCCAAAAGTTCAAAGTTTAACTTTCATATTTTTTTTGAAAATATCTCTAAAATTAAGCTTTTTTGAAGAATAACTAACTGGAATTTACTGATAGCAAATTTCACGCTCTACAATTTATGTTCTATTAATTTTTTGCCGCAGGCTCGATTTTCCCAGAAAATAATAACGAAGCAATGTATTCTGGGAGTACCTCAAATTTTCCCAGTTTTCCGGAAAATTTTCGACTATTTTTTTGATTTTTTCCCAAAAATTCCAACTAATTTTCATAAATTTTCCAACTTTTTAAAAAAATTTCTAATTAGTGAAGATTTGTTAATAAATTTAATCACGTTGATTTTTCTTGGGGGGGGGGGAGTTAGACACCCTGCACTCCACCCCTCAAAAAGTCAAACTTTGGCATGTTCTACTGTTTTAGACATAATTTGAAAAATTTAATTCGTAATAAGTACCTAAACCTATACAAAATCTGATGGAGAAGTGAACGACTCAAGGTGATGGGAATACATTTCTTCTGCTCGAGATACAAATACCTATCTACGATAAAAATCGTTTAATGGGAACTTTTACTTTGCTGAAATTTACAGAAAGTTGAATAGTACGTTGAAATTAAATTTGAACGTTTTTTCCAACACATAATTTTCTAGTGTTATCCAAGATGAATTTGGTCCCGCTCTGATTTGCGATTACCCCCCCCCCACGACGATGTCCCTTTTTTTAAAAAAAATTCCGAGAATATTTTCACGTTCCTCCCTTTGGTCCAAAATTACGTTTCGTTAGAGGTGTTTCTATGATAATTTTTTTTCATCCATTTTGATGCACTCTTCACTAAGTTTTGGCTTTTGCTAGCAAAGGTCCGGCTACTTTCTAAAAATATCCCCAAAAACGTGTTTTTTTTTCTTTTTAACGTAAATTCACTTCACATATTCACTTTTGGGAGATTTCCTTAAGCTACCGGCAAAAATTTCGCAAAATTGCACACTAAAATGTTATTTTAGCAAATATTCCAAATTAAGATTTTTCAAACCTTCAGCTTTTTATACCTACTGAGTACGATCCCAATAAACGCCCATTTTCTGATTGTTCTACATCAGGACTCAAAATTCACTTTTTTACTGATTTTTCATAACAAAAAAAGTGAATTTCAAGACTTCTAGTAAAACGATCGCGAAACAGGTGTTTATAGGGATATTTTGGCCTGATAAACACAATCCAACGTTAATACTTTCTTCATTTGAGGAGCTTGGTATCAAAAAGAGACAAACGCCACAAAAAAATCTATGTTTTTTTCGTTACAAAAATTCCCAAGGAGGAAAAAAATTGAGATATTTGGCGAATTTTAATGGTAATACCAACTAAACAAAACTATGAAAAATAAATATGTATCCTCCCCTCCTACTTTTTTTTCATGAAGAGGCGACGGAAAATGCAGTTGTTTACTCAATTTGCCCAAATTAGTCAGGCATTTTAGGAGTTGACCCCTCAAAAATTAAAGCCTGATTTTTTTTTCGCGTTTTACGTTCGTAATGGTCCACTACACAACATACTAAAATGGACACCCTCACAACCCTCCGCTACCCACAGGGGGAGGGGTAAACGTCCACTGAAAACCGGGTTTTCGTGAATATCTCCTCAAATAAGCCTCAAAAAATTGAAAAGTAGTTATGAACAATCTTGTTCTACGCGTAATTTCCTATCGGAAGGGTTTTTTTCTTTTTCAAAAAACACTCATTTCCTTGACCAAAAATTGAGGGTAAAAAACACCTATTTTTCAACAATTTACAGCATTTTTGGAAAAAATTTAAACTTTTGGGAATATCTTTTCAAAAAAGCCTCAAAATGGAAAAATGGTTATGAACAATCATGTTCTACGTGTAATTTCTTATCAGACAGGTTCGTTTGTTTTCGAAAACACTCGCTTCTTTACCCAAAAATTAAGGGTGAAAAATGTATAATTATAAGGGAGGTTATTGAATACAGGATTTAAAAAAAATCGAGGTTGTGGAAAGAAAAAGTACTATAAACGCGATGTTATTGCTGATTATTGGCGATACGAAACATTTCTTTGCATCGTAAGGATTCAAAAATGATATTTTCAGCTTCGTATTTCCATAATTTCCAGAAATACCGTAAATATTAGAAAAATAGGCGTTTATCACCCTTAATTTTTGGGCAAAGAAGCAGGTGTTTTCGAAAAAAAAACGAACCTGTCTGATAGGAAATTACACGTAGAACATGATTTGTTCATAACCATTTTTTCCATTTTGAGGCTTTTTTTGAGGAGATATTCCCAAAAGTTTAAATTTTTTCCAAAAATGCTGTAAATTGTTGAAAAATAGGTGTTTTTTACCCTTAATTTTTGGGTCAAGGAAGTGAGTGTTTTTGAAAAAGAAAAAACCCCTTCGATAGGAAATTACGCGTAGAACAAGATTGTTCATAACTATTTTTCAATTTTGAGGCTTATTTGTGGAGATATTCACGAAAAACCGGTTTTTAGCGGACGTTTACCCCATCCCTGAGGGTAGCGGAGGGTTGTGGGGGTGTCCATTTTAGTATGTTGTGTAGTGGACCATTACGAACGCAAAATGCGAAAAAAAATTCAGACTTTAATTTTTGGGGGGTTTGGTAAATTTTTTCTCTTATTTGCCTGGACTAAATGGCGTTTGTCTAACTTTGATACCAAGCTCCTCATTTTTATTAATTTTTTATTTTCCCTATTTGAAATATCTGCTAAAATATCAACACGTATTTCAAAAAAACAACAAAACGAAATATGTACTTACACTAGGAAAATTCTGCATAACAAATCGAATTTTTTAATAATTTTTCAGGTTGGTCATTCTTCGTTTTTTTACGTTCGAAAACTTCAAATGACTAAAAAATGTGAAAGAGTGTATACCCAAATTTATTAAAAAATATCTAATTGCAACAGCACCGAGACGTTTTACTAAATTTCTTACATTTTTTCAAGAGAACTAAGTACAGATAAATTCTATCAAATTACACCATTTCTAAGTTCTCACTTTACGACATTTTCCATAATTAGTTTGTAGCTCATATGTATATAGCATATTAGGCGATATATTATTATAGCACTGTTTATTTCATTTCATTATCAAAATTAGTTATTCATAAATCAATATAATTTCCGAATTTCGACTGTAAAAACATTTTGCGTCTACATTGAAAAATTTATTGCAATTCATATCGATGAAGACAGTGAAAACTACTGATAAAGACTGAAAGAATGATTCTTTCCATCCTTAAATCCAATTTTCATGAAAATTATTGACACGCCCCCTATATTGAAAATGGTTCAACTAAAAAATGTAAACAAAACAAAATTTCTCATACGCCACTATCAATATCAGTACGTAATTGTACATTTTTAAAATACAGATTTCTCTGGTAATAATGAATAAATCTGTTTCAAATTTTATACATAGCTTTATAAGATCATTGTGAATTCTGCATTGAAGCCCTTTTTTTTCACAAACTACTTTCCAACTGCATGATATTTGAGTGAAAGTGACGTAAATTTGCCAACTTGAGAATAATATAGTAAATTCAGGTAATTGATTATTCGAAAAATAGCATCAAAGCAGAATAGCTTTAACCTTTCTGAACAACTTAATCCAAAAATGAAATAAATCCGTTCATTCAATTCCGTAAAATACGTTCGCAAAAACTCGTCATTTTTACCTATTCATTTTACACTCATTTACCTACTAAAGTACAGCCTTAAAAAGTAAAAATGCTACTTTTTTTTAGAAAAAAATTAAAAATTTAGTATTTTCAAGTTTTACATTTTCTAGGATATGAAAATTAAAGTACTCATTTTGAAAATTTAATTTTGTCAAAAAAAATCCGACAAAGAGAATTAAAAACGCTGTTTTTCACAATGAAAATTCTACTTTTTCAGAAAAAATTAAAAATTTAGTCTCCATCCCCAAAAAATTTATTTTCCAACATTTAAATTTAAAATATCAGGTACTCAAATATAGAGAAGCGTAATTCGATTTGTTTTTCCTGAGCGGAAGAGGAAGAGGAGATGACAACAAAACGGTCGATAAAAAATTTCATCGGAACTCATGCTGAATTTTTGTCGACTTGATAAAAAATAAATACATCGTCATATCGTCATACTTCAAATTGATTTTAAAAATTGGTATAGGAGAAGGTAGAGGAAGGGGGAATCAAAGCCGTTTCATCACATTAACATTAGTAAATACAAACATCAAAAAAAAAGTGGAAAAAATTAATCTACGAAAAACAATTCGGGATTTTTTTTTAAATCGCTGAATTATACAAAATCCGCAGTCAATGTTCTCGTTCTATTTTTAAATCCCAGAATAAACAAATAAATTACCACGTGAATGTCTCGAATTTTGATTCTAATTAACTTTTTTCCCTTTCTATTGAATAAAACAATTAAATCCCATTATTGCCAATTTTTCTTTTCGCCGAAGCTTTTATTACGTCAAAGAACAACCAAAAAAAGCACAAAATATGTAAATCAAACCGCGAAAAATTAATGCAAAATGTTTCGACCTCAAAAATTATAATTTTGGCTATTTCGAGCGTTAAATAAAATATGTACCTGAAAAGAAAAATATATTTATATTTGACGAACGTTTTTGAAAAATGTCATGCAGTGGAAACATTTTTTTTCCAATCGATAAAAATACGTCCACGTGAAACGAAACTACCAACGTTTTTTGATAAAGTCTATGTTAATACGTCAAAACCTCCAATGACAGTTGATGATTCATAATTTAATAATTCATTTGAACAATACTCTGCTTCTAAAAATATGATCCGCAATTATTCTATTAATTGCAATAATTTAATCTAATAATTAAAAGTCACCAGAAAACCAGGCGACCTTTACTTTTTTCTTAATATAGTAGGTAGGTAACAGTTTTTTTTTTTCCAAAGCAAGTTTATAAAGTAGGTATAGAATTTTCTCTAATTTGGAGCAATTTTCAAAACCTGTGTTACCAATGAATTAATTATCTAAAAATCAAAATCCATCGAGTGGGCAATTTTTTACATTTACATTTGATAAATTATTTATTTGGTTCGAATAAAATTTCATGACATTTTCATGGCTCTTTCAAAATTTTTTCTAACTTATGAATATTTTTCACCCTTTTCTTGGCTTGGATCATTTCATTCCATTTATGTATCTCATACAAGCCTGAGTCAAATCCTTAATAATAAAAATTCTAAAAACTAGAAAAATTCGCCAAAAAAATATAGCATTTTAATGAGAAAATTCGCAAAAAAAAATGATTTTTTTAAATGGTATTTTTAATGGAAAAATCTCACGTCTGAATTACATTATTTGTAAACCCCTTCATCTTTCCCTCCTTCCCTCCCTCCACCCTTCCTTCCATTCATATGAAATAGTGTCAGTTTCGGGTTTTTCCTCGATTATAGAATTTTTAATGACCTTTACCCTTTCCTTAATAAAGTAGGTAACCCTTGAGAGAAAATTTTTACATTCAAATTTCATGAATTATTTATTTGCTTCGAACAAAATTTCATGGTATTTTTGAGGCTATTTCAAGCAGACCTGAATAGCTACGGGGGAGGAGGGATTGCCTCCCTGGAACAGCTCCCCCCCCCCCGAAAAAAATTGTCAAACTTCTTTTTAATGCCGGTCTTAAGCTGCCTTTGCACCCTTCAATTTTAGTCATCTGATTCCATATACGTTTAAAATTTCGATCAGAGTAAGTTCCAATCAAAATGTCGAAAATTTTGAAAATTCTATATTCGATTCTCAAATTCGAATTATTTTTCAATAAAATTGAAGTTCGTAAAAATTACATTTCAAACGACAGCATTTTTGAAAATACTAACAAAGATTCACTAATTCTCATAAAATTTTTTCTAAAAAAATGTATTTTAACCATTTTTTGGCATTTTAAGAACTTTTGAGATAAATGTTTACAGATTTTTATCCAAGTTGGGTGATATTTCGATAGTTTTCTTCAACTGGCATTTAAAAAATACTAAAAAATAAATAAGGCCGGAAAATTTATCAAATTTTGAACCAACGTAGCGTGAAAATTGATCAGAAAATGCTACTCGGTTCTTTAAATGCAAAAAATATGCATTAAGGTAGATGAGAAAAAGAACAGATCCTGAATTTTGACGAAACTAGATAAGATAGTTTACTATGAGTGAAATACTCCCCAAAAAAATTTCGAGGCCCCTCCCACTTCTTGCTCAGAGAAGGACGAAAGTAGGAGACCTCAAAATTTTATCATTTAAGAAAACAGTTTTTGTTACTTTTGGATAGTACCACCTGCTGAAAACACTTTTTGCCCTTTACAAGCAAGTTGAAAAGTGGCAGATATCGAATTTAAAGCTTTTTGATTTTTACAAAATTCAAATTTCTCGCTGAAAAACATTAAAAATTGCGAATCAAAAGTTTTTTTGGTCGTCTCACATAATTTCTGATTAAATTTTCAAAAAAAATTTACGACAATGCTGCTAACTGAATTTTGATTCCTATCATTTTCATAAAATTTACGTTGTCATTCAGTGGTTTAAAAAATGAACCAAACAATTTTTGTCATTAAAATAAATCTAAATTATTTTGTGGAAATTTTTGTAGCAGTATTATCAATCTAAACTTTTTTGAAAAATTCATCAAAAATTTTTCCAAGTGATCCAAAAAAATTCATTTTTTAAAGGGGTTGAGTGAGTAATTTGAATTTGGTAAAAAAAATTCTTATAGCAATAATTGAAAGATGCATATAAATTTTTTGAGAAATGGGAAGGGGAAATCATTTCATTTTTCCATTTTTTATAGTCCCACCACCTGAGATTTCATTTGCCCCCCTTCCAAAACAATCCTGGCTATGGGCCTGATTTCAAAGTTTTTTGAACTTTTTTACCCCCTGCCTTCCTTTTCTTATTTTATTTTATTACGTTTTCGTGGATTTTTCAAATTTTTTCCGAACTTATGAATATTTTTCGCTCTTTTCTTGGCTTGGACCATTTCATTTTCAAGTGTCTCATGCAAGCCAGAGTAAAATCCTTAATCACAAGAATTCCAAAAACTAAAAAAATTCATCAAAAAATTGTAAATTTTTCAAAATTTTGAATAAAATTGTTAATTTTTGGATTTTTTATAATAAAATATGTAGTATTTTTAGGGGGAAAATTCGCGAAAGGATAGTGACATTTTCTTCAAAAAAAAGGGTTAGTAGGTATATTTTAATGAAAAAATTCTACGTTTGGATTTTTCAATTTCTAACCTCCACTTTCTCCTTCCTCTCTTCCCTCCCTCCCTTTCTCCCTTGGCTTGAACCATTTCAATTTCTAGTGCTTCATATAAAGCAGAGTCAAATCCTTAATAATAAAAATTCCAAAAACTAAAAAAAATTGTCAAAAACTGTCAATTTTTTAAAGTTTTAGCATAAAATTGTCAATTTTTATATTTTCTATGGCAAAATAGTATTTTTAGGGGGAAAATTCCCAAAAGGATAGCGATCTTTCCTTCAGAAAAAAGATTGGTATTTTTTAATGGAAAAATTATACGTTTGAATTTCACAATTTCCAACCTCCCCCTCCTCATCTTCCCCTCCCTTCCTCCAATCACATGAAATAACTCCAATTTCGGTTTTCTCCTCGATTATAAAATTTAAAATCAATATTCGTAAAAAAAATCTAAAAATTTCAATCTTTCCAATTTCTTCTCTAATCGCTTACCTCATCTTCAACCGCCAAATCCGGTTTTTCAACTCTATCCTGACTCAGACTAACCATTTGTAAATCAGGGCAAAACGCATCGAAAACTCAAACCATCAAATTAAAATTACCAAACGATCGATAATCGAATTCCACAATTAAAAAATAATAAATCGAACGAAACCTTTACAACGTTCGTCACTCATCGATTCAAATACACGAATGAACCGCAAACGATTCCCATTTTCCATGAAAAACGCTCGTCAGTCGCCACCAATTATCAATTTAGCGAAAACTCAGCTCGTCATAAAGAAAAAAAAAATGCACCTTTGAATTTTTCCGTTCCGAAAATTCACTCCGGTTCAGGAAATTTTTCGTCAATTCTCGTAACCTAATTTATCTATTTTTTCGAAAACCTACGTCGGTCGTAATTAAACAAACACCTTCGTGAACCAAAATTTCCATATAAAACGTAAATTTACGTTTACACAGGTGAAAATACCAAGAATAAAAGCGTATTTTCAAAAATACACTCGTACCTACGTAAACGAATCGAAGTTAAAAATAGAAATATTTCGACTATACGATGAATTTTTATAATAAATTCGCTCGCTTTGGCTCGTTGTTTTCGAGTATATATATTTTTTTCGTCGTAAGCGTCGCAATATCGCACCTCTGAAGAGCCGCAGCAACGTTACGGTTTAATTAACCGACAAATACGATAAATATTTTGACAATTCATCCATCCGTCTTAATATGCATTGAAAAAACACACCGACCTAGATGTAAATTTTTTGGCAAAACAGACCACCTGTGTACGAGTTTAGTCCTCGAAAACAATTGCTCATTACGATTCATCATATAAATCGACAATTACTCTTGATTTGGAAATTAAACGCGGACCAGTGCCGAGGAAAATTTTCTTCACACGAGTCGCACACTGACACGGATTTTACTCAAAAAATAAAAAATAAACGAGGAATCGTCCATGACGGAAGATGATAATCAACGAGTTTAATTAACCGAGTTTCTTCGGCGCAATTAACCAACGACCAGACGATGTGGGAGGCGGGGAGGATGGAAAACTCGCGACGAGTAGGTTAATGAGGCATCGAGAGCAAATAGGGGTATTCCCCGAGCTTACCGAGACTTTTCCAGCAACCGTGGGTTTGTTTTTGCGGCGATTTAGGAAGAAATATTTGATACTTGTCCGTCTGATCAACATCAACATAAATAGGATTACGAAACGTGCGAAAATGGCGAATGGAGAAACATTCTTGGCCCGAATTTCGGCACCGTTCGATTCGCGAAATTCGAACAATACGTGTAACTTTTCGACAAATAAAAGAACTTTTTTCCTCACTTATCAGGTTTTCACCGTTCGGGTTAAAAATAGCGCGAGGCGATAAAGATTAATCGCTGGTTCTATACTGAAAATAACGTAAACCAAAAATACACGTTAGACTATCTTTGTCGTCTGATTTAAGTAGGTATACTACGTTGGTATTTGACAAAAAAACCGTCGCCTTGTATTTTTTCAAATGAATGATTTCGAGGTGAGGTCTGTTTATAAATTTTGGTGAAAAAATTTGGCGTCGAGTGACTTGGAAAATCAGAAAACAAAATGGCGAAAAGGAAAAACGAGGCAGGATGATACTTAGTGTCATTTTTAAAAGAAAAATTGTAAGATTTATGTCAGTGTGAGGTGGCATGTAATTAATTTGGGAAAAAATATTGTATTTTGTTCGAATGTCAAAGAAATTATAGAAATATATTAATTATTTCTATTTCCAAAGACTATTCATATTTCAACAGCCATCAATTTATTTTAGGGTTGGTCAATTATGTGTTAACAGAATTTTAAAGTCACATCAGAATCAGACGAAAAGAGATGAGTTATTGGGTTCTACAAAATTCGATTCCTCAAAGTATTTAGAGACAGATACGGTGTTTTCAAAAAAATTGTCTGGGGGGGGGGGTGAGTCCAATCAAATTTCAAAGTAAGGAACAAAAAAATAAGGAAAACGACTAGCTCCTGAATAATTTTGTCGCGAATGTGATTTCGACGATCCAACAATGCAAGCCCAAATTTATTTCAAGTTCAACTTTTTGAGTCTTAAATTTTTTCAATTTCTCCAATTCCAATTTTTTTCAAAGCTGTATCAAATTTTTCAATTTGTGATACTTCAATTTTCTCAAAAAATTTTTCAACTCCGATGTTTTTAAAATTTTGAAGATTTCTTCCAAACTATCGAGTTGAAAAAATTTTAAAAAAACGGGGCTGGAAATTTTTTGATTCAGAGATGAAACATTTTTTTAAATTATTAGAACAAAATTTTCAGTTGGAAGAAGTTTTAAAAAATCAAAGCTGAAAAAATTTTGAGAAAATCAAAGCTAAAAAAATTTTGAGAAAATTTAAAATAAAAAAATTTTACAGTTGAAAAAATTCTGTATTGATTACTTATTTTTCCAACTTTGATTTAAATTTTTTTTAAATTTTAAAGATTTCTTCCAAATTATCGAGTTGAAAAAATTTTTAAAAAACGAGGCTGCAAATTTTTTTTTAATTCAGAGATGAAACATTTTTTTAAATTATTAGAACAAAATTTTCAGTTGAAAGAAGTTTTAAAAAATCAAAGCTAAAAATTTTTTGAGAAAATCAAAGCTGAAAAATTTTGAGAAAATTCAAAATAAAAAAATTTCACAGTTAAAAAAATTCTGTGTTGATTACTTATTATTCCAATTTGATATTCTTTAAAATATCTTTCAACCCGAAGATTTCTTCCAAATTATCGAATTGAAAAAATTTTAAAAACACGAGGCTGGTAATTTTTTTTGATTCAGAGATGAAATATTTTTTTAAATTATTAGAACAAAATTTTCAGTTGAAAGAAGTTTTAAAAAATCAGAGCTGAAAAAATTTTGAAAAAATTCAAAATAAAAAAATTTTACAATTGAAAAAAATTCTGTATTGATTACTTATTTTTCCAACTTTGATTTTTAAAAATTTTTTCAACTTCATATTCTTTAAAATTTCTTCCAGCTCGAAAATTGTTTCCAATAATTTTAAAATTTTTCTATCATTTTTTTCAACTTTTTAATTTAAAATTTCTTTAAATTGTTTTCAACTTTGAATTTTTCAAAAAAGTTTCAACTTTATATTTTTTAAACTTTCTTCCAACTCGATAGGTAGTAATTAGAAAAGTAATAAAAATATGAAATAAAAAAAATCGAATAAATCAAGGTTGGCAAATTTTTAAAATTGAATACATGCTTTGAAAAAAATTAGGATTAAAGATATCGAAAAAATTTAGACCTGAAAAAAGATTTGAAAATAAAAATTGCAGTAAGAGAGTTTTTTGAAGCTCCTGAATCAATTTTTGGATTTATTTTGGGTCTAAACCCGAAAATCAGCCCTCATAAGCCAAATAAACAGGGAGGGGTGGAACTAGAATAGAAAATTTTTCAACCTCATCGATCGAGGCACTGGAATCAATATTTTTAACTTCCTGAATCCATTTCTAGTTTAATTTTGACCCCGAATATGAACGTTGATCCTTTGGAGTGAAAAAAATGTCCAAAATTGAGAACTATTGGACCAGAAATGTTCAATTTTTTGATTCGTCCGGCTTCTGAGAATAATCTTGGTCTTTCTAGTAATATTTCGAATCGATTTTTACGCTCCAGAAATCACATCTAACAGCGTAAAATTTCTCAAAGCAAATGAAAGTTCAAAGTTTCCCCTTGGATGATTCATTTTCCTGTAAAAATGAGATTCTTAAAATGTTAGCCCTCCACATCAATCAGGGGCCATGGGAAAATTTCCGAATTTTCTTTTGATTTTTAGGGATGAACTTTACCCGAGGAGTCATCCTAGAGAGAGTTCTGGAGGAAGAGGCTGAAATAGTACATTTTGGCCATTTTTACCCAATTTGAAAATCCCCTGAGCCCCTAGGATGGTTCCTGGAGCCCAAAGCTCATTTCTAAAAATCAAAATTGAGTCATTTTCAGATTTTTAATAAATATTTGGTAATTTTTCATTATTTTTTTGTATTTTGCATATCATCTTATATTAAACGGTAAACTCCATAAGAAGAAGATTGGTAATCTCAATTTTAAAGGAAAATAAACTACTTATTTCAGGGGGAAAGATTTTCAAAATTCGAAAATTCGATTCAAGACACATCCCAGCGAGGAATGGTAGAAAAGCAGACATTGAGAGGAATAGGTTTTGAAGCAGAGGCGTCGTCGGGGGAGGGGGGCGAAAAAAATTCTGGCCCCCACTTGCCCCCCCCCCAAAAAAAAACTTATGTTGTATTTATAAATTTACATTACACTTGCATCAGATAGGATTTTCAAAGCATTAAAAATCCAATTTTTTTAAAGCTTCGCTCGGGCATGAACGAAGTTACAATTCTATGATCTATCTGAGACGAAAGGGCAGAAGAAGGCTCCCTTTTTACCCCCTCCCAATTTCTGGCAGGTGAAAAAAGTCAGTCCCTACTCTCCCCTCCCCTCTCTCTTTTCCATTTCGAAAAAGCAAAAAAAATTGTCCAACCCACGGCCCCTTTTGTGCCCCCCCCATTTTCGGTTCTGACGACGCCACTGTTTTGAAGGTGTCATACACAGAGTGCCAAACGCAAAATTGGGGTGTCATGGTTTGATTATTAAAAAATTCCAGTCGGAAAAAAAAGAGTTCGACGGTAAATTCATCATTTTAAATTTCAAAAAACTGTCTTTTGAGTGAGGATGTGAAAAAGAAACTTTTTTTCAGAACATCGAAAGAATTAATGTAGATAACGAAATATCTGATTCTCATTTAGACATCCGTTTGCCTTCAAAATCAAAACTGTGCCCTCCAAACAGAAATTTATTCTAGGTACTCATGGGGCATTTTTCAAAATTTTGGGTCTTAATTTGAATCGGGGGATCAGTTTTGTTTTTGGAGTTAAACCACTAGATATCAGAATGAGAATCAGCGACCTAAAAATCTACATTTTAACACTCAATTCGTTTTTTTCAAATTTTGAGTCCTACGACGTCCTGTCATTTTTCCATTTAGGGGTTCAGTTTTGGTTTTGGGGGCAAATTGTTATCATAAAGTGAATTATCCTCGAAAACATAAATATTCCGATACCCACATTTTTTTATGGTTTCAAAAGAAAAAATTTCTCACTCCTTCACTTGGAAGGCAGTTATTTAAAAATTTTCAAAATAAATCCAAACTTTGACAAAAGTGACTGAAAATACCTACTTTGAAGTATAATTTACGGGGCCAAATTTTTTACTGTGTGGCTGCCTTATCGAAAAAAGGAACCAATATTCGAACTCGGGATTCCAAAAAAACATAACAAATGATACGCCATGTGACATTTTCACGCATAAAAATTATCACAAAACGAGATGACATTCAAGATTTTGGATTTTTACTTTTTTTTTGGACCCAATTTGGATCCCTGAGAAGATCAGAGGGGTGAAATCTAACAACTGATTTAATATTCGAATTCAGTGTCCAAAAAAAATAATATAACAAATGACATGCCACACTTGAAATTTACTTTTTTCAATTTTGGCCAAAATTGTGGGTCTCTATGATCCCCTCCCCACCCTTATCCAGCTTAGAAGACCCAAAAATGAAACGTTAACGTCATAAAATTACGAAAAATATACGTTTTACACTTTTTACAAATTTTCAAATGAGGTCTCGAAGAGTTTTTTTTTACTCAAAAATTGATCTTTTTATGAAAACTACTTTCAGCAGAAATAACAAAGTTGAAAAAAAAATTCCTTCCTCTAATCTTTTACGAGAACGAAGAAAAATCATGGTGGTTACCGAGTTGTGATATGCCAAGCCAATGAAAAAATATTAAGCTAAATCAAAAAAACCAAAGGCAAAAATTTGGTCAATTTTGGGATGTAATTACCTCATATTCTTGAAAATTTTTGATGATTTATTGAAATTCCTTAATTGACTTGAGACATTAATTTTGACACATAACTGGCTTTTTTTACTTTTTAACCAATTATCGAATATCAACGTCCAATTGAAAAGTCAAGATTCGATAGACCAAATATTCTTCAACATTTTACCTATTTTTATTAAAATATTTTCATTTTGAGATAAGTATTTGTCAACGTTTTTTAGAATTACCAACTGAAATTTTTCAATTGACCTTATTTCATTCGGATATCATAAAATATGATAATTTTTTTTCCTTATTTCTTCAACACTTGGATTTTAAAAAATGATGAAAAAATGTATCACAAAATCAAATTTTCTTCATTCGAGATAAAATTTTAGCCTAATTTACATCCTTTCTTTGATCTTCTCCCATAAATCTACGCACATCAACTCTTCGCAAAAATTCCCAGCCCTCGCAAATGATATTGGCCCTAATGACCATTTTATGGACACCACGTATTGTAATATAACGTCTCATAGACGATACCGCTACTCGACTTCGAGCCTTCGCGGACCAAGAATATAGGTAGGTCTGGGTACCATCGAGCACACGCATTCCAAACCAGATTCCTCGATAATTTTATCAATGAAAACCTTCTTCGCTGGTTTGTTCAGTTCGGTGCTATAAGGTATGGATACTACTTTTTCTCATCGTGTATCTGCTAAAAAAAAAAAACACGCATTATTGGCCTTCTGCTTCTCTTCGCTCTACTCTTTTTTCTGCATCGCCCGCGTAGCAATTTTTTTCTCTTCCTCACTTCCAATCTACAATCATCCGATATTTATATTATGTACTTGCGTATGTACAAGTTCAGTTCGATAAATGGTCTCATTGTTGGTATATGTGGAGTTGAAGAATCGAAATCCTCCAAAGTGGTATTAGCGACTTTATCGTTATTTTCTTTATTTTTTTTCTGTATGTAATACACACGTTCATTACACGACCTCGAATCCAATATCTATATCGGGATTCGATGGGGTTATATAGTACTCGTGTGGGTATTCCGAGTATCTACGTAGTACATAAACTTATGTACGTTTATGGCTCTCGTATTTTTTGTATTTACCTGTATTTGTCACCTCTCTTCACCTTTCCTCAATCGACGAGCATTTTCACGATAAAAACGATTCTAAGTTTTTACAATTCTTTTTTTAGATTTCATTTTAAAGCAGGTGAAAATATTATGAGCTGAACTTCAATTTAAAAATTCGAACTGAAAATCTCTCATTTCGAAAAAAAAAGAAAAGAAAAAGGACAAAATGAAAAAAGACATTCTTGGATCAATTAACGATAGCTCGCCAAGAATGAAAACGTGCTAACTGTGAGAAGAGATTATGAATTTAGTACGAACACAAAAATTGTTAGTCCAGGTGAATAAGTGAAAAAATGTACCAAATCCCCCCCCCCCCAAAAAAAAAATCAATTCTGATTTTTTTACGTTTTACGTTCGTAATGGTCCAACATACTAAAATGGACACCCCATAACCCTCCGCTACACCAGGGGAGGGGTAAATGTCTGCTGAAAACAGGTTTTTCGTGAATATCTCCTCAAATAAGCCTCAAAATTGAAAAATAGTTATGAACAATCTTGTTCTACATGTAATTTTCTATCAGAAAGTTTTTTTGTTTTTTCAAAAACACCCACTTTCTTCACGAAAAATTAAGGGTAAAAACACCTATTTTTCAACAATTCACAGCATTTTTTGAAAAAATCGAAACTTTTGTGAATATCTCCACAAATAATCCTCAAAATGGAAAAATGGTTATGAACGATCATTTTCTACGTGTAATTTCCTATCAGCCAGGTTCGTTTTTTTTCGAAAACACCCACATTCTTTGCCCAAAAATTAAGGGTGGAAAACGCCAATTTTTCCAATATTTACAGTATTTTTGGAAATGATGGAAATACGAAAAACATACGTATTGAAATGCAAAAAATTTTAGTAAGTACAGATTTTAAAAAATACCCTAAAAATAAAAATAAATGTTCTAAATGCGAGAGAACGTTTTAATTTTTCTGGAAAGAAAATTGAGAGAAATTTCGTACAAAATTTTGCAAAAATTTTACAAAAAACTGCTGACAAAAAATTATTTGAAACACAAGAAAAATGGTAAGACTTTCGTCAAAATGTGATTTGGAAACCATTAAAAAAATTGTTGAGAATGCAAGAACAATGTTTGAATTTCTCGTTAAAAAACATTATCAAAATTCAAAAAAAAAAAATACAGCATTTCCGTTGAAATTCAGTCTAAATTGAAAAAAGTTCCAGGAATATGAAAAAATATTCAAAATGCAAGAAAATATCATGAAAATTGGGCAAAAATTCTGAAAAATTGATTAAAAAGAAAAAAATTGCCAAAAATTTTGTAAAAATCGTTCAAAACACAATGAAAAAATCTCAAATCAACACAAAAAATTGCTAAAATTTGAACTTTTTACTACATTTAATTTGACAATTTTTTTCAACTTTTCGAACAATTTTAGTGCAACTAATTTCAAGTTCCGAAGTCTCAAGGTTTGGAAGGTTTGAAGTTTCAAAGACTCGTAAATCTGAAAGTTTCAAAGTCTCAAAGCCTCCAATCTCCTCTACTTTTCTCTGGAGATGAATTTAAGTAATTCGAATTTACTCTACAAAGCCAGGGGTGAATTTTGAAAAATTTAAAATTTCCCTGTACCTGCTTTCTTTAGAGCTGAACTTCAAAATTTTGAATTTTGTCTTATACCCCATTTAGAATTGAATTCCACAAATTTGTATTTTCTTCGGTACAATTTTTTAGGTCTGAAGTGTGAAGAGTTGAATTTTTTCCCCTAATCCTCTGCTACATTCAACTAAATAATTGGAACATTTTCCAGAACTTTGACGATTTTCTAAAACGTAGAGATGTATTTTTAAAAAATTGGAGTTTTCTGAAAATTGAGGATTTTACAAAAATTGGAAACATTTCCACTTCAACTCTTTTTCAAAAATGATGTCAAATTCCTAAAAAAAAATTGGTGATTTTTTTCAAAATGATTAATTCTAACGATTATTTTATCAACTTTCGAGTTATTTTAAGTAATTTTAAGAATAATCCAACAAAATTCGCAGAATTTTTAATCATTTTTATGCAATTGTAACCAATTTTTTGTTGTTTTAAAAATTTAAACAATATTTTACACAATTTCGACGATTTTTACAACGGCATGCAGATCAAATTAAAATACTTCAAAATGCTCAGAGAAACCATCAAAATTTTAGTTTTTTAGAGTTTCACATTAGTCGCCACTCAAATTTTTCTCAAACATCTCAATCTTCTAGTTACATTTTTCTTTCACACCCTACGAAAAAAATTCATCATTCCATTTTTCCCAAATAAATCGCAATTCTCCCACGAAAAATAAAAATTGCACTACGCCTTAAATATCGATTTGAGAGATAATGCCATCGCACCTAGGTTTTCCGTTCAAGGCTTCATTATCGTGAATTTTTCCTTTCTTTTCAAGTGTTATACTTCGAATACTACGTATTTTGAAAATATACGAAAAACAAACTCAGAAATTGCGATGAAATGGAAAATTTCTCAAAAGTAATACGTAGTAAGTATATTTTTTGGGCAGCAGAATTGAAGAACCTGTGGTGCGATTTGGAATCTCGAAATACACTTATTTTCAACACGAGGCATTTTATAAAGGTCGTGACAGTCTATAAATTCTCAATCTCCTTCAAATATCAATAAATTATTGTTCCTTTTCATACCTTTACATTTTACCTGCGGTATAATAAAATTCGACAATAACAAAAAAAATAGGAATTAAAATATGAAAAAACCAGTCGAATAACCCTTTTATCTTTTCACACATTTCAAACGTGCAAATAAACTTGATTCGAATAAAAATTGCAAGTAAAATTATAAATAAAAAGATTTCAAACACGAGATAATTCCAATTGCTAAGAAATATGGTTCAAGGGACTTGAAAAGAGAAAAAATTTTCATTGGGATATTAAATCATTACACAGGGCGTCCACAATATTTCAGAAATGATTTTACCTGACTTTTCCAGGTTTTCCAGACCACTTTTTATGATATTCGTGAACCGGAGGGGAGGGGGGAGGATTTTTTTGCGTGACATACTCTCTCATTCCAAATCAGTGAAAAATCACTGATAAACAGTCAGAATTGCAGCACAGGAAAAATCAGTGAAATTTACTGATTTTCAGTGATTTTTCACTGATTATTCAAAGAATTTCACAGATTTTTCAGCGAATTTCATAAATATTACAGAATTTTCAGCGAATTTTCACTGATTTTTAGTGATTTTTTTCACTGATTTGCTTTCAGTGAAAAAAATTTCGCTGATTTATTACTGTATTGTAATTCTGACTGTATTTCAGTGATTTTTGATAAATTTCACATATTCAGAAATGAGTTTGCAGAAGAATATGAAATGCATGGGGTCTAACGAATTTTTTTTCAAAATCACTACTTTTTACACGATTTTTAGATGCTTTTCCTAGGGCCAAAAAACGATTCAAATTCAATTCTGAAAATTTTTAAACCCACCCAACTCCTCCTCGCCACAAAAATTCGAAAATTGAATTTATTACAGAAAAAATTTCAAATAAAAAAGAAAAGCTAAGGTATTTCAAAGCAAAAATGAAAAGTTTTGAAAAATGAAAGAAATTATTCCAGGGTATCCACCAATTCAAGCGAATAAAAATTCGGACTTTTCCGGACTGAAAAATTTACATTTTTCCTCCTCCCCCCTCCCTGAAAAAAAATGAAAAACACACACCTCAAATTTATAAATCCACGCAATGCCCTGCAATTTTTTCAGTTGGTACCAATAAATATGAAAATCAATGAAGAGGTAAAATACAAATCATTTTGTTGAAACACAGAAATGTGTTGAGCCTGAACGAAGCGAGTGTGAAAATTTTTGCGATAAAGGATCTTCAAAAAATGAAAATTCGCCACTTTTCTCTCATTCAGGTTTTCCAAAACATGGCAAATAATTTCGAATTCTTTCCATTCCCTCCCTTTTTTTCAACATCGTGGTCAAGCACTATACATCAGAAATGATTTTCCCTGACTTTTCCAGGTTTTTCAGACTAATTTTTCGAATTTTTCCAGACCTTTTAAATATGATATTCGTAAACTAGGAAGAGGAGGGGGTAATTTTTCACGGGATGACTTATATCCTGAAATTTTGCATAAGACAAATGCATGGGGGTCTACCTAACAATTTTTTTTTTCAAAATCACTAGATACTTTTTACGGAATCTACAGGGTGTTCCTTGAATCGTCTGCCAAACATATTTTTTCGGATATAACCGGAAACTACTAAAAAAAAAATTGGGATAACATGTTGCCTATTTTGAAAATTGAAAGGGCAAATGCTGCTTCTACCAAAAATGCTTCAAAAACTGAACAAATTTTTACTTTATGACTTTTTGCCTATCTTTAAAATTGAAGGGGCTTCAAAAAAAATTGTTCAAAAAAAATTCTCAAAAAATGAACTGATCGAAGGAATGGATATTATACATACGTTAAAAACTGAAGAAATTTTATTCTGTAGACTTTCTGCCTAACATCAAAAATAAAGGGACTAAGGGTCATTAAAAATTAAGAAAATTTGAAAATTTTTTGAAGTCCATTTATTTTGAGTGATCCGCTGCCCCTTTATTTCTGATGTTAGGCAAAAAGTCTACAGAATAAAATCTCTTCAGTTTTTAACGTACTATCCATTCCCTCGATCAGTTCATTTTTTGAGAATTTTTTTGAACAATTTTTTTTGTCAAATTGAACTTGTAAAATCAGGTAAAATCCCATCTGAGTCGAAAATTTTCAATTTTTGCATCCTTCTGTTACAATAATTTCAATCGTGCTTTTTTCAGCTCGTAATGTATAGATGCTTTCATTTGGGCCTAAAAAAGGATTCAAATTCAATTCTGAAAATTTTTGAACCTATCCAACTCCCTCTCATCACAAATATTTGAAAATTTGAAATTTATCAACTACGTACAGAAAAAATTTTAAATAAAAAGGAAAAACTAACGAAAAATTAAGTTTTGAAAAATGAAACAAATTATGCCAGGATGTCTATACTAAATCAAGTGAATGAAAATTCGGATTTTTCCGGGCTGAAAATTCAAAAATCCATGTTTTCCAAAACATAACCGATAATTTAGAATTCTGTTCTATTCCCTTCCCTTTTTTTTCAACATCGTGATCAAGGCCATCATGACATTTCTTTCTCATCACAGCTCATTAAAAAGTAAGTTTCCAAAAAACTTACATTTTAAATAAATTCTGTAGAAAGAAAGGTTGTAAATTACTCCGAGCGTAGCGAGGGAAATTTTTTTTGAATAATTCATAACATAATGGACAAAGACATGCATTTTGAATATCAATTTTACTGTAAGTACATTACGGTCAATAAAAAATGGTCATGATGAATAAAAAAAATCAAATAAAAGATGTAATAATTTGGCCCAAGCGGATCGATGGCGAAATTTTTTGAAAAATTTATAATAAAATGCGCAAAAAAACACTTTTCTAAATGATTTATCCTTTTTTTGGATTTTCGAAAAATTCCAGAGAAAATTCCATAATTCCCTGACTTTCCCCGGTTTTCCAGAGAATGAACACCCTGAAAAGTAAGTTTCCAAAAAACGAAAAAACTTCAAGTATTTTAAGGAAAAGAATTAATAATTCGGCCCGAGCGAAACGAGGGCGAAATTTTTTGAAAAATTCATAATAAAATAAGCAAAAAAACACGTTTCTAAATGATATATCTTTTTTTGGGGAAATTTTCTGAAAATTCCAGAGAAAATACCAAAATTCGACTTTCCCAGTTTTTTTTTAGAAAATGGACACCCTGTCAGATGGATCCATGGAGGTCCCTCTGAGGGGTATATTCTCAATAATTATAAGTCTTATTGTAACGATACCATCCCTTAATCTTCGGTATGCAAAAATAAATACCTTCAATTTGACAAATCCGCAGAAAGCGTAGAAAATCAAATCGTTAACTTCCGACACTAACATAACGTTTGAAAAAATAACACGATTTCGACATGACACTGGTACTCGCAAATGGGCGAAAAAAATTTACAAAAGAACTACGCACACGCCGCCGACCGAGCGAGCGAGCCAACGATTCTAGGATTATGAAAAACTGGCGAGTGAAAATTGGTATAATTTTCTCAACGTGGGTGTACACCGAATATACGCACATTACACGTACAGTACAGTACGTTTAATTACCATGTAACGATCTTGTGCCGAATAGCGAACACAAAAAATGTCTCGGTTAAATTTAACTCGCTAGTGGAATGATTAGTCGGAAAATAATATCGGTTTGAACCGGTTGAAAATTTTTCGAAACAAGTTGGCGCGCTATTTTTAACTAATTAAAAACCGAGTGTCGGATTTTATACCTATATTTTTTTTTTTGGCCACTGCGTCGAGTTTTTCGCGGCTGGTAATTGTCTACCGCTAAGTTGACGGAATGTTGCAATTAAGACAATAAAATAAATTCCCGGAAATTGTACACGAACTGATCGCAAGAAACGGTATTGTCTGGTGGTGTCGGCGAAGAAAAAAAAGGGGGTTAAATGCTTCTCGCCTCGATACTGCGATTTTATCTGCGGTAAAAATTTCGTAGACGATAAAAAGAAGGAAAAAAATGTAAACATTTGGATTTTTTCGCCCCTTGCGCGATCGTTGTACGATATTTATACCAGCGACGTATTTATAACCGGATTTACGATTAGAGTTCGCCGTCCGTGCAATTAATTCGGCAGCTTTGTCACTTACTTGAACTTCGCATTCGGATGAAAACACGGTCAAATCTTGCAGACTGTGTTTTTTCATAAAGCTGTCGACCGGTTCAAGATCCTCGTAAAGTTCACTTTGCGTTTTAAGGTCTTCCATGCTTTGAGAGACTGGCACCGGTTCGGACATATTCGTGAATACTTTCGGACTTAGTCGTCGTTCTAGAGAAGCTTCGGCTGTCGACGAAATGCCCATTTCTGATAATCCGTTGTCACAGCTTTTATGCAAGAATCGGCCGGAAGATCCCGAAGTATACATCGATTTTGTGTTCCAATTGAACATGCTTTCCCTGGATCCAATGTTGTAAGCTTCTCGTAAGCTTTCGTTGGCAGTTACGGCGGACTGTGAAATAAATACGAAGAAATTAAATCATTATAATCAAAAAATACAGAAGGGGTCCTAAAAATGCTGTCAGTTCGCCTCCCGTGTGCTATCACTATCATTTAGAGCAATCTTTGACCGAAAATTTGAGAGTTAGGGGGTTCTATGGAGGTAAAGTCGAAAAACTGATTGAAAATTCGAATCCAACGACCTCAAAAACATGACAAACGATATCTCACACGAAATAGTTGAAATTTTTTGAAAATTTCACCCTAATTTGAGGATACATAGAGCTAAGGAGGTCAAATCGGAAAAAGAAGCCGAAATTCGGACTCAGCACCCTCAAAAACCTAACAAACGATATATCACACGATATTTCATTTTTTTGACATTTTCAGCCTCTGCTGTGGATTTCTTCAAGAAATGGGGTAAATTTTAGTAGTTTTTTGCCATTAGAACATTTTTAGACAGAAAATTTGAAGGTTTGAAGGACAGTGCAGAATCCAACACATCTATAGATGATTTTTAGCCATACATCTATGATCCAAAAGGGGTGAAGAAAAGGCCTTTTGAATGGGGGGGGGAAGAGAAAAAATTCTCAAAATCTGTCAAGCATGTTCCAAAAATTGAATTCTTGGTGTAAAATTTTTCGATATGAATTTTTGAAAAATTCGAAAGGAAAAAATCATTATACTTTTTTAACCCTTGTTTGGGTCAACGAACTCCAAAAAATTTCATTTCACACAAAACAGATTGAAATTCGAGATTTTGGAGTCATTTTGACATCACGAGGTGATAAGAACGTACAGAAGGGCAACTGACAGTAATTTTGGAACATCCTTTGAACCTCAACCGAAGAAAAATTACCGTTGTGGAATTAGCCCTAGTGCTATTCCTGCTGTCTGATTTATCAGCATAGCAATCAATATACTGAGGATCGGGTTGTCCCACAGCTTGTATATGTAATCTTTGGTTCTGAATATCGACCACCAAAATCCGATCAGACTGGTGACCACTTTCATCTCTGAATCCAATACCGGAATCGCTATTGCTCGTCGTGACGCTGCTATCGTTACTGGGTTGAGGAGAATTGGCAACTAATGGCTCTTCAATATCGTTACGATTCGGAGCTTCGTAATATTTACGAATAGCGTTGACTATCGAATCGCTGGTGGCAGGAAATTGGCTACAGTCGGAGCCGCAATTGACGGCGAATTTGAAAGCGATTTTGGAATGTTCGTCGTGAGCCGAGCTCAGCGTCACGAAGACGTGGCAGCTGTTCGAGGGCTCTTCGCTGACCGATGTGGTCACTATACCGAAATATTTACGGGTTTGTTCGTTGCTAGCACTGCAATAGGTGACTCGTCCACCAGGATAGACAGCGATTGTCGTACCAATGTCGTTTTTCAGACGTAGACTGCAAGGGAATACGGTCATCATGACTGGAGTATAGTTTCGTTTTTCTGCTCGTAATCGTTTTATACAGCTTCGAATTATCTGCTCGATAAAAATAAAAAATTTTAGTTAAAGAAGTAACATCCGAATAGAGAATTAATTTAAATTATAACGTACTTGTTGTCGAGAAACTGGCGTTAATATCTTTGGCATTTCTATCGTTCCTAGGTATCCAACGAGGCACTGGTAAATAGTATTCGCTTCAACCAACATATCTGAATTTTCGACATCGCTGTAGGGTGGAAAACCAGTCTTTTTGTGCGGTATTTCGCATTCGCCTCCGTATCTCGTATCAGTATTATCTTTAAATAATCCATCGGTCGAGTTGTGGCCGAATTTATGAGTCTTGTTGGCCAGCATAGGATGAGTATTATGTCCATTTGTTTTATACTTAGCAGGATACTTTGGTTTCTGACGAGCCGTCGTCACAAAATCTTCCTCCGAACTATCCGAGTAATAGTTTTCGGCAATTTGCAGCTTCAATATCCCATGACAGTTACCTATCAATTGGACTACATCGTCGTGAGGAACTTTACTCACATTTTGTCCACACACAGCGATTAAATAATCGCCAGGTCTCAAGCCAGCTTGCTCGGCAGGGCTGTTAGGTACGATACAGCTCAAAATACAAGGTTGTTGTCCGGATATGGTGAAACCAAAGCCATTTTTACCTCTGCATACTTCGACGGTACGAATACCATAATTAGGTCGTTTTTTCCTTCTTCTGCTCTGCTGCATTTTTCACTCGAACCGTGTTCCGCATCCGGAGTTACATGGTTTGGGAATCGTTTTCGGATGTTTTTCGATCTGCTCGATGGAAAATGTCAACTTTCTATTCGAAATTTCAACAAAATTCCAGCGGATTTAAAATCATCGGATTTGAAAATCGCGCAGGGTAAACACATTAAACTCACTGATGTGAATATTTAAACGATTACGTAACAAACGCGAAATTAATTAATTGAAGGAAACATTAAAACATCGTTATTTTTTTTAGAAACTGAATAATTATTTAGAAATGCAGAATGGAATGCAAAAAAATGATTGCATTTTAAAAACAACATTTCCCACTCTCGGCGTTTTTTCTCAATGAGTGTGTTTGTAGTGGTGAATGTGTTTTTGTGTGTTTACATCGTGTCACAGATCGAATGTTGAGATTGTTTAGATTCCGATAACGATTTTTTCCTTCTCGAAACTAACATTTCTTTTTTTTCGTAATTAATCCATTATTTTGAATTAATTGCGAACTAGTTCTCATTTATTTGTATATTTCTATTTAAATTTGGTATCACATAAACGATTAATTGTCTTAAACTATTTAAATTTTGTATTTCAAGATGAAAGGTAGTTAGCAGTTCTAGCGTCCAAAATTAGAACTACAAAAATTTCGACATGCTGTAAAAATTCCTTTCACAAGGTTTCTTTCTTTGTACTTATCTGTATCTGCGAAGTTCGCAAATTTGTACAAAGAATAAATAGAAATTAATTCGGAAAGTCGATGATTCAAGATTATTTAAAAAATTATATGTATTTTAAGTCTAATCGCGGTGTAAATGGTGCATTTATTAATAAATTCGAGTTCCGAGTGTTTAATAATAATCAACGATTGCCGATACGTCGATAGTTCGCTATAGTTTTATTGTTTCGTTCGTTTAACAACCTACTTTTGAAAATGAACTTTCATTTTAATTATAGTTGAAGAATGTCGTCTTTTTTACCGTTTTCACATCCTACAATCATTAAAAAATTGATAGGATGGAAAAAAATTGAAGGCGAAGATAAATTCTGCGATAAGTACATTAAAACTTTGGTTCGAAGATTGAAAAAAGGTAACGCTACGGATGAACTGTTGAAAGCATTAGCTAACCAGGACCCCAACACCAAGTGTGTTACTATACCTAAGTGAGTACAAGTACTTATTGTTGATATTATCAATGTGTGTATTGCGTATGTGTTTCACGATGAATTGGGATTTTCATTGGAAAATATTTCTGTTTTAGTGCTTGTAACGATAAGGCAGATAACATACAAGGAGTTCGGTACGTTTATCATTGGTTTATTTATATTTTCACTTTAGATATTGAACGGTGCTCTTATTTTTTCCGAAAATGATATCGGATGTGTGTTGAATTTTCCTTCTATATGTATTCAAAGTTGATGTAAATTTCTCGATTTCAGGTCAAAAAACTTACCTCACTTGGTCGCCTGTCGAATTTGGCGTTGGCCTCATTTGCAGTCCTATACTGATTTACAGTCAACTGACAACTGTAACTTTGGTTTCTCATTGAAACGTGATTTAGTTTGTATTAATCCATATCATTACAAGCTGGGTTCCAATTCGAGTAAATATATTGAATTCCATTGTATTGTTTTTCACATTCGATAAACTAATCGATGATTCTGTTTGTCTGTGCAGATTTACCTCCTATTTTGGTTCCTCGAACCCAGGCTATAGACGAAACGTCTATGTTGTGTGACATTCAGCCACACCAAGCCGATATACCAGCAGCCGAAAACACCTCGGCTCCAGCATCACAACCTCCTCCAAATACTCTTGTCGCCGTTTCACCATATACCTCAATGGATTCACCTACTACTCCTCCGGGGTACATGTCAGAAGACGGAGATAATAATGATAACCTTAGTAAGTCTCAATCAACTTGGGAGAAAATTTTCCACGAATCTGGATGTAATTTTATTATTTTCATAGGTTTAAGTCCAAGCCCAGCTAGCGATGCGCAGCCCGTCATGTACTGTGAACCTGTTTTCTGGTGCAGTATCAGTTACTACGAAATGAACACTAGGGTTGGTGAAACGTTTCATGCATCACAACCTTCTATATCGGTAGATGGATTTACCGGTGGGTTTAATTCTGACCTAATTTTCTCGATTGGAATATTTTCTGTAACGATATGTGATTCTGTTTCAGATCCCAGCAATTCAGAACGATTTTGTCTCGGATTACTTTCAAATGTTAACCGACATGCCGTAGTTGAACAAATAAGAAGGCACATCGGTAAAGGAGTACGACTGTATTATATCGGCGGAGAAGTATTCGCCGAATGCCTCAGTGACTCCAGTATTTTCGTTCAGTCGCCCAATTGTAATCAACGATACGGTTGGCATCCTGCTACCGTTTGTAAAATACCCCCAGGTAATTCGATTTCCTTCTCAGTTCCCAGCACATGTTCCCAAATTAATCGCTGTTTTCTTCGATTAGGTTGCAATTTAAAAATATTTAATAATCAAGAATTCGCGGCGCTTCTGTCCCAATCCGTTAGTCAAGGATTTGAAGCGGTTTACCAATTAACTAGGATGTGTACTATCAGGATGTCATTCGTTAAAGGATGGGGTGCTGAATACAGGTAAAATTATTGCTCTGTGTGAATTCTTATTTTTACTCGGATATTTACTCCTTTGGATTCGATTCGTGTGATTTTAGGAGACAAACAGTTACATCAACGCCATGTTGGATCGAATTGCATTTAAATGGACCATTACAATGGTTAGACAGAGTACTGACCCAGATGGGTTCTCCTCGTCTGCCTTGTAGCTCGATGTCGTAAGTTTTCCGAAATATAATTTTTTTCTAAAGAAACGTCGGAAATAAGCAATCGAAAAATTGATAAACTAAAATTATTTTTAATACTTCGACATAATGTACAAATTATTTTTAAAGACGAACTTTCAACTTGTTTCTTACTCATGACAAGTTTACCTTTTAACATGATTCAGGATTTGTTAGCTTTTTAGTGATAAGTACGGATATGGTTTTTGTAGAAGAGCTGCGATAATTTTGTACGACGATTTTTCCTCTTTCATTTTTGAATTTTGAATCAAAATGGGTAGTTTTTTTGTATATTTGCCAATGGATTGCCTCAAGTGACCGTAACGTGATAAATTGTTTTAAATTTTTCAAATGTTACTTTTTCTTCTTTTTTTTTGGAATAGCGTGCTAAAGTAGTTTTGCTCATTGAATCATTCGATGACTCGAAGTTATTTTTATATGATTTATTTTTTATATGTTTTTTCTTCTTTTTTCGTAACATTTTTTCTTATATAAAAGTTTGTTATAATTGATAATGATTTTTTTTTGTGTATTTCTTGTTTTAATTTTAGCTCTCAGATACCCCTTTTTTTCTCTATTTTTTTTTTTTGTTTTATATGGATATTATTACGAAGCTATGTATAGGTATGAAGCTTTAAAACTCTTGCGATAAAATTTTTTTATTCGATTTACGGTTATGGTAAATAATAACAGTTACCTTACATGTTGAACGTTGATTTAAATCTAATTTTAATGTGTTATTTTTGTTTTTGTTTTTTTTTTCTTCTTGTCATTGTTTTTTCTTTCCTTAATTTTTTCATTCAAATAATTTGAATTTTTTAAAACTGTTTATAATACTAAAAATATATTGTAGGCGTTTCTTTTAAATTATAACAAAATTTTTCGATCAAATTCTCTTACCTATGTTTTTGTTTTGTATACTTATATGTAATAATTTTTCTTTCAACGTGCTATTTTCCTTATATTTTTATATCGGAATGAAATCTTGAAACAAATGCGAAAATTCAACGGCAACTTTTCAAACATGCATTCAGATTATTTGTATTTTTTTATTTTATAATTATTTTTATTACCAATATATTATGATAAGTATTTTTATAAATTTTACTTTCGGTATTTCTAATATCATTGTGTTTTTCCTTCGAATGTAATAATTTTTTTTTTAACGTAGTGTTTTATTTACTCGCGCAGCTAATGAAAAATGGAAAAAGATCGTAGTTTATGATCGGAAGGAATTTATTATTTGGCATTTTACTTTTTAAAAAAATACTTTCAAAGGATTATCCCTTAAGTACAACTCGTTTTCACCTTTGGTGTATATGTTATACTGTAATTTTAATTCTTTTTTTTTTAATTCTGAAAATGTACAAGTTTTATTTTTATATAAGTAGTTTTTTACGATTTATTGTTATTTTTTTCGCAATGTTAGATTAAGTTCATGTTTTTAAAAGTAATATTAACCGTAATTTAATGAAACGAAATGAATAACATAATCGTGTAATAATGGCAGTTAAGTTTAATTTTTCTTTCTTTCCTTTTTTTTTCTTTTTTTCTTTTGTAAGACACTACTTGTATAATTATGCATAATATATGCATTATTGCAATAATAAAAAACGAGTATTCTAAAATTTTCGTACTTGGAAGTATTTTTACTTCGATACTTCAGTACATTATGATAGTTTTTAAGTAGCTGTCATTATGACGAAAAGAAAGAGTTGAATGTGTAAAATATTCGAAGTGATATTGTTATCAGTTGATTTGAAAGAATTATTGTATTAACATTTTTCATGAATTTTTCTGTTTACTTTATTCGATGCTGTAGTGGCTTATCACCGTATAGTCGATGCCTCGATCGTTCGAAGTAATTTTTTTCTCTCAAATTTAAGCATGGGAATATTCATTGGGTATATTTTCTGCTAGTATTTTTTCAGTGAAGGGATTCATTTTGATTATTTTATGAATTCCTTGGGGTTGAAAATATCGAGCTTTTTGAACCATTTGTGTTGAAAGTTGGACGAAACTTTGGTAACTTTTACGTTACAGGTCTTTTGTTAGTTTCGTATGTGTGGATTTACGAACAATGAATTTCATTGGCCTCCCAATACCAAGATTTGTGTTGAAACAATATTCAAAATTCGTTCTGAATTTTTGAAAAGTGCCAGTAATGTGTTTATGAATGAGAATTAATTTTTTCATGAGAATAATTGAACATGGATGTGGCCTAGTTGGCCTCAAAACGTTGAGAGCTTGAAGCAATCTAGTCTATAGTCCTCAGTTTGGTTACCTATCAATCAAAAATGAATCGAAATCGAAAATTGTAGAGCTGCAGAATATGCGATCAGAACAAAAGCAATTCTCTTTCAAAAAAGGGTAAGTAGGTAAATTTTTGTATTCGGTTCATTGCCTGATCAGGAGGGTTTTCAGAGTGCTGGGAGTCAAGTCAAGCTTACCAGCTCAACTTTTAATAATTACCTACTATGAACTCCTCTAGCATGCAGAAATTCAAGGTATTTTGGAATTTACTTTCAAATTAAAATCATACAGCTACCTATTCATATTTGAAAAAAAATGCGATGAAAACCACATATGTAAATTGATAATTATGCCCATTATCCATGAATCCATGATCCCACGATTATGCAAATTTCAATATTTTAATGTTGAATTGTTTTTAGGCGTGTCAGTCGTATAATTTTTATAATAAAAATTTACAGTTTTCGTCATTTTGCACTACCTCCTGAATAATTTCAACGCAAATGGGATTTCAACGATCTAAGCTCAAATTTATTTCAGGTTTAATTTTTAAAAAATTTTCGATCATCATTTTTTTGAAGCTGTGCCTAATTTTTAAATTTTTTCATCTGTAAATTTTTTTTAAAATTACAATTTCTCTTCTTTTTTTTTTACAGTTGGAAAAAATTTTAAATAAATTTTGAATTATAAAAATTTCACGATTGGAAAAAAAATCGAAGAAAAGATTAAAAACAATTTTTTTCCAATTTTAAAATTTTTTCTACTGAAAAATTTTTTGATTTAAATTTTCTTAAAATTTATTCAGCTGTCGTTTAAAAATTATTTTCAACTACATATTTTTCAAAAGTTCTTCTAGCTCTAAAATTCTTCCCAATCATACTCGTTTCAAAATTTTTCCTCATTCTTTTCAACTTTGAATTTAAAAAAATTTTCATCTTCATTTTTATCGAAATTTCTACACATGTTTAACTCAATATTTGGCAGAAATTTTTAAAAATGTCAAGTTGAAAACAATTTTTTTTAATCAAAATTGGTTGAATTTTGAAAAAAGAAGTTGAAGTTGAAGAATATTTTACTGTTGGAAAAAATTTTAAAATTGGATACAATTTTGAAAAAAAAATCAAAAATTGAATTGAAGAAATGAAAAAATCAAAAGTTGAAAAACTTTGAATGTGGACCTGTACTCTGGAGTAAATTTGGACTTGAATTGTCGAAATTCCATTTTGACTATTTTTGTCATTTTGTCAAAAATGTCAAAATTATTTAGGCGCCAGGGGCCAGTCTATTGTGCAAAATTATACCCATTGATGTGCTCTGCGCATGCGCAAATACCAATTCGTGTGATCTGCGCACATTTCTGCGCATGAACAAATACCTATCCATGTGCTACGGGTACGCGCATGTGCAAATACGTGTCGAACGTGTCCACGACTTCACGTGCTCTGTCACATCGTCACATCTACTAAAATTCGACTCTGGAGAAGGTGTAGGAGGTTTTTCGGAATACCTAATAAAATTCAGTTGGGGAAGAGGTATAGAAGAAAATTCGAATTCAAAATTTCAAAATTCTGCTCTGAGAGGCGACGAGGGAGAGGTAATACAAAGAGGGTCTTCCATGGAGGGGGCTAAATAGAGCTCTCCGGAAGACCCTTCGTACATTGATTTTTCATCTGCAGACGAATTGGCAGTGATGGAACATTAAAAATTCTACCATGAGCTAGAAATTGAAAATTATTGGCGCCGAGAAGTAAAATAATATAAAAAAAGGATTTCAAGGTACCTCCACCTCCAGTGGAATCTGTCTCTGGGCATTCAGAATCAGAGGTATATCTTCAGCAGCTTTCAAAGCTACGGGGGGAGGGGGTCCCAAGAGCCGCAAAAGCCCTCCTAGAGGCGTGGACGCATTTGGAAAATAAAAAATAATGAAAGTCGAGGTAGGACCACTTTCATGAATATCTTAGGAGATGTGGCATGATGTGGGCACTTCTCCCTCCAGATCCCTAATGTGAAGAAAGAATTTCGAAACACAAAAAATTCACAAAGGGAGAGGGCTACTAGTGCACAAAAAATGGCCCATACCTATTTTTCATCTCCGCGCATGCGTCGGGACTTGCATTCTGCTCGCAGATTTCTAGCTATTTCGTCTCGAATCTCGAACAACCGCGACCGACGGAAACCCATGAGAGAATTCTAGCCGAATGTCAGCGCGTTGAATGACCTCCAATTATTTTGTTGAATTCTTTTGATAACGTAATTTAACCATCGTAGACTCAAGTCTCACGTACATTTTGCCTAATTGAATTAATCTCGACAAATAAAAATTTGGTCGCTGGCAATCCGACGAATCTACGAAAAATGAAAATCACCGCGGATACATTATAAAAAATATTTTATTAAAAAGTTAATCTATAAACATTATGTATTTTAGCAGTCAGTGTATAGTTTTAAAAAATGTGTTAGTACAATCGAATAATAATTTACAACGAAAATATTAAAAGATAAAAAAAAACGTACAAGATCTATGTTCTAGCTCTGTAAAATGATACAAAATAATGTTGAACACATTAAAATTATTGTAAATATACTTAATGAATGAGCTACATTCGTAAACTTGTCGATAATAATGTTTATAAATACGGGTAAAACGTAAAAAAAATTAATAAATTAAACAATTAAATAAAATGTTCTAAAAAAATGAAAAAAATGTCAGAAAAAAACGTTTTCAAAATCACAGCTATGAAAATTTGCAGAAAAAAAACAAAAAACCGATACTCATCATGAAAATAACTATTTTTCTGTTGAACAAAATAATACTATACAATAATGTAAAAATTTGATGAAGCGAATTTACATTTTCAAATATTTACATATATAACAATAGGAAACATTTATAGCGACAATTTACAGTAATAAAATACAAAAATACTTTATCGTACGTTCTTAATAAATATACCTTTTTAAATGTATGTAAAAATGATTTGTAGAAAAAAAAGAGAAAAAAAAGGCACGAAGTTTCGGTTTATTATAAACGTGACACTGACTTAAATATTGCTTTCAATGTTTTGATAAATTTAATGGAGCATCTGAAATAAGAGAAAAAAAACAAAAATTAATTACACAGGTGAAAATTACAATAGAAGATTCGAAACTAAGGTAACTTACCATTTCCATTTTCCGTAACTGAGTAACTTTGGAAAGAAGAATGTGCGACCGGAATATAAGGCGAAAGGCTTATCGGAGGATACGATGGTACGTTGGCCGCCGGATACACAGATTGCCTAGGAAGACTAGATACGGAAGGCATTGACCACACAGAAGGATCTCGATATGTCGACGAAAAAGCGCTGTAATAAGGAGGATGATTGGATATCGGAGGCGGAGGCGACGTGAGAAATGGCTGAGAATGATACAAATAGGTAGGAGAAATATACGAAGGAATGGGCTGCGGACAATGAATATTTTTAGGATACGGTGGAGATAGGGAGGCGGATATTGGAGTAGAGCAATGACTTGGACGAGACGGGGGGATTCTATCAGCGCTGGATGGCGATTCGGCAGTAAATGAGCTTTTCGATTCAGACGACGATTCGTTCGGAGACTTGAGTAAATTTCGTAAAAATGAAGGTTCCTCGTCTCTAGACAGGATCGAAGTAATACTGTGATTATTTGCAGGTTTACTAGTGGCAGTGACTGATGCATTTGCAACAGGACTTGAAACGCTCCCGCTGAACACGGATACAGTATTGGCCGAGGTACTCGAAGCGACAGTTCGAGCTCGGTGCTTTTTGCTGGTGTTGCCCATCTCCTCTAACGATACTTTTTCGAACTCTTTGAGAATTCTTTTGCGAGGCGATACGATGCCGGGATCTGTGCGACAGGAACTGGCCGCGTTTTCGTAACTTCTACGCTCTGATAACTTTTGAATAATATCAATTAATTTTCTCTTTATATTCGAGCTGAATTTACGCGATGAGTTGTCTTCTTTGAATATCTCATCGACTTCGAATTTCACCGGATCGTAGGGTCTTCGCCTTTTTCGACGGATTGCCGACGACAAAAATCTCATTTTACGTTTACGAGCAACCCATGAAAATTCGAATCCACGATTAACGTTTTTCCTAGGTACCGTTTGCTTCCAGCAATGGTCTCGCTGCCACGGAGAAGACTGAATCGATGAATTATCATCGGAAACTGAAAATATTCGAAATACGATTACAATTCATACTCTGGATCAAGATCAGATCTTATTTCGAACCAAACTCACCACTTAATGAGGTAGAACTTTCTTGCCGCGGTGTGCAATGGCCAGTAGGAGGCCAAAACGTTGAGTTTTTTGATACAGGTATCCAGAACATTCGTTCTCCATTTTTATGATGCCAAAGTTCCAGAATAACTTTACCATCTGCGAATTAATCCACGAATTAGAAATATTTTCCATTACACCATGATAAGACATCAAACGAGACGATTTACCTTTAAAAAATTTAAATCTCCCCGAACCAGGTCCATTCGGAGCGTAATCGCTTTCAGAAGGTGTAGTAGTCGAAGGCGTCGTAGGTGGGCTTAATATACCGTTCGAATGCGAAGCGTCGTTTATTTCAGCTTTCAAATCCGTCTTTTCTGTTTTTATTTCAGTAGCCGGTATAGATGCTCCGTTCACATCTTTTGCTTCCATAGTACCGACGCATGGTGCACTGACAACCTCTCTATCTTGTATACGCATACTTCGGCATCATGTTTCAAATAGATTTCAATTCAAGGTCCATATCTGCAAACAATAATCAATCATCAATCACCGCTCGACTTACATTGAAACTACATCGGAACCCATTAAAACAACGATCAATTGCGTACGATAATTAAGAAATCCGAAATCATATCTCGTCTCTGTAAAATGAACATTGCAAACCTACCAGTCTAACACGACAACGAAAACACATCATAGTTCAGAACATGTAAATCGCCTAGAAATCCATAATACAAAGTTTCTACACGGAAACCGTCTAAAACCTAGACGATTATTAACATTCGTTTAGTTGCAAATTGATTTTTAGCAAGTAATTTTCAACCATCTGTTTGGCCACAACTACGTATTCAAGTTACCAAGCATAAACACTTAGGTATTACATTTCACTTAGATAAGACAAGAAATGAGATATGTTGGAATTTTAATCGTTAACGACGCTCTATTGTCGAGTTCTAAGCCGAAGATAGTGTTCGAATAGTCGCAAATTTATTAAATTTACCACAAATACGCGTGCTTTCACTGATAAGAAGAAAGATCATAATGAAGTAGCTCCGATTGAATTCATTAACGAAACACCATCGATGTTTATGAACTTATGCCGAATTAATTAATAGAACCGAGCTATATCACCGAACACAATAACCCTTTCGAATAAATATAAACTTGTCACCATAACTTGCAAAGTTTAATGAAAAAATGAACAACCGATTAATTATTAATGAGAAGACAAAATCATAGAAATCAAAATAAAATGAGAAACTTCAATGAATCTGAAATTCAAAAGCTGAAGCTGGCTGAAAGAGAAATCAATCCGATTTTATGGAATATGATAATCAACCATAAATTTTTATTACGACTTTGAATCGAAAAAATATCGTTTCGGTTTCAGTTACCATGCATACAGTGTTACCAAATGTAAAATAATCCAAAAAATTCATTTTTTAATTGCTATTTTTTGCTCGTCGTTGGCAACACTACTTAACAGCCAGCAGCCAAGAATCTTGTAAAAAATGAACAAAAATGGCGTTTCTTGTTTGTATTTTAGATCACTACTACGTTATGTAAATATGTAAATCTTCGATCCGTTAACTGGTTTAATGTGTGTTTTAAGCAATGATAATGTTATATGTAAAAAATTAATCTCCAGTTAGCGAGTGTCCGGGAACACATCTCACGATGACTGCGAATATGTACAGAGTTGGTGGTGAGTTTTGGAGTTTTACGTTATTTTGTTTATACCCGGTTCTATACCCCTTTCTGCGAGATCAATTGATAAACTAGCCGTAAATGTGTTTCACTATGATCTAATACAATCCCATAAATCTTTCGTTAGCGAAATCCAACCCTTACAAAGGGTCTATTCTTCAACACGACTAATGACTTTAGATACGAAAATATTCCAAATGTGTCCGTTTCAAAGAAAACTCGATTTGTAGATGTAATAAAATATTCTCATCGAGATCGGTTTATCGATCAGATTGAGTGTATTGATCATCTGTGCCGAGCCGATTATGTAGGAAAAGTTGTTACGGCTTTCGGCTTTTAATTGCTTTTTTATTGATTTTATGCCATTTTATCAAAGACCTTAATTACATTTCCACTGTTATGCCTACTGGATACTTTTATTTCATTTTGTAATGAAGTTTTAGGATCATTGGTTAAAGATTGTGGTTGATTTTTGAATAACTTGTGTTTTTTTTCGCTTAACTAAGAAAAGTGTGTTTTTTTTAAATTACAGATTATGTGTACTTCGAGACATCTTCCAATTCACCATATCATATTCGCAGGATAGAAGAACTGAATAAGGTAATTATTTGCAAACTACGAGCTCTCATGAGAAGAACGTATTCATTTTGTGTTATTTTTCCATAGACACCGAACGGTAACGTCGAAGCTAAAGTCATGTGTTTCTTTCGAAGGAGAGATTTACCTAGTTCTTTAGTAATGCTAGCTGATAAACACCAACAAGGTAATGAATTCGAAATTATATTCTTTTGCCTGTAAATGGCGATATTTATTTTGGTTTGCTCCCCAACAGGTGGATTAGAAGGCGAAGTAAACGGCAGTAATAACGGACCCTGGGGGTTAAATTATTCAGAAAATGAATTAACGCCTAAGCAAAGGCACCAGTTAAAACATCGAGAATTATTTTTATCTCGTAGAGTGGAAACCGTACCGGCTACGTTGATTAGGGGCAAATGCTCTGTAACATTGCTCAATGAAACCGAGTCGCTTTTAACTTATCTTAATACTGAGGTGAGTAAGAAAATCACTACAGATAAAAAATTTGTATCGATAACGTTGCTAATGGCGATAATTTTCTTTTCAAAGGATATGTTCTTTTATTGTTTGGTTTTCGACCCGATGCAAAAAACCTTATTAGCTGATAAAGGAGAAATCAGAGTGGGGAGTAAATATCAAGCTGATATTACTCCCTTATTGAATAAAGGTTCGTACAGCTCGATTATCAAGATTTGGTTATTTTCGGTTCTGTATTTTTAACGAACGTTTGATTCTTATTGTAGAAGAAACCGACCCAAGATCCGAATCAGAACCTTTAGAAACATTGGTGTGGACACCAAGTCATGGTTTGACGGATAGACAAATTGATCAATTTTTGGTTATTTCGAGGTATACGAAATTTACTCTATTTGTTCGAAATGAAAACGAGATATTAATTGGTATATCTTTACAGATCTGTTGGTACATTTGCAAGAGCGCTAGATTGTTCAAGTTCTGTGAAGCAACCTAGTTTGCATATGAGCGCCGCAGCAGCATCGAGAGATATTACTTTGGTATGTTCTCAAGTCGTTTGATAGCTTACCTCGTTCAAAGAGTTAATTTTTTCATCTATTTTTGTGCAGTTTTATGCCATGGATACTTTGCATAAGCATAGTTATAATTTATCAGCGGCCATTAGCTCGCTAGTGCCGATTAAAGGACCAGTGCTGTGTAGAGACGAAATGGAGGAATGGTCCGCATCTGAAGCTAATTTATTCGAAGAAGCTCTAGAAAAATACGGCAAAGATTTTAACGATATTCGACAAGATTTTGTAAGTACATGAATTTTGTCAGTGGAATAACCATAGTGTGGAAAAATTAACCAATTTCGAATATTTTTCGACAGATACCTTGGAAAACGTTGAAAAATATAGTAGAATATTATTACATGTGGAAGACAACCGATAGGTATGTGCAACAAAAACGAGTTAAGGCTGTTGAAGCTGAATCAAAACTCAAACAAGTGTACATTCCTAATTAGTAAGTGTTCCAAATGGTCGATAATTTCGCTTCTGCGGTGTGAATGTGAATTAAATCGCCTGTATTTTCTCGCAGTAATAACAAACCAGCATCGACATCACAAGCTCCAATGCCACAATCGCCAGTCACTTTAAATAACAAAAACATCGTCAATGGTACAACTGGTGCTCATTCTAACGGGCGCGATTTTTTCATTCCAGGAAATTCGTGCGAAGTTTGTAATGGTGAGTCAATTTCATCTCTAAAATGAAGCCAGATATTGAAATTTTCGATTCGAGTTATTGGTTTTTGTTCTTCGTCCTGAAATCCATTCTGTTTTACGTTTAATGGCGACGAATTTCATCAAAATTCACGAATGGTTTTGATTTTACAGTCGCCATGTCCAGTCAATGGTATCCATGGACGATGTCTAGTTATCAGTGTAAATTATGCCATAGTTGTTGGACCTATTGGAAAAGATATGGCGGATTCAAGTCACCTTCTAAATTATGTGAGATAAATTCGTATATTTTTGAAATTAGCGATAATCTAAGAAATATTGTTCATTTATTGATTATTTTTTTCTCAGGTGAGAACGAAATTGACCCTGTAAAAAAGAAATCAGGAAGCATTTCAGATGATGGTTGGTATCTCGAATAAAAAATCAGAAGCCGACGTCAAAACATCATTTTAATATTAATTTTGGTATTTTCTACAGCCGAACGTGTACCAGCAGCGACACCTCATCGACCCCACAGATGTAGCATCATCGGTTGTGGAAAAGTAAGTACCAGCTGAATCGATCTCGTATTATTTTCAATCTGAGCCTGTATCGTTTCACGTGTGCTCCTTGTGCTTCAGGAATTCAAGTTGAAAGCTCATTTAGCGAGGCACTACGCCACATCACACGGTTTAGCTGTTAGAACTGGCTCGCCGAGACCTATAATGAAAACCAGAACGGCGTTTTATTTGCACGCGTCGTTTCTTACGCGAGCTTCTAGACGACTATGTCAATCGTTGGTTCCACCTCGCCACATAGCTAGATCACCATTTTACCCAATAAACGTACACGCCATTAAGCAAGAATGTTAGTCGATTCGGTCACTTCTAGAGCTTATTTTTGATCATCGTGTTAATCGTTGATGTTTGTGGCGCAGGTCAAACGCAGCTGGCGAATAAATCTCCGTTAGAATTGAAAGAATTATTCAAGTATAGACGCAGGGATCGTGGAAGTGTGACGTTGATCGCTACACGATTGGCGATCTCGAGAAATCGCGAATTAGTTGTACCTGAGTGGTTGGCACCTACGCATAAAGATAAATTACCCAAATCCGAGAGAGTAGCTTTTCCCAAACCTCCAAAAGGACCAGGTTGGTATTTTGAATAAGCCTTCGATAATTTTACAAGCCATGTGGTCTAATTCGTTGGATATTTTTCAGATGGAAGCCTGTTATATGAAAAAATTCCTAATGCTATCATCGAACCTGATAAAACTGCCTTAAACAATCTGCCACCTGGTATGAAAAAGCGTAATTTTGACGACGCTAATGGTAAGTTGAATTATTTTTAATCAAATATTACCGGTAATGATACGAATTGGTATTTACTATTTCAAATTCACTTTTTTAACTCGCTGCTTAGATCTGGAATGGGACGAAGGTACGCACTGGTTACTTATATTCATTTTTTGAGATTCCTACCCCTTTTCTGTCAAAAGATCAATTCTCGTAGCATATTTTGCTGAATTATTGTCATTTTTTTGCAGGAGTGGTAATACCGCAGGTTGGACCACCTTCTAAACGCGTCCATCGTGAACAGACATTTACCCCTGCAGTCCAACCGCCGGTCGCCGAATTAGCGCCGCCTTGTCCTGTGAATCTTTTAAATGGAAACAGAAATCGCATGGGACTAGTAGCTAGAACTGGTAGAAAGCAAGTCATGTCCTGGATGGACGCTCCCGACGATTTATATTTCCGATCGACCACCGGTACAAGGTAATTATCGCTAATTCACTCTTTTCCCGATCCATCGTATCAAAATTCATCTCTGTAACTATTCTGTTTTATTTTTTTTTTACTTAGAAATAATCGTAAAATGTTGACGGTGGCAGAATTGAGAAGAGCAGCACGTAAACCATGGCGTGGCATTGCGCAGCAAGCTAATTAAATCGGTGAAGTAATCTGAATTAGGAATTGTTTTTAAAGATGCTATGTACTAATCGAGTACATATTGATTGAAACCTCTAAGCATTTTAATTTACCTGATTTGTGTCTTGTCTTTTTGAAAAACGTTCTTGTAATAATAGAGTTATATGAGATAACACGATTATTACATCAAAGACGTTTACTTTTTAAACTTGATACTGAAAAAAAATTTTAATTATTTGTTTTCGTCATCGTCTCGTGTTATTTAAGAATGTAATTTATAAGTGTACCGTTGTGTTTGAATATATATTTTTGTGTACTATAGCGGTTATTTCTTTTTTTTAATTTTGTTTTTTTAAATTTTGTTTTCAAAATAACTTATCGATAGAAAAGGCTTTTGTTTATATCGTCGATCATTGTAAATGGGGGAAGGTTTAAGTTTGAGAATGTTTTTCCTTTTTTTTTTTTTTAATTTTTTTGTCTTGTTTTTTGTTTTTTATAACAATTAACAGCTTTTAGATTAATTTTGCATTTAGAAAGTTTTAATCGCTGAATTTTTATGAACTAAAAGGTATTTTATCGCGTCGCCATTTTACGAATTTATAACTATAAAATTTTTAAAGTTATTGTGATTTTTTAAATTTTATTTTGTACGATAATCGAATGGAGGTTTTTAGATTTATACTATGTTAAATGACGTGTTGAATATTGTACGTAAAACAAAAAATATTTTGAATTTTAAAAAAATTTGTATTTTTCAAACATGCTAGGTATAGTTGTACAACGTTCGTTGGTTTAATGTTGATAAAGAATAACGGTATTGTGTAATTAATGTATATTGATTTTTTAAATATTTTTATCGCTTTGTATCTGTAATGAAACAAGCCAAATCTGAATTTGTAAATAAAAATTTCTAAAATTACGGCGACCTTTTGCGCGATACCTAACGTTGCGTCGACGTGTCTTTGTTGATCATCGCGGTGAAGATGATTCTAGGCTATTTCTAGTTTTGATAGCGATAATTGTTCCAATGTGGCCGTATGAGGTATCAAGGACGTTCACTATATTAATTAGGAACTTGATGAGCGGTGTAGAGGTGAAAGTAGGTTTCTGTGTAGTTACGATGGTCGAGAGTTTTCGTACCCTAAATCCCTAATTATTTTATCTTACGTGATTTTTTTTCGAAAACGTTCGTGTTTATTTTGATTATCTGGGTAGTAATTAGTATTTTTTGAAAATTGAACGAGAGGGGAATTCGGCGTTATCTATTTTATCGATTATCAATTAATTAATTAGTATCGGTGGGTCGATACGAAAATTGGGAATGTGGATTATTGGTGTTGATAAACGAAGCTCATGTACACGTATTTTTTCCATACAAAATGGATACTTTGATAATGACTTATGACACTGAACTTCATCGATCATTGTCATTAAATCCATGGGATATTTCGTTAGAATTCAATTACATTTGCAAAAAAAAAAACACTCTAGTTCATTGGTCTCTTTTCGAAATAGTGTGAGGTATTTGAACGTCAAAGAAAATACAGCTATAATTATTTAATTAAATATAAAAGTTGCAGAAAGTTCATAGGCAAAAAAATACCTATCTGCGTTCTGCGAACTTGCTAGCGAACTTTGAACTTTGATAAAAAAAATGCTGATAAAAATCAAAAGCTGTTCTAAAGACAGAAAGCTGCTAGTTCAAGGTCGTTTACACGTTTGCCAATCTCGATAACAAAATGTTATGAAAAAAATTGTTCACATTTTTTGAAAACATCATCTGGCTGCACTGCTTCACATAAAAAAAATAAAAAAAGCTCAAAGTGACGTGTTAGTTGTTGATATTGTATAGTTGGAACTAATTAGATATTATTTAAAAAAAACTTATTAATTAAACTAGAAATGTATTGTTTTAATAAAATAAGCACCTTTAGTTGAATAACCGGTCATCGTATTCCTGTGGAAATAATTTTAAAGCGAGGTAAGTAACAGTTTTCTCATCTCAAAGAATTCAGAATTCACTTCACCAAGCTGAACTTTTCGTCTATTTTTGTTAATTTTATTCGTAGAAATATGTCAACTTTCGAGGAATTTATTCAGAAAGCTGAGGATACAGATGGGATCCGATTCACGTGGAATGTCTGGCCGTCGAGTCGTTTGGAAGCGACCAGATTAGTTGTCCCAATCGGTGCTCTTTATCAACCCTTGAAAGAACGTCCTGGTACTTTGATAGTTTGAATATATTTTTAGTTTCGGTATTTTGAACTTGATTGGAAAATGTGTAACCAGAGCTTTCTCCTAGATTTACCTGCGATTCAGTATGAGCCCGTGTTTTGTAGCCGGAATACATGTCGAGCGATTCTGAATCCGTATTGTCAAGTCGACTACAGAGCGAAATTATGGGTGTGCAATTTTTGTTACCAAAGGAATGCGGTATGTTGATTTTATTCGAACGTTGGTTTATGAAATTATGAATATATTGATGTCAATTTCTCTCTTACGTTCTAGTTCCCTCCTCAATATGCAGCTATATCAGAACAACATCAACCAGCAGAATTGATACCGGCATTTTCCACTATTGAGTACACTATTTTGGTAAATATGGCTGATATTTAGTTCATATTATCATGTATCGAATTACGAATACAAAAATGGCGTTTTGTTTTCCAGAGATCACAATGTTTACCTCCGATTTTCCTACTGGTCGTCGATACGTGTCTGGATGACGAAGAATTAGTTGCTTTGAAAGATTCGTTACAAACGTCACTTAGTTTATTACCTCCAAATGCTTTAATTGGTTTGATCACCTTCGGCAGAATGGTCATGGTGGGTATTTGAGTCACATTCTTTGATAATTTCGAATAATATATGAACCTAATTACGTATATTTCTGCAGGTTCACGAATTAGGAATCGATGGCGTCTCTAAAAGCTACGTATTTCTCGGAACAAAAGATTACACAGCTAAAAAAGTGCAAGACATGCTAGGTATCGGTAAAGGACCCGGCATGGCTCAAGCTCCTCAACACGGAAGACCTGGAGCAGCTCCTGGGCCCCAGACACTTCCTGTGAACAAGTAAATTTGGTCATTTTTTTCCAACTCAAAGAAATCCTACGTTAATTTCTTAAATTCACTTTCAAGGTTTTTACAACCCGTTCAAATGTGTGATATAAACATAACCGATATACTGGGCGAGCTGCAACGTGATCCTTGGCCAGTTCCTCAAGGAAAACGAGCCCTAAGATCCACCGGAGTCGCTTTATCAATCGCCGTTGGACTTTTAGAGGTATAATTTCTGCAGAATTGACTTCTGGGATACGATTTATTAATTTAACGTGGTTTACAGTGCACATATCCGAATGCTGGTGGACGAATTATGCTATTTATCGGAGGACCCTGTTCGCAAGGGCCGGGCCAGGTGGTGAATGACGATTTAAGGGAGCCGATTCGATCTCACCACGATATCCATAAAGATAACGCGAAATACATGAAGAAAGGAATTAAACATTACGACGCTTTGGCTCTGAGAGCGGCCACCAATGGTCATACTGTTGATATTTATTCCTGCGCTTTAGATCAGACCGGTTTATTAGAAATGAAGAGTTGTGTAAATAGTACTGGGTAAGGTGACGAGTTTCTTTTTTTGAAGTGCATCAATTTTAAAAGACGAATGGTTACGAAAGGATTATTTTTTGCAGAGGACTCATGGTTATGGGTGATTCTTTCAATTCGACGTTATTCAAGCAATCATTCCAAAGAGTTCTTTCGAAAGACCAAAGCAATAATTTGAAAATGGCGTTTATTTCGAATGTAGAAGTGAAAACATCTCGCGAATTGAAAGGTATGGACCAGATTTCACTGCTGGACCATTCTAGAGCCTAGTTTTATTATTATTTCTTCAAATTGTACAGTTATGGGAGCTATTGGAAACTGCGTTTCGTTGAACACCAAAGGGCCCTGCGTTTCGGATACTGAAATCGGTCTCGGTGGAACAAGCACCTGGAAATTCTGCTCGCTCACTCCTTCCACCACGACAGCATTCTTTTTCGAAGTAGTAAATCAGGTAAATGCGAACTTACAACAGTTGAAATACTCCTTGGACCATTTGGAAGCTAAATATTTGTCTTTTTCAATAGCACGGTGCTCCAACTCCTCAAGGAGGTCGAGGATGTATTCAGTTTATTACGAATTACCTCCACGTCAGCGGACAACGTCGAGTTCGTGTGACCACAGTTGTTCGAAAGTAAGTTTCGTAGCAAATTAAAACAAGATGACTCAGTATGGGATGATTTATTTCGTCACCTTTTTCGTCTGTCTCACTAAATCAATTCGCTTTTAAAATATTCTCTATCTTGGTCAATGTACCGTTCGGTTTTACATGCTCTGGAGGTGATTCCAGTTTCAGAACGTGAGATATTAACGGATATATATCTATATTGTGTAGCCAAGTGATATGAAAATTTTCCTTGAATATTGGCCCAATTGCTGTGAAAAAAGCTCTCATATTTTTCAATCCAGGAACATAACCGTGATTACCTAAACATAAAAAATTGCGAGGAATGTATTAGTGGGTGCTAATTGAATGGGATATTCAGATTCGTTACCTTTCTGCGTCGGATTATCGTCAAATGAGTAGCACGGATTTGACACAGCGTAGAGTCCAATATTTCGACGATTATTTTTCCAATTCCATATATCTGGCATTTGTTCCTTCTTATAAATTCTATACGTTTTATTGGTTTCCGCCGCAGAAGTCAAATTTCTATATAATTCCTCTTCGTAACCTGCCAGAAAGAAAATCGTTTTAATTGGTGCAAATCGAATCGAAGTATTTGAATGGATTGTCGAATACATTACCTGGATTTGGAAGTATCTGAATGACAGGAGAGTCGCCACATTTCGTGTATTTTTCCGGATCCATCAAACTGGATATATTAATTATTCTATCTGTTTTTATTTCCACCATTCCATGATCACTCAGAACGATCAGATTTATTCTATCCTTTAATTCGGGATATTCGTTTAATTTTTTGAAGAAATATAGCAGTATGTCATCGACCTGCTTCAGTTTTTCGTTCGTCTCCTCCGAATATGGTCCGTAGGCATGACCGAAGGCGTCCGGTTGCTCGAAATACGCGTTGAGTAAATTCATCGGTTTTTCTGGGTCTAGAAGCCAGGTCATCATCATGTCTATTCGATCGTTCCATTTGATTGAGCTGTTGTATTTTTGGAAATACGTCAAATTTCTGCCTTGGTATGGGTAATCGCAGCCAGGCCACATCATACAGCCGCTGTGACGTCCGTCGCCAGTTTTCTCGTTTAAAGTCTGTAAAAATGTAGGTACGAAGATTGATTTGAAAAATTCAAAAAATGAGCTATACGGGTTCAAATATTTTGTATTTTATCAACTGTGACTACTCCCCCCCCCCTTCCTTCAACTATTGAATATATTTTAGGATGAATTCTTCGATATTATTTCGTATTTGGAATTTTTTCAAACATTCAATTTTCATATTTTGAGGAGAATTTTTTTTAAAATTTCTCTCAATTTTCAATTGTTTGTTAATCGAAAGCTTTAATTTTTTAAATTTCCCATATCGAATTATCTTTCGTTTAAATTGAACCATCATCGAAATGCACCTCGATTCGATTGATTAAAAGCACATTTTGCACCTTGGACTCTTCTTCCCCTCCCTCCTTCTCCCTCTTCATCCTGCGAATTTGTCGATATACCTAATACAATCTGCTATACGTGATGATAAACTGATGCGGAAAATAATACGTTTATTCAACCTTCGGCTTGTTTCGCGCGAATTGTTCCCATTCTGAATGATTATCTAATTTGGATCGAATTGTGGTTAACGAAATTCTCTAGAGAAGAAAATTGGTATTTGTAAATTTCACATAATGAATTTTCTTCCCTTCAAAACAGAGAAGGAAAAAATCGTAGGAGTAGGTTTTGTGAGATTTATTGACCAGGATGCTCGAGACGAGATTGTGGTTTTTGACGAAGTCAACCTCTTGCCCAGCCTTCTTCCGCTTCGCTAATTCGTTTATTCGAGTGATTATAGGAATTTGACGTGTTCAATTAATACGGTTTTTAATGAAGTATGTAATGAAAAAAATTATAGGGATGGAAACGACGTTGTTTGGGCATTTTTTTCTCAGTTCTGTCGTATAAATTTTTTTGTTTCGATTGTTTAATAAATTGGGACACGTTTTATTTTTTTGTTCATTAATTAGATCACTTTTTGAATTTTTTTTCGAACTACGTTCAATTGTTTTCAATATTGTTGTGCATAATTGCTTTGTGTTTTCGTGATTTCTGTGTTAAGGGGATTTCAAGTTGAGAAAATTTGTAAATTTCGATGACAATTTTTGTCTGATTTGATGTCAGCTATAAATTTTTGTTTTTACAATTTTTAACGAATTTTTGAGTTTGATTTTTTATTTCAAGAAATTAAATTAAATTTGCAAATAAATTGAAACTATTATAAATAAACATTTAAATTGTGATCTTGAAAAAAAAAAAAGGAAACCCCTAGCATTTTTGAAAAATTTTGATTTTCATTACTGAAGCTGTGGGAAAGGGTGGGGAAGAATTTTAAATAGGTAGGTGTCAGTTTTATTTTCTGGTGAAATAGTCCCAAAAAATCCCATAATTGATTCCAGATATAGGAATTTTAGACAAATCGATTTTTTTTTGTGAAGAACATTGATTGCCTTTAATTAATTATATTAAAATGAGTTTCCTGAATTCTCAATTGGCTTCGGTGGCAGTTCGATTTTCGATTAATTTATCTAATTAAAATTTTTATGATGGGTGGGTCGATTGATCGCAGATTCGATTTCCATTGTTTTTCTGAATGGTTTGAAAAATATGTTTTTAAGTTTTCAATTTTGATATATTCTATGGTATTTGACTAAATTGATGGTTGATTCAATTTTCTATTTTTCCAAAGTCAATTTATTCAATTTCAGGTTTTTTTGGAGTTGATAAATCGATCGATTTTGATTAATTACTCGATTCGAAATTTTATTTGGTATTTGACTCGATTGATCGTTGATCCAGTTTTGATTTTTCCAACGTAGATCAGACTCAGTTTTTGAAAATAATTTCGATTTTGATTGATTACTCGATTTTAGATTTTTTGGAATCGATAACGATTAATTTGGTAGAAAATCAGTCGATTTCGATTAATTACTCGATTTGAGATTTTCTTTGGAATTCAAATCGATTAATCACTGAATCAATTCTCATTTTTTTTAAAGTCTATGGTATTGGACTGGAAAATTAAAAAAAAAAATGTTTTCTATTTAAATGAATTTCATATTCGATTTTAGGGTTTCAAAACGGGTTTTGAAATGAGTGCGATTAATTACTAAATTCGAAATGGCGGTTCGATTTTAAATTGTCGGAACGGATTTAAAAATATTTCTCAAAAAATTGTTTGATTTCGAGAATTTTGTTTGTCTTCTCGATTTTTCGAACTTGGATTGAACTCGATTGTCTTTGATATTTAACTCGATTGGTCCGATTTTCAATTTTTTTTGAAGAGGATTTTAATTTATTTTTCAAAAAATTTAAGATTTTTTTTTTTTGTTATTTTACTTGATTATGAGCCAATTCGGGTTTCAACTTTTTTTGAAGTCAATTATGGAATCGTTTTTTTTTTCAAAAAAATCGTTTGATTTCAATTTGACGTTCGACTTGAGTGATCATTAATTCCATTTTCAGAAGAATTGTTCGATTTCAATTTGATCTTCGACCTAATTGATTGCTGGTACGATTTTCAATTTATTTATTTTTGGAAATTAATTGGACCCGAATTTTAAAAAATTGTTTGATTTCAATTAATCATTTGATTTTAGATTTTTTTAAATCAATGAAAATATATTTTAAATAAAATTATCCTAGATGCATATTTCGATTAATTATTTGATTTGAGATTTAGATTTTCTTGCTTCCCTATTTGATTCAACTTATTAGCTAATTCAACTTTATTTTTTTGTATCGAAGTAGATTGAATACTGTTTTTCAAAAAATCGTTCACTCTAATTAAATGATTTCCTTTGGTATTTCACTCGATTAATCGCTTTTTCGATTTTTTTGAATTCGATTGAAGTTAATTTTTCAAAAATCGTTCAATTATGATTAATTATTCTATGGAGTTGATTAAGGTCAACTTTGAGGAAACTCTTTCGATTTAAACTAATTATTCAACTTGAGATGTGGATTTTCTCTGATATTTGACTCGATTGATCGCTGATCCAATTTTCAATTTTTCTCGAAGTCGATTATAAACTCGATTTTTCAAAAAATTGTTCAATTTCAATTAATTATTTGAAATTTATATTGATTTTCAACTCGATCGATTTTTGATTTTTTCTGTGTCAAGCAAAATAATTTTTGAAATTATCGTTCGATTTCGAGTTAATCAATTCTAATGATTTTTTGTTCAACTCGCTGTAATCACTTGATTTTAAATTCATCGAATAATGATTTTTTCAAAATCGATTGATTATGGTTTGGTTACAAAGACCTAATTGCTGTATACTAATTTGATCTTGATCTATTGATTTTATAATTTTCAACGTTCAAAAAAGTGATCAATCTTTAATTTTTCTCGCAAAAAATTCATTTTGATCAATTTTATGGTTCAATCTGTCATATTGATTCAATTTCTTCTAAAAAAATTTCCCATTCTCGAAAAACTTGGCACATTTTTACTTCTCTATATTGGAAAAAATTTTGCCAATAAACTAGCTCCTAAATCATTTTGACGCAAATAAATTTATTCTAAGTTCGAATTTTTCAATTTCTTCGATTTTAATTTTTTTTCAAAGCTGTATCCAAGTTCAAAATTTTTCCATCAGTGGAATTTTTTTATTTAAATTTTCTAAAAATTAATCCAGTTTTGATTTTTTTCCGATTTTAATTACTTTTTTAAATTTCTTCTTACTTATTCAGTTGAAAGACATTTTTAAAATCTCTTCCTACTCAAAAATTGTTTCCACTAATTAAAAAAATTTCAACACCATGTTTTTCAAAATTCCTTCCAATTCTATAATTGAAAGAAATTTAAAAAAATAGATGTGAAATTTAAAAAAAAAGAAGCCAAAATTAGATAAATTTTGAGAAAATTGAAGTTTAAACAGTTGAAAAGGTTTTAATATTGGATTCAATTTTTTTTTTAATTTAAAATTACCTAATGAAATTGAAAAAAATTTGTAGTTGAAAAAATTTTGACTTGAAATAAATTTGAACTTGAATCGTCGAAATCCCATTTGCGTCAAAATGATTCAGGAGCTAGTGCCAATAAAAGTTGAAAATAGCATAAACATCATGTAATTTTTTTCAGAAACAACGAATTTGAAAACTTTCACTTTCACGTAAAATTGATGAAATTTCTCTCGTTATCAAGCAAAATATGACGTCAAAAAACATAACAAGCATTGACTAAATGAAAGCCATAGTCATTAGAAAAACTAATCGTAATCACCCGCGTATTTTCGAACATACTCCTTTCCCCTGACTTCTCTCACTCTCCAATTCACCAGAACACTCTAATCTACAAAATTTTCGCAAAATTTGGTAATATTTTTCCAAAAAAGAAACAAGCAAGAATATTCTATAAAAAAAAAACACCCTTCGAAATAAAAAAAAAAACACTTTACTCACCCACATTGGCACAATATCGTCGTTATAATGGAACAATTCGTAGCTATACTTCAAACACGTTCCATTTTCGTTAAATACCTTATTGGCCAGCACCCCATGGGTCTCTGCGTACATTCCGGTCGCGATGGCGAAAAAATTGGTAAACGTTTTGGTCGGGAAGACATTCATGAGGAAATCCGTGCTGACTCCTCGTTCGGTGATATCCTTCAGTACCGGATTCAACCCTCGTTTCAAGTAATCATATCGAAATCCGTCGAATCCAAAGATTACTATTATAGGGTGATTCGAAATGGCCTCTCCGTACCTTGGAATGGTCCAGAGAGTGGCCAGAAGACATCCGAAGATTAGCATCGAGGATGGTAATGCCATTTTCCTTATTTTTTTTGCTTGAACGCGGAGCCGACGAATTAATTTGTTCGCTTCTCTAGCGATTCATGATGGTGATCGTTAACGTGTATTATTTTTCACACCGAAGGGTACCGCGAGAGAGGGAATTTACGCTTGAAAAATTTCACACTTTTTTACTTATAGCGCGCATACCTATCGACTATGTTCAATATAGAACTGAGTAGGTAACTGTTGGTTGTTTCGCCACTGATAATTCCACCAGTACCTAAACCGATGTATTATTAGTAGTCTAGATAATAATATTATGTTTAGGAGCTGTGACGATTATGCAAAATGTACTTGACTGTACGTGAAATATGATTTGATTAGTGAACGAATAAGCGAGCGGATTCTGATATTGCAAAAAAAAAAGTTATCAGAGATTAACAATTTTTTTCACACAGATGTAGTTTTTTTAAAAAAAAAAATCAATTGAGAAATGATCAACGGTCGTTGTTCGAGTTTCTCCCTGCCCCTTGCCCCTTGCTCTTTTTCGATGACCTTTGCCCTGTTCCCACTATTTAACCGTTTCATGCAGAACAACACGAGTAATTCGCGTGGTAATGATAAATTTCGTGGTTCCTTTCAAATTGTCGGAGATTTAGAGAGAGAGGTGAAGTAGAGCGGGTGTTGGATTGAAGATAAGTAGCGAAGTGAGAAGTTAATGGAACGATTATTGAATTCGTGTACGTGGAAATATTATTTAACATTGTGATAGTGCAGTTATTCTGACAGATAGGAAGATAAATGAACGAAAGATAGGCACGAGTCATTTTTCATCTAGACATCGTTCGGATACAGTTTTGATGTGAAAGTCGGTGTCGAGCTGGTGTATAATTGTGGAACCGACAAAGTACTCGAAATGTGCTGAAATTTTAAAATTTATGTGGGGGGGACCCCTCCCCCACTCTGGTGATCAATTGAATGTTTGATATTGGTATTAGATTTATATAGAGAAATTAATTAATTTTTTGATGAAATCGATGATCGAATTGGTTAGATCACTTTTTTCTACTTGAAAAGTCGAATGAGCCAGGTACATATCATCAAGGGTCCCTTTTTTGGAATGTTTGTCACTTTTTACATCTAAAAGGTCACTTTAGTCACTTTTTTTCGCTCAAAAGTCACTTTTTCTTCGCACTTCCAGGCAAAAATTCAAATTTTCACGTAAAAATTGCTACTTTTCAAAATTTTTTAAGACAAAAAATGAAAAAATTGATTTTTGTTAGTTTGTTTGTTGTTTTGACGAAGGAATTTAATAAATGAAATTATTCGCGTCTTTTCAGTTGATTTATCTTTGAAATGTTTGCAGAAAACTACAAAAAAATTCCCCCCTCCCTAGAAAACTGAAAAAAATTGAGTTTTTGGTTACTTTTGGTTACTTTTTGGTCATTTTTTGGTCACTTTTTGGTCAAAAAAAGTTACTACAAGTTACTCTTTTCTTCAAAAATTTTCCCATGATGTCTCGATGCCTGAATGAGTTTTTTTTATGACTTTTAAAGAATTGTATGACTTAATTTGAAATTTGTTTTCGATGTGAAGACTGAAAACGATTTTGTTGAGCCCCTAAAAAAAATTGATAAAATCACCATTCCCCATTTACCGAAGTTCTTGATCCCTCCTCTCACAATTTTTACAGGGGAGGTATTCCAACTCGAATTAAAATTTTGAGCCGAAACAAAAATAAATCGAAAGTACATCATAAAATAACCCCACATTCAAAATTTCAGGTACTGAAATTTATTTCTCGATTTTTGGCGAATTTTGAAATTTTAAAATTACTCTCTCATTTTGAATCAGTGAAAAGTCACTGGTAAATATGTACTTAAATAGTCAGAATTGCAGCATAGAGAAAATCAGCGAAGTTCTTTGATTTTCAGCGGATTTTCGGTGATTTTTCTGCGAATTTCACTGATTTTTCAGCAAATTTCAGAAATTGTACTGATTTTTCAGTGAATTTTCACTGATTTTCCAACATTTTTTTTCACTGTTTGCTTTCAGTGAAATTTTTTTCACTGATTTATGAATGAGAGAGTATTGTATTGCCCTGCAAAGTATGGAAATTTGATCTTATCCACGAAAAAAGCTGAAATTTAGTATATGTGACGGTGCATAGTAAAAGGGACCTTAGGGTAGGAAGGTCAAAAATTTTTGATGGGAAATTTCCTTAAAATTCGAATGGAAGTGGTCACAGACCTCATAAGTGATTTTTAACCGAATTACGCCAATTTTTCTTGAGTAAAGTCGAAAAAAAATTTTGGAAATAAAAGGGACCTTGAGGTTTTTTGGTGAAAATTTCGCAGTTTTATTCATGTTCTGGAAAAAAATTACCAAAATTGTTTCAAAAATGGTCAAAATAACAGTCTTCAGCAATTTGTACCTCGAAAAATTTCAAAAGCTCAAAGTTCAAGTTCATTTTAATAAAAGTGACCTTACGGTTGTTTGCTGAAAATTTCGAAATTTTATTTCCGTTCTGGAAAAAAAATTGCAACAATTGTTTCAAAAATGGTAAACATTAAACGCGTTTTTCTCGAAAAGTGGTTTTTGGACGTAAGGTCCATTTTACTGTGCGCCGTCACATATACCTTATTTTCGACCTCCCGAATCGATTGGAAATGATTTCGAGACGTTTTGGAGCCTCCAGGATATTTTGGAGTTTTCCAGGCTCTGAAAAAAAAAAACCATAAAAATGGCCCGCATGAACTTCAGCACCTATAATCGAGGATTACCCATATTGATGACCTATTTGATCGAAAATAGGGCATCTACCAACTTTCAGTTTTTTACCTCGATGTGTACGCTGTCGACATTTTCAATTTTTTCCAGAAAAATTTTCTGTCAAAAAATCTGGATTTGAACTCAAAGTTACAAATTTCGGAAAATTATGCTTTAATCAATCAAATAGGTCACGATATGCCGAATAATGGGTAATATGCGATTTCAGATGCTGAAGTTCATGTGGGCCATTTTTATGGGCTTTTCTCCAGTACTGGAAAATTCCAAAATTTCCTAGAGACTCCGAAACGTCTCAAAACCACTTCTAATCGATTTTGGAGGTTGAAAATACGGCATATAACAAATTTTAGCTTTTTTCGTTTCGAAGACTCAATTATTTTGAAGAATAAATCAATGATTGGTTTTTTTTTGTGAAAAAAAAATATTTAGAATGACCATTTGATCGAATTTTGGTTAGTAAAAAAAAAAATAGTGACGATTTTAATTTTGAGCGAAAGAATAAATCTTTTGATTTTTCCAAAGAATCAGTTAATTTATTTTTTTTCTTTGAAACTTCACTGAAAAAAATCGTTTTTCTTGATTATTGAATATTTTTTAAAGAAGTTGATGATTTGATGTACCTAATTAGCTAATCAGAACGATTGATTTTTCCGAGACACGTGTTTTCACTCTAGTTCATTTATTTATCGCTAGGTACGTTGATTATTCTGAAAAAATCTCGGATTTATTTTTTTTATTTGAAAACTCATTTCTTTTGAAACACTCGATTGACATATTTTTCAAGTATGTTAATCAGTTGATCTGAAAAGTAAACTTCGAAGCTCGATTTTTGAAAATGTGTTTCGAGTTTTCAAATGAAGGAAGTGTAATATATCATTCGAGTTTTCTAAAAATATCTAAACAATGATTGATTTCTCTTTTTTGTGAACCCAATTTTGAAAAATCAAACCAAAAATTGATCATTTAATTAGAAGAAAATCTGTGACGTTTTTGATTACAAATATCAATTATAAATGCCTGTTTGAATTTTCTAAAAAAAAATCAATTGATTCTTTTGTTTAAAAATTCCGGGCGAGTAATTTTTTCTCATCGTATATTTTTCAGAGAAGTCCATGATTTGATTTTTAGAAAAAAAAAAGAAGAAAGAATTGCTCAAGTACAGAAAATCTAAAAATTTAACCATTTGATTTTTTTTGAAAAATCACTTTCTCTATTTTTCAAAACTTAATTATCCGAGTTTTTAAACCAACGTTCAATTCAAAAAAATCATTAATGCATCGAAATGAAAAAATAGTTTATTAAGGATAATTTAAAACTAAACTTTTGAACTTCAAAGCAATTTTGCAAGTTTTCCTTCATCTCCAATTTTGAAGTTGAATAAAAAATCACCAGTTCGGAATAAAATTGGTCCAGTTTTCCATATTCAAAGTTTTCTACTTGCCAATAATTAATTTTCGTTTGGTGATTTTTGTTTTATTAAATTACTTTTTTTACCTCGTTTGCTCTTGGAACCAAAAAATTATTCATTACCTACTCTCTCAATTATTAATCAGTGAAAATTATCGAAAATCACTGAGAAACAGTCAGAATTGCAGCACAGGAGAAAATCAGTGAAAATTCTCTGAAAAGTCAGTAAAATTTATGAAATTTGCTGAAAAATCAGTGAAAATTTTTGAAATATCAGCGAAAATTAGCTAAAAATCAGTGAATTTTGTTGATTTTTCCTGTGCTGCAATTCTGACTATTTATCAGTGACATTTTCACTGATTCAGAATGAGAGAGTCGGTAATAGAAATTCGTTCAATTTTCAAGGTACCCTTCGTCATTTCCACAATTGAAAAATATATTTTGGTTCAATTTTTAAAAAAAAGGCATTTGTCCTTCAATTTTAAATATTTACTTACTCTCTAAATTTGAATCAGTCAAATTCGGGTCAACTTCTGCCCCAATTTCTTAATCCTTTCTCAATTTGGCAAAAAAAACAGCGAAATTTACCCGAATTTGACTGATTCAAATTTCGAGAGTGGGAATATTTTCAAACTCGTGATCGCTTCTTGAATTGATGATATTTACCAAGCATGATTAAAATTGTGATATTTAAAAAATAATTTATCAGAAAATGAAATTTATTTTTTTCGATTAACGTCATATCATTCAGCCACAAAATAAATACAAACAAAAAATCTTACTTCCGTAAAAAAATAAAAAAATAAAAAATTGACTCTTGGTAAAAATAGATAAATTTTTGAAATAATATTTACATCCAAACTCACAGAATAGTGTACTCGTACTTGCTCATATCATCCTTCAGTATCGACAAAACATTACTATTCAATGTCCCATTTGGAATCAGATGGTCTGGTAACTCCTGCAACTGCAAAATATGGGCAACCAAGGGATACAGGTCGATATTATCGAACGGTTCAACTTGGTGATTTTTCTTAATCAAAGGCCCAGCAGCAAAAAACATAGGATGCATTTTTGGATCCAAGTTATCGTATCCGTGAGCACCTTGAATCAGCGTTAATTCTCAGTAAAAATGGACCATTTTTAATTTTGGCAATTATTTCAAATTAGAAAATACCTTTTAGGGTTTTGGCATCTTGAAACACGTAACCATCAAATCCTTCGACGAAAAATCCAATATTTCTTCTATTCCTTTTGTAAAACCATCGATCTGGGATTTCATCTGGTTTATAAACTCGAAACGTTTTCACTTTGTTGGATGCAGTGGTCAAATTTCTATAGATTTCATCTTCCATACCTTTAAATTTCGTCAAAAGTCATAATTCTGCAAACTGACAGTATCTAACAGAGAATATGAGTCGACTCCGAAGTCGGAGTCAAATTGACTCCAAATTGACTCCGACTCCTGCTTGACTCCGAGTCAGGGAGTCAAGGTCAAAGATTAACTCCGGAGTCAAGCCGGAATCAGGAGTCAATGTAACAGGTTGACTCCGGAGTCGGGCAGGAGTCAAGAGTCAAGATCTGAAAATGACTCCGGAGTCAAGCAGGAGTCAGGAGACAAGGAGGAGTCAGGGGTCAGAGTGTGAGTTTGACTTCGGAGTCAAGATGGAGTCAGGAGTCAACTTTTCCTCTTGACTATGGGAGTCGAGTGGAGTCAGAAGTCAATTTTTCAGCTGATTTCTATTCCCATGACCTTGACTCCGGAGTCAATTTGGAGTCAGTTTGACTCCGATTTTGGACCAGAGTCAAGAGTCAAGGTCATATATTAACTGCGGGGTCAAGAGTCAAGGTCATAGATTGACTCTGGAGTCAAGCGGGAGTCAAGAGTCAAGGTCATAAATTGACTATGAGGTCAAGAGTCAAGGTCATAGATTGACTGTGAGGTCAAGAGTCAAGGTCATAGATTGACTGTGAGGTCAAGAGTCAAGGTCATAGATTGACTGTGAGGTCAAGAGTCAAGGTCATAGATTGACTGTGAGGTCAAGAGTCAAGGTCATAGATTGACTGTGGGGGGGTCAATAGTCAAGGTCACAGATTGACTCCGGAGTCAAGCGGGGTCAAGAGTGAAGGTCATAGATTGACTCCGGAGTCAAAGTGGAGTCAGGAGTCAACTTTCTGGCTGACTCCTAGTCCCTGGTATCTAAATCACGTTAAATTACCTGGTTTGGGCAAAACGTGCAATCCTGGTGAGAATCCGCAGTACTCGTACGATCCAGGGGTCAATATTTGATCTAGGTCGACCACTCCTTGGGATTTAATCGCAGCCATACCGTGATCAGCTAAAAATATTAAATTTACCTGATCCCAAAGGCCTCGATCTGACATCTGTTTCTTGAAATAATCGACGATTTGATTAACTCGTCGGAGCTGATCGTTCAATTGATCAGATTCAGGGCCGAATTCGTGTCCTGTATGGTCCGGTTCTTCGAAATACAAGAAGATCAGGTTGGTCGGAGTTGTCGGATGAGTAATCCAACTTATGACTTGGTCTACTCTCTCGAACCAGCTGATTGTTTGATTGAAAGCCCGATAAAACGTTGGCCTTCTGTTCTGGTACTCGAAGTTCGCTCCTGTCCACATCATTGTGCCACTGTGACGTCCATCTCCGGTCATCTCGTTCAAATTCTACGCAGAATTGAAGGCTGTGAAGTTCAAATTGATTATTTGAGTACCTCAATCGATGGAGATCTTACCCATAAAGGAATTATTTCCTCGTTGTAGTGGAATAATTCGTAGCTATATCCCACACATTGCTTCTTTTCGTTGAAAGCTTTATTACTCATTACTCCATGAGTCTCGACATGCATTCCGGTGGAAATCGAGTGAAAATTGGGAAAAGTGATGGTAGGAAATTGATTCATCATGAACTTGGCCTTGGTGCCATTGTTGGCGATCTCCTCCAGAGTCGGAGTAAATCCTCTGGAGAAGTAATCGTACCGAAAACCGTCGAAAGCTGTGAATATTATTACCGGGTGTGCGGATAAGGCGATCGATTGATCGAGTAAATCGAACCAGAGCAATGATAAGAACGTTGAGATACACAAACGCCACATTTTTTCGATCAACCGCGCACGAATTGAATGATCGGTGGATTAATTGAAGAAGCCAGTGAAAAGTTTGTAGACTTGGATGTGCGGATCGGTTTATGTGTTCAGTGTTGGTAATAATGACCTTTCAACTTCGAAGAGCAATGGCGTTCAATTAAGGGAAACGATGTGAGAGGCTGCAGAGGGTGGGTTCGTCATATAAACGAGTATTTTTATAGATAAAGAATGTTGAACTTCGGTATTTCACCTTGTTACGATGAGATAGTATTTATTTATTTTTTAATCGATAGAGAAACTGAGGCGATGAAAAATGAACTGACTCGACGTTTTGTACACGTATTTGAGACGTGGAAACGAAGATTAAAATTAAAGTTGTATTTGTTTTTTTTAGATCGGATCATTTAGACTCATGAATAGAAATTGATTCTAATATTAAACATTTTTCAAGGCCATTTGTTTTCTCAGATTTTTTGTAAAAAAATGAGAAGCAATTGGAAAAAAATCATTGAAATAAGAAATCTCACAAGGGAGGTATCCGAACAGGTGATAAAATTTTGGACTGAAAAATAATTTATTGAAAATTAATTCAAAAAAAATCATAGCAAGTGGGCCTTTTTGGAAGAGTCGAATTTTCGGTTTGGAACTTTTGTTGGAATTAATTAATAAAGCTCACGTTTTGAGGCCTCCAAGGGAATAGAAATTACAGAGGAACCAGGAAGCTGAAATTTGAATATCTTCAAGATAATATCGATGTTTATCAGTGGTAAAAATCTCAGAATTTTTTTGGCCCTGGGCTCGTTTCAGGACCCTTGCCAAATAAAGTCCATTCAGTTTTTGGGAACAGGGGCCAGAATTGGCCAAAAGTACCTCAGTGATCCATACTGAACTTATATTTCAAATTTTGGCTTACTAGGCTATCTTTTTTGGGCTGTAGGCTGGAAAATATGAAGCAAACTACTAAAAAAAATTCAATAAGTTGGGATTTTCCCTGCAATGGGTCCGAAAAGGGTCTTAAAAGTTGAAACACTTTACGAAGCATATCGGGGGTACCACCAACTCCACTTAGAATACTTTGACCTCTTAGCTCAATTTAGGGCCCGTTGGCAGAAAAAAAACGAGATTTTTGGGGACTCCGAAGGAAAAAAATCTGAAAATGGGGATTTTTCTGGAAGAGATCTCAAAAGGGTCTTAGAAATTTGAGAAGTTGAAATCTTTACGAGACATATCAGGGACACCATCGACTCTAGTTAGAAAATTTTGACCTCTTAGCTCAATTTGGGGCCCTTGGACAGAGAAAAATCTCAATTTTTAGGACGCAGAAGGAAAAAACTCAAAAAATGAGAATTTTTCATGCGAAAGGGTCTCAGAAGTTTGAGAAATTGAAACCTTTACGAAACATATCAAGGACACCTCCGGCTCCATCTAGAAAATTTTGATCCCTTAGCTCAATTATGGGCCCCTGGGCAGAGAATAGACTCGATTTTTGGGGTCTGAAAAGGAGTGGAGCTGAGCTGGGAAGCTGAAACTTTGGAATGTTGGAGACAATATCAATATTTATCGAAAAGAAAAATTTCAGATTTTTTTCTCCCCGAGCCCGCCCTGGGACTCCCATTAAAAAGCACCCACTTCTAATTTTTGGGATCGAGAGCCAAAAATGCCAAAAGGCTTATCAGTGATAATTATAGAGCCTACATCCGAAATTTCAGCTCCTCAGATCATTTTGTTTTGAGCTATGGACTGGACAACGTCTTTAAAATGTCGCGAAAATCTACGTTTTTGGGCCTAAAATGGAGTGAGGATGAGATTAGAAGCTGAAATTTAAATATGTTATAGACAATATGGATAACTACTGGTGAAAATTCTAGAATTTTTCATCTACTCTTTCTAACAATTCAAATTATTGAATTTTTAATTTATGGAAGACAATATTTTGGATTAGGTGGGGGGAGAGACTTTTTTGATTTTTTTCCCCTCATGAAGGATGTGTGAAAAGAGTGAGCGAAAAGGAGGGAGGTGGGAAAATTTTGAGAATATCATTTTATTCCTCTCATCGAGTGCATTGAATGTCACTTTCTTTAAGGTCAAATAGCTTAATTTTTATTTTTCTTCCCTCAGTTTTTAATATGGTATGTTTCATGAAACGTATTGACTTTTTTTTTGATTTTTCGATACTTGGAGAAATTTTGACGAATTTACATATCATTTTTTGTGACATTTTGTTTGACTTTTGTCTGATTTTTATAAAATTTTTGGGAAATCAATAAATTATAATGACCTTTTGTTTTTTTTTTCATTTTTATCCCCTCTATCAATAGGAATTTTTCAAGTCGGGTGTAAAATAAAAAAGGAAATTGGAAAACTTTTTTCTTACTAAATTAGTCCTAGTTGTGGTCAGGATTCTAAATTCCTTACAAGCTTCACTGCAGTTGTAAAATAATTTTTCTTTCTCAGCGAATTATTGATCAGTTTACGAAAATCTTGCTCCTAATTATTTTTCCCAAAAATGGAATTTTGAAATTTAAGTCAAAATTTTTTCAAAGTTGTATTCAATTTCAGAATTTTTCCAACTGTCAATTTTGCTAATTTAATTTTTCAAGTTTGGTTTTTTAAATTTTTTTTTACTTAATTCGTATTTTTATCATTTTAAAATTTTTTTCTAATTATCAATTGAGTTGAAAGAAATTGTACGAAAAACTTAAAGTTGAACATTTTTCGGGAAAATTCAAAGTTGAAATCTGAAAAAAATTTCAAGGTTGAAAAAAGTTTGAGAAAAATGTTTTGAATTGGAAGAAAAACTATGCAGTTGAAATAAATTTGAAAGAATCAAAAAAATTTTAATACTACTTAAAATTTTTTCCAGTTTAAAATATTTTTCGACTTCATATTTTTAAAAATTTCTTCTAATTCGAAAATTTTTTCCCAATCTTGAATTTTCGAAAAAAAATTCCAACCTCATGTTTTTCAAATTTCTTTCAACTCTGTCTTTGGAAGAAATGAAACATTTTAAGAAAATCATAATTGGAAACATTTTGAGAAAAATCAAATTTAAAAAAATTCACAAGTGGAAAAATTTTGAAATTGAATGCAATTTTGAAAAAATCTAGAATTAAAGAAATTGAAAAAATAGAAAAAATTAGGACTTGAATTAAATTTACACTTAGATGGTCGAAATCTCATCTTTGGCAAAAATAATTTGGATCCAGTTGACGAAAATTCGATTTATTTTCAAGTTGCTAAAAAATGAAAATCCTATTTTGAATTAGCTACTTTACTGAAGTTGACATGGTAATTTAATTTTTTATCCTTTTTTTGTGTTTTAGTTGGGTGGACGCAACTGCAAACATTCAATACATTAGCAGCGGCTTCGATCAAGAGACCGCAGCAGTGATCATGTCCCGGATGGTGGTGAATCGAGCCGAATCAGACGATGGACCTGATGTGATGCGTTGGGCTGACAGGATGTTGATCAGATTGGTAATCATCGTGTCCTTCTTAACTCCCCAGCTCTTTTTTTCATCCTCAATTCAAACAATTTTCATATGTTGCAGTGTCAAAAATTCGGAGAATTCGTCAAAGACGATCCCAACAGCTTCAGATTACCGGAAAATTTCAGTCTGTATCCTCAATTCATGTATCACCTGAGACGGTCGCAGTTTTTACAAGTGTTTAATAACAGCCCTGATGAGACGTCTTTCTACAGGTACCAGACAAAAATCCTCGTTCCTCCTCATTTACCTACTTTTTTCCATTTTTTTTTTATCAAACGATGAGGTTTTTTCATTTATGTTTTTTTTTCCATAGGCACGTGCTCATGAGAGAAGATCTAACTCAAAGTTTAATCATGATCCAGCCAATTTTGTATAGTTATAGTTTCAGCGGACCTCCGGAACCTGTATTATTGGATACCAGCAGCATCCAACCGGATCGTATATTATTAATGGATACATTTTTCCAGATTTTAATTTTCCATGGAGAGGTACCCTGCATTTTTTTTACTTAATTGACTAGTACGATTGATTTTTTTCATGTTTAATACCGCGATGTATTTTCTATTTAGACAATTGCCCAATGGAGAGCAGCCCGTTACCAGGATATGCCTGAGTATAAAAATTTCCAGCAGTTATTAGAAGCTCCGGTTACCGACGCTCAAGAAATTCTCGCCAATCGTTTCCCAATGCCTCGTTATATCGATACAGAACAAGGAGGCAGTCAGGTAAGATAGACGAATCATTGATCAATTTTCCCTTATTGATTTATATTTAAAATTTAAAAAAATCTCGTCTCACTTCAATTTATTAATTCACAGGCTCGTTTCTTGCTATCAAAAGTGAATCCTTCGCAGACCCATAACAATATGTACGCGTACGGAGGTGTAAGTACAAATTACCTGCGTATTTTTTTTAATTCGATACCGAGATCTACTCGATCCATGGTTCATTATCATTTTAAAAAAACAAAAAAAAACGGTGATATTGTGTTTGTGTTTTTAATCCATTCGCGAGTTAATATACATTTCGTATGTGTTTGTTCTCATACAGGTTGCGATGTCCCCCCAGTCGACGGTTCGTTTTGTAATAATTTTTTGTTGGGGTGCTTTTTTCATGTTCCTTTTTCTAAATATTAACACCCTGTAATTTTGTAAAATGGGAGCTTGAGTAATGTACGATGTATAGTGGGGCTTGTTCGGTGATGGATTTTGGGGTACGGTTTGAGGGATGGAGAATTTTTTATTTTGATGAGGAGGAAAAAAGGTCATTCAATATGGTAGCATTTTGTCCAATTTTATAAAATTGAACTTTTAAATTCTAATTTTATTAGGTATCTATTAAAAAAAACAAAAAACTATGACGAATTCTACTAATAGATGATAATCTGGTCTAATCCAACTAAATGATAGGCAGTCTGGTTTAACCAGCTCTGGCAAAAACAGATGTCTTCATCCTCATTTTCAAAAAAATGTCGATTGCTGAATAGTTTTAAAAATCGACTTCTACCTCCTCCCCCCTCCTTTTAAAAAATAAATTACTGTAGTAATCTAAAACGAGATACAAAGTGATTAAAAAACCATCGATAAAGTTATAAACAATAATAAAATCATAGATTACCCCATTTATCTGTAATAAGACTAGGTACAATTCACCGAAAGTAATCTTGCAATTTTTGCAATTTTTTGATTCATTTGTTGAAATCTTTTCAAATTTTTGAAACAGTTACAATTTTGACGTGGATATCTCTTAGGCTTGAAGGTTGATTTTTGAATTTTTTGAAAAGTGTAATGTTTTTAAGGTTAAAGTTTACCCACCACTGACATAATAACATTTTGTTAGAATTAACAAAAAAAATGACATTTCCATAAATTTTAAACATTTTGTCGTATTTACTTTACAGAAATTTTGAAAACTGAAAAAGCAGAAAAAAACGTAATATTTAATATTTCATTTTATTCAATTTTTTTCTTCATTTTCAACATTTTTAAACTTTTCTTTTTTTCCTTTTTTTCAAAACATATCTCAATTTTTTGAATCATATTTTTTTTTTTTTTTTTTTTTCAGCATTTTTTTTCTAATTTCAAATTTTTTTCAAAACATATCCAATTTTTTAATAATTTTTTTCTTTCTTTCAACGTTTTAAAATTCTTTTCCAATTTTTTGCTCATCTTTTAAAAATATTTTTCTTTTTTTCAAAACCTACTTCAATTTTTTTCTCTGTTTTTCAAAATATACCCAATTTTTTCTTGTTTTTTAAAAGTAAACATGATATTTTATACGGAACTTTTTTTTAAATTACTTATCATCAGGTTGTCAAACCAGGGCTGGTGGAACAGAACGTCGTTTTGTTCTGTTCTGTTCAGGAACGAATCCTTAAACAAATTGTTTTGTTCTGTTCTGGTTTTGTTCCAGTTGTTTTGTTCTGTTTTGTTTTGTTCTGTTCTGTTCTGTTCTGGTCTTTTTTGTTATGTTCTGTTCTGTTCTGTTCAATTTTTTAAAAATTGATAAATTGATGTCCAAGTGAGAAAATGTAGTTTTCTGGTATGTTAGGCTTGGACTCATGGGGAGGAGGGAAAGGGGGAATTTCCAAATCCTCAAAAAAGCTTGAAAATTCTGAAAAATTATAAATTCATGAACAGAAAAAAATTATATTGTTCTGTTCAGAACAGAACAAAACAATATTTTTCATACGTTCTGTTCTGTTCTGTTCTCGTTTATTTGTTCAGAACATTATTTTGTTCTGTTCTGGTTATTGTTCCGCGAAAACAGAAATTTTAGTGTTTTTATTTGTTCATACTGTTTTGTTCTGTTCTGTTCCACCAGCCCTGTGTCAAACACCTATTTACCAAAAAAAAAAAAATGCATCGTAATGTGGGACTGCTTTGAATGAATTTTCACATTTTAGTATGTATATCATTTTTCTCCGAACATTTCTTCTAATCGACTTTCAATTTTTTTTTCAATTTTCAAATCATTGTTAATCCATTTTACAAATTTTAGATTTTTCCGTTCATTTTTTCCTAATAAAAGTAGAAGATTGCTGAATTTTCGAAAGAACGCTCTAATTTTTAAAAAGTTATTCGATTTTTAGAAGTTTATTTAATTTAATTTGTTTTTAGAAGTTTTTTTGTTTCCATTTTTTTTTTCGAAAAATCTCGTTCAAATTGAAAAAAAAAGTTTTTGACTTTTTGGAATATCGTCCAAGTTTTAAAAAAGAGTCTTAAAAATTCCACCATTTTTTGAGAAAATCTCTACAATAAAATGGCGTCAGTTTGCCAGTTACGAAAATACTTGTAACTTATCACGAAAAATCGTCAGTTCTGAAAAATTTTATGGTTGTTGTAGAATTATTATCCAATTTTGAAAAAGTTCTATAATTTTTGAAAAAATTGTCCACGTTTTGAAATATCGTCTGAATTTCGAAGAGGTCTCTTTTCAAAGATGTCCAATTTTTAGGGAATTCTTCAAATTTTGAAAAAAATTCAGTTTTTAAATAATTGTTTGATTCTTGAAAAATTGTTCAAAAAATTTCAATTTTTGAAATTTATAACTTTGGAAAATTGGCAGGTATATATTACCCTGTTTAATCAATTAACCATGTTGGAATGTCATTCAACTGTAAAATGAAAATTTGTTCCTCCCCTTCATTACTTGATGACGTTTTAACATAATGTTTTGTTTTTCTCCAAAATGTGGTACTTTTATAGCATCTCTTCTCTCTTACGCTTTAGCTCCAGCTCTGACATATTTTTTCAATTTATTGAAACATTTGCTTACGCAGCAGTTTTGAAATTTTGTAAAAACAACATAGAAGTTTGAAATATTTATTTCAAGTGTTATAAAATCGGACAAAATGTTGAAAAATTACCAGAATGTTTTTCTTTGAAGGGAAAACTTGATCTCGATAAAATGAAACATTAACAATGGGCTCCCATATTCTATTCCCTTTTTAGTAACATACGTAGGTTATTATCTGTGGATTTTCGAACTATGCTCACGGTTTAAATTCCGGTGACGGTTGCTTAAGCCTTGATTTCATTTCCGAAACTGCATTCTTAATGTATTGTATTATCATGTACAAAAACCAATTTCATTCTTATTTATTAACCTTGTCTATTTTTCAATTACAGGAAGGTGCTCCTGTCCTCACCGACGACGTCAGTTTACAAGTATTCATGGAACACTTGAAAAAATTAGCTGTTTCTTCGAATACATGAAGAAATTAAAAATTTTTGTTATTGTATGTTTTATTTATTTAAAAAAAATACATTATTGTATCACGTTATCGACGAATTTGTTTCTATAAATAATTATTTCACTAATAAATATTTCGCAATTACCTTAAATAATACAGTTGCTTCGGGAAAGAAAGCAATGGTAAAATAGGTATTAAAATTAATATAAAATAAACCCCAAAATTGTTTTAAAACCGATAAAAATTAGATATTTTAGCCGCATGCTGTGATATGTTGAGATTCGTATTGTTATCGATGGAAAATAAAAATTCGGCAGGTATTTTTAAAATGTTTTCCGAAAGATATGTGGACTATTTGGACAAAACAGGAGGATTTAAAACTGTAACTAGATCTTTGGTAAGATAAGGGAATGTTTCAGGTTGGAGGTAACTCGAGCAATCAATTTAAAAATCTTATTGACATTTTTTGTTCAACGTCAGTTCTATCTAAAGCTTTACAAAATTCATCCAAGGAGATCATCTGGTCACCGTTTTGATCAGCTTCGAGTATCGTTCGTTCGGCAATCGATGTAAGTTGTTCTTCGCTGCAAAAATAGAAGGTTAACGAGATTCAATAGGAAGTATTAGAAAGTATATGGTAATACCTTATGTTGGCGCCGACCATCATATGCAATATGGCAAGAAGTTCATCTCTGGAGATTTTACCGTCTCCGTCTAAATCGTACATTTTGAATGCGACTAAAAAAATTAATTAAATTAAAAGATAAGTCAACACTTTAGATAAGATCATAAGGACGAAGATACCAACATTGTAATTTTTGTTCCCTCGAATTCAATCTATTATCTTTGCTTTTCTTGATGGGCCTGAATCTGGCCAACACTTGCATAAATTGCCTAAAATTTACACGATCGCTGGAGGACGAATCTTCAAAAAAAGCGTTAACGATTCGGTCTCCGAGAGGATTAATGGCCAACTCTGGAATACGTAGGAAATCTTCTCTACTCAACGTACCGCAGTCTCCTCGATCCAAGCTGGTAAATCTACTGTATAGACGTTCTATTTGATTCGGTGTGACTGCAAATGAACCAATATTTATAAGAAAAATGTCAAGTAAGTATCGAATAAAATGGTGGAAACACTTACATCCAGTTTCATCTTGAATTTGAGCGATTTCCTCGTCTCGAAGGAGAAGCGATGATCTGTTACCCATTTTGACTCGAGAACAACACGAACTATGGAACAAATGATTGAGATCACTCTTTTATCAGATGATAATCGAAAATTTAATCGGTTCAAAGGGTAAAAGTTTCATGAATGTCAAAATGAGCTCAGCAGGTTACAAAATTAACGTCGTATGTGGAGCATTACCCGGAACAGAAGATCGCCGAAGAATATTTTCGGTAAATTAGATAGTTTTTTAGACAATTAAACGGTTAAATAAGTTAAATAAACACGAAAAATCAATTAAATTGAGGAAAAATTACGTTATCAATGATGAAATTGTGGAAATGATAAGAAATTTCACAATTTGAACGAAAAAATCGTTAAAACGAACGAATCTGCGCTGATTCAAAATAACGTTCTTATTTACTTTCAAGGTTGGTCGCCAGGAGCGCTAGTTACGTTATCCTTGAACTTGATTTTCTTAAAACCGGAAACTGAAAAGCTAATAAAATTTATTTGTTTATGTTTTTCAAAATTTTCAAATTTGATTTTAAATTTTTCGTAATTTTTCCAAGTTAGTTTTTCTTTTTCAAAAATGATTATTAGATGTTGATTCGTGCCATAAAATTAATAATACCGTATCAAAAACGTCAGCTACTGGACTCGCCATTCTCATTCCAAAACCACTCGACCGTTCAAAGTGCATCACCCACTCGAGTAATTACTCTTCGATGCCCCTGACAAAAGTAATTATCTTTGAAGAAATGATTAAATCTAGAGAAAGTTGTTTGCGCAAATGATTATCTCGTACAAGTGAAATTCCGCTCATTGTTTTTAACGGTTAACTCCTGCTAAATATTAAAGTTGCCTTGAGGACAAGTTAGCACGTTATGATGTTTGTAAACACGGACTTTCCATTCAAAGTACTCTCGCTGGCTCGTTGTTGAACAGACGTCGGTCACGATGTTCGCGTGGATTTGCCAAAACCTGTTGTATTTAAATTTGGTAAAATGTTTGTTCGTGCTAATGGCATTCGGCATGCTTTGTATGAGCTTAATGGTGAATTTCTGCGAACACTATCTGCCCGGCGCCATCGTGCAAACATTTCGTTACGGGAAATTCTCATATACCGGTAAAAAATCATTTATCAATTATTTCGAAGTGCCGAAATCCTGGTTTAGGCATTTTTACGTGATAGCCACCCTGTACACGGTTGGAATATGGTACGTCGTCTCTAACGTTTACATTTTCCAATCTCCTGCGCCGGAATATATCCAGTTATTCTTGGATGTGGCCGGATCGCCGAGCAGAATCGTCTCAGTCAATTTAACCACCGCTTTCGTCGCTCTGACGCTGTTATCGGTTCAGATATGGAGAAGATTATACGAAACTTTCAACGTCAGCGTTTTCTCAGACTGTAAAATCAACATAGTTCATTATTTCGTCGGAATTGCTCATTATTTAGGAGCTCTCACTGCCATCCTCATGGAAGCGCCGGGTTTCGCGTCGCCGTCTTTCAAGCATCGAGTGGTTTTCGCATTCGAAGATATCACCACGAATTTGGTCATAGGAAGTGTCATATTTTGCTGGGCATGGTACCATCAGTTCAAAACTGCCATTATTTTAGCCAATTTACGTAAAGATTCGACCGGTTCTGTGGTCTCGTACGATCATAAATTACCTATCGGTGGTCTGTTTCATCGATTATCAGCTCCTCATATGTTCTGCGAAATGCTCATGTATTTAGCGTTGAATATCATCCTTTGGGGGCATTCAACCTGGCCGTATGTGTTCTTGTGGGTTTTCTGTAACCAATGCGAAACCGCCCTGTTGAGCCATTGGTGGTACAAGTCGAAATTCAAGGCGTATCCGAAGAAGAGGAAAGCCTTTTTACCATTTATTTTATAGAAGTTGGAAAATGCACTTATTTTATAAGGTCCCTGTTAGAACTTTCACCTCGGGAGTGATTTCTAATTAAAATCTGGTCATAATAATCAAAAAAAAATGTTTTTTACACGTTCCATAATATTTTGTGGTATTTTGTAATGTTAAATTAAATTTATTTTCGTTGGATGCATTATTTGTTTCTTGCAGAGTTACGAAATACCCGAATCATTGCGATTTCACGTTTAATGGAAGAGTGGACTTGGCTACGTTACGTTATCGTAACCTTGGACTTGATTCGAATCTTAACTCTGACAGTTTTCATTGTCTGGTCATACTATTTTAGTTGGAAGGACAATGAGTATTAGTTATTAAAATTCTTCGCGCCGAAGATTTCAGTACATCGATGTGATAATTACAATGTAAATATTGGTCAAGTGTTACAAAATTGCTATTTAAATACGACGATACTTGAATGCTTAATATAAACACGTGAATTATCGACGAAGAATAATGTTACCTGAAATCGTATACGTGGTTTCAATTTATCTCATTTTTTTTTAAAGAGAGAGAGATAATCTTTGGAACGGTTTATTGCGGTTTATCACCTTCGAGGTTCGTTAAGGTGATGCGTACGAGTTATTTTTATCTGCTGTGGGTTAAAAAATGACGCGTTTTTATGTAAAAAATCATAAAAACTCAAGGGAGATCTTCCTTCGACGATTCATCTTGTTTCAACTGACCAAAGAAGGATGATTCATTCAAAAAAAATAATAATAAAAATCTTACGAAATCATTTGAAACTGCTTATTTTAATTTTTCGGAGCTAAACTATCACTGAAATGAAAAATCAGCTCTCGAAATACTAATAATTTATCACCGGAATAATTAATCTACCAAAATCGACTCATGAAACCTTCAAAAAGAAATATTCACATCTGGAAAATTGAGTTGCACCTCAATTTCTCCATAGAAATTCATATTTCCATTTAAACCCAATTTTTCATCTCATAGTTGCGAAAAATATTCAAAATTGATCCACAATTTGTTTCCAGTGACTTTAAAGTAGTCAAAAATGACCCTTTAAAATTTTTTTAAAAATTAAAATTTTAGCTTTTCTTCTTAAATTTATACGAGTAGGTGATTTATTTGACACATCAGAACTGATGCGTTCCTATCTCAATTACAAGAATACTTGAAAACTGACCCAAAAATCGTTCCTAGCGACCTCAAATTAGTCAAAAACGACCATTTAAGTTTAAATCGATATTATACGTGGCTTAAAGTTAAAATGTTCAAAAAATAAAAACTTTCATGTTTGTCCCTTCAATTTATATAGATAGGGAACTTATTTGACATACTAAAATCACAATTTGGCCGAATTTTGGTACGAAAAAGTACCAATTTTACCAAGAAAATATAAGATACTAAAAAGTTCTCTAATCCCTAATACTGAAATCCTTGAAAATTTTTAAACCCTTTTATTGAACAAGAAAAGTTGAATGAAGGGGTCCTAGGGTATATTTTTGGAACTGTAGAATCCATTTCCGGCGTTAGTTCCTTTCAGAACGTGTTATTTTTAAGAAAATGTAGATTTTATGGTGAAACTGCGGTTCATTTCGAGAAGTCGGCAGCCCTGCGAAAAAATAATCGTAAATTAGTAATCAGCAACCTTTAAATTTTAATTAGTCATTATTGACACTTTATCATAGTATGAATGTTTAGCTTGTAAATTACGCAAAAAACGAGTTTTCTAAGAAGTTTGATTTTGCGCCTGCGAATGCACAGATATGCAACCCAGTCGACACAGCGAAAGCTAAATCTAGCCGAATTTTGACGCTAAAATCGTTAAATTTCACTAGGAAAATAGAAGATACTCAGAGGTCTTCAACTCTTGATCCTAAAACTTTTGAATTTTTTATGAGCTTTTCGGAGTGGGTAAGGGGTGATTGAGGGGTCCAAGGGTATGTTTTTAGATACGAGGAATTCAACGGTGAGCGTAGTTTTCATCCCAGATGAATACTTTTCGAGTGAAATAGTTTTTTCATGATGAAAAATGACGTTTTATAGAAAGTTTGGAATTATTTGAGTGAAACGACGATCGAATTGAAATTATTGATGTCCAAAATCAGGTTCTGGAATCCTTTATGGGTCCTTTTTGAATTATAAAGTTTCAGAAATAGAGGTTTGATGACATTTGATGAGCCAATAACAGTTTGCGAATCTTCAAACATGGCTATGTAAAGTTTTTGTGGTCCAGAAATTTAATTTTCCGGTTGTTTGAATCGCCGGAAAGATCAATCACGCAAAGATGGTCAATTTTTCAGTAATTGGTGTACTTTTTAAGAAGTTGATGGATGAAATGCATGAAAAAAACGTTCTATTGACAAAATCATCCACTTCAGATCTCAAAATGAAATTATTTTCCAGACGGGTTTACGACTATTTTTGAGCAATTTAATTCCAAAATATCGGACTGATGACATTTTCCCAGCGAATAACAGCTTGCGAATCATCGGACGTGGCTTTGTGGGGGTTGTGAGGTCCAGAAATTCAATTTTTTGATTATTTTGATCGCCGAAAAGTTGATTCTTGCCGAAACCGCCAATTTTTAGTCAACTAGAGTACTTTTTCTGATTTTGATGAACCAAAACATCGAAAAATTCGTTCTAGGGACAAAAACATCAACTTTTACGTCTTCTTATCACTGAAAATAAACAAACCGGCGCAAAATTAAAATTACAATACTGTATTTAAGGTTAAAATCCAGATCTATACAATGTTATGGAAAAGTTAAAACCGACCGTAAAAAAATTTAAGTAGAAAATTACTCGTGAAACTGAGAAAGAAAATAGAGAGAATAAATAATAAAATCGAATAAATAATAAAAAATAATAACTAAATATTATACTGAGTGCGTGATCAAAATTCTTAATAAATAATGATTATCATTTGGCATAATACCGTATCAATTGTCATGATTTCTAAGGCTAGGCGGTGTACCGAAAAATTTCTTTCCACTGCGTGGAGTATTATACAAAAATTTACGAGATGTCTTTCTCATCAGACTCTCAGTCGAAGGAGTATTACGTAAGGTA